>JAEOAD010000897.1:0-88821 GCA_036365145.1 Orientallactaga sibirica | reverse complement strand
ATCTGGCTTCTTGGGTCCTGGGAATCAAACCTGGTTCGTTTGGCTTTGCATGCAAGCGCCTTAACTGCTAAGACATCTCTCCAGCCCTCTTTCAGACCTTCTGATATTAAGTTTGTCTCTATTTTCTCCTGATACTGCTTGATCTTCCATAGATCCTTCCATAGGCTAATGCAATCTGAGGGTGTGGGGAAATATTTTCTCCAGCACAGTGTGTCTCTGATGGGATAAGGGGAATCTTGGACCCATGAGGAGCAAGAGACTTAATAGGCCAGGTCACATGTGTGGCTGTGTCCCTCTTGCCAGTCCTAACATTAGCTTTGGTGTCTCCTTTCCAGGAGAGCAATTCTAATGTCTATGATAGCAATGATGCCTCTTGCTCCTTGTTGCTGATGTGCTGGGTCTTCATGAACAATTTCGCATGAATAGTTTAATATCTATCGCCTGTGTGTGGGCAGAGTCTCCCACATAGCATGGAAAGCAAGTACCTCTCCTAGCTTTATACTTTTCACAGGTACACTTTTCTGGTTGTGTCTGGTTTGCCTGATGTGGTTAGATATTTTCTGATTCAAATTTATTTACTTATTTATTTAATTTGAGAGTGACAGAGAGAGAAAGAGGAAGATAGATGGAGAAAGAATGAGTGCACCAGGGCCTCCAGCCACTGCAAACGAACTCTAGATGTATGCTCCATTTTGTGCATCTGGCTTAGGAGGGTCCTGGGGAAACGAGCCTCGAATTGGGGTCAGTAAGCTTCACAGGCAAGTGCTTAACTATAGACATAGCACTTCCCTCTGTGTCTCAGCTGATGTTCACAGTGTTGGATATACTGCCGCCCCCTGTTTTCCTGTTGATGGTCCATGTGGTAGAAATGCCACTGGCCTCTGTGCCTGCTGATGGGCATGAGGGTGGTCGTTCTGCTGCTCACTCTATGTTCCTGATGATGGCTGTGGTGGTGATGAAGTTGCCGCCTGTGTGCTTCTGCTGTTGCTGACGGTCATGATGGTGCAGCTGCCCTCTGCGGGTCTGCCCATCACAGTAGCAGTGGTCACGCTTCTGTCCTAGATGTTCCTGCTGTTCGTGTTGGATAACATCTTTTGGGTTAGTCAGTGGGAAACATATTCAACCAGTGGTCTTTTGGCACCTTCTCCAGGACATAGCGGTTAATCTCAAAATTATTCCTTGATTAAAAGATAGAAAATATCTTCAAAAGATTTTGTTGGCCAGATGCTAGATCTACTGTAAAAATTTGTCAGAATGCAAAGGGAGCAATAAATAAGAGAAATCTTAGCAAGGATATAAAAGGGAGATATATGTCTCATAAGAAAGCATTTATAGGTTGTATGGGTATATGGGTTCATCCAAACATAAAGTAGATGGAATTTTTGAAAGTGAAATAAAAGAAAGATAACAAATCTGGAATGTTGAATCATATTGTGAAAGGTTTGAGTAAACCGCACAAATTGTTTTTAAAGCTTAGAGTTTGTATATGCATCAGTTATAAGAAAATGGGAAGATTTTGAACAGTGACAGGTCCCTAAGGGAAATGTGAATATAGAAATGAAACTGGAAGTTGAAGAGGAAAATTATGTCCTCTGGACAAAAATAAGGGAAAGAAAGAGGCAGGATTATTATAAACAGCAGGAAATTATTGCAAAGCGAGTGGTCAGTTTCATAGGCAAGTCAATTAAAAATTAAAGAACACAGGGTATCAACAAATTTTCAGTAAGCGAGTCATCTGAATAAATAGTGTTAATGGAAAAGTAGTTTGAACTTAGCTACTTCCTTGGGAGAGGAAAAGAAAGATGAAGAGGATTGCAAGTTTGGCATAAGTGTCTCAAATATCCCCTGACACAGAGCTGCAGGCCAAGTACTGTCCCTCCAGTGTCTCTTCTATTTTATCCAGAGTGTCAAGGAAGAAGAAAGTGAGTCACAGAGGTCACCTGGGATGTTCCTACCAATGTAACTTTTTTTCTGCCCTCAGGACAAATCATTTCAAGCTGAAACCCCTCCCCAAGCCTAATTACCACATCTTTAGCCTGTACAATTATTCTATGACCAAATATTGTTTTCAAGAATCCTAGTTTGGAAAGGTTAGTCCTGGAGCATGGACTTTGGAAATTGAAAAAAAAAAAAAAAGGTTTCAGGAGAAAGAAGCAAAATGGTTGGTGCTGGTGAACCTGGACGTTCCATTTGAATTTTCATCCTGGGTTTATGGTAATTTCCAGGGATATTCCAGTTTTCCAGGCTTCAGTGGATTTCCCAAAGAATGACAGAGGGCAGAGATTTATAGAGAGACATCGCTTGACACATCCCCGATCTTCCGAGTGGGTAACAGGCCCATCACTGCATGCACGCCACTAGAGTTTGTCCTGAGAATTTGAATATCCTTTCATCCTCAAAGCCTAAAGGGGAAAAATATCTTTGTTCCACTGCTTGGATGACCTACACTTCTAAACTGGAGAGGAATGCATATGTTACAAAGTAACCATTTGCCACCTCTCCCATTTCTTCTGAAAGACAAATGCATAATATATTCAAAACTGCAACTACGGTGTTAATATGCTAAGATTTTTGGCATTCTGTATGCTTTCTCTCACTCTTACCCAGAAAATGTAAAGCATGATCGTGAAATGTCGTGTGCTGTTCAAACTGTCTGAGAGTCGGTTTTCAGAACAGGGTAAGCACTACTGCACTTCAGAACCAAGGTTATCTCATAGGTCCTCCAAGGCTCTTCTCCAGAGACAGGATGTCCCCAGGCTCTGACAGAGAAAGAAGAACATGGCACAGCTCAAGGGTTAAGACTACAATGCCTTCAAGAACAAGTAAGATAAATAATTCCTGCAGGCAGTCCAACAAAAGACATCACTATGGCTGATCTAATGATATAAAATGCTCAACATGTCTATGACGAAAGGATGAACATGCGAAGAATGTGGTTCTCTGTATTTCTCTCTTACCTTAACTGCTTACAAGATATTTCACCATCCGCGTCCTTTGATAACTCTCTTCTTAGCTCATTCTAGAATGCCATTTTCAACCATTTGTAAGACAGAAGAAATGTGGAAATGAGCCTGTTTAAAATGCTAGTGGCAGCCAGGTCTGCCTAACACAACAGACAAGAACTTCATAGTGTCAAAACTAGTGAACAGGGAATACTGAATTCTGAATTCATACATAAGACCATAAATGTAATTCACACTTGACTCTTTTTTTTTTTTTTTTTTTTTTTTTTTTTTTTTGGTTTTTCAAGGTAGGGTTTCACTCTAGTCCAGGCTGACCTGTAACTCACTAGGTAGTCTCAGGGTGGCCTTGAACTCATGGCAATCCTCCTATCTCTGCCTCCCAAGTGCTGGGATTAAAGGCGTGCGCCACCACGCCCTGTGCGTGTTTGACTCTTAACAGGCTGGCACATTTGTTTACATTCCCATGTTCTGTCATCCACATTAAAATAGAGTTTACTAATATTGCCATGTTTAGGATAACATGTTCAATCAAAGTAACTGGGTTTCTACTAAGCCAGGCTTGGAATTACTGAGGAAACTGAGTGGTCTCCATGAAAGAAAACTTGATCAGTACAGAGCCAACATTTCTAATGCCAAAAGCACTGAGGGAATGATTCAGACTTTCTCAATAAGTCTGAGATCAGTGACTTTTTAGAACCAGCAGCAATGTGTTAGTCATTATTAACAGGCTAACAAAGTTCAATATTTTGTGCTAGAGTTTCAAGGACTATATGGGGAGAGCATAACTCAGAAAAAATAATGAAGGCTTAAGGAACAAATTAAACATTTGATTTGTTTATTAAGTATACTTCCATTTTTAGCCATGACTTACACATCAACCATGCTTACAGTTGACCCCCAGCTTCACGCTACAGTTGCAGCTGATGTGTGGAAGGGCCCAAATATTATTTCCAATTTCTCTGTTCATTTTCAAAAGCAAATACTGTCTTTATTAGTTATTTCCTTGTTACTCTGCAACAGTAATTGAAACAAATCAGTTTATTGGATGAAAGATTCATTTCAGTTTAGAGGTAGAGTTTACAGTCATCACTTAGGGAAAGACTGGCAGCAGTCTACCCCGAGGAATCAAAAATTGATGAATGCCTTACTTGGAAATAATCTAGTTTCATGTAACTCAACACTCTGTACATTGAGATTTATTTGTTACTTTTCCTTGAATCAGAGGGTATTGATAAGTGTGTTATTCAGCACCTCCTCCAGCTGCCCCTCCCCCCATCTACCACACACTGAGTTGGAACTTACACTGTAGCCCCAGGCTGGTCTCAACTAAGAACTTAGGATATCTACCTACCTCAGCCTGCTGAGTTCATGTCATTTTTTTAAATTTCTGATTTGTTAGCACATTTTTTTTCAAATTTCCCGTTCTTACTCAGGTTGTCCTCTTCTAGTTCTTTGGTCAGAAAAAAATTTTATTATTCCTTGATCACCTTACTGGTTACATTAGGAGAACATGTATCTTTTGAACTGTCTCCTTAAGTGTGTAATGCCCATCAGTATTTCTTCTTTTAAGAATTTTCTGTTCAAAATTCTACCTCATATATTGAAGGGGTTGTTCTTTTTTTTCTTTTTTTTTTTTTTTTTTTTTACAATATTTCTATTTATTTGTACAAAGAAAGAGAGAGAGAGAGACATACAGAGAGAATAGGCATGCCAGGGCCTCCAGCCGCTGCAGATGAATTCCAGACATTTGTGCACTTGGTGTATGTGGGTTGGGGGAAATCAAACTTGGGTCCTTCAACTTTGCAGGCAAGTGCCTTAACCACTAAACCATATCTCCAACCCAAGGTCTCTTTTTAAATAATGGTGTGAAACAACAACAATCAGACTTGACTGATAACAAATATTTTGTCAATGGAGTACCTTTTCTTTTCTTAGAATTGACTATGTAATTTAGTTAAATATGTACATGTAAAATGGACTGTGTGGGTCTTTTCCTTCAAGCAGAACACACATAACCCCAGTGTTGTGACACCATATGTGTAGTCACAGCTAGCTGGCAGACTGAGGTGAGAGGATCACTTGAACTCCAAAGTTCAAGATTAGTCTTGATAGCATGGTGGGATTCCATATCAAAAAAGCAAACACAGAAAAAGGCAATGCCCAATATCACCTTCTATGATTTTATTTTGGACCTTTTGAGACTGATAAAAGATACACTGAATCCAAAATGAAACTTAAATCGTATTTATTGGTAAATGTATATTCATGGATTTGAGAGGAAAATTCAATATTACAATAGAAGGGCTGAAAACTTGATACATAGGAAAAGCTAAGAGTCACATGACTATTGACATTTTATTAAGAATATAACAGCAAGAGTGGCCAACAATGCAAGTTGTTGTTTCAAAGAGAATTTATACCATAAAGCTTTTTGAGCTGATGTTGGAATAATATCACCTAGGTTTCAAGTGCTTTCCTCAAGGAGTCATCAGTTCATAATGGATTTAAGGGACTTCTTGACCTCTCCGATACTTTTCTGCAACTATTACATAAAGGAGATAATAAACATGCTAGTAACTGTTTTGCATGTTTCAGAAAATAAAATATCTTACAGTTTTCATTAATCCAAATTCTTGCAATTTGAAATGTAACTTACATTTCCTATCATCCTTCATTGTGCTATTAGAGAAGTTTCTTTCATAAATTCACTGAGTGAGCTAGTAACTACATCATCTTCTTTCTTCTCCACATCCTCCAAACTCTAAAACACAAGAGGCTAGTTCAGTTATAAACAATAACCTTACAAGACCCTCATAATAGTAGAAAAAGATAATGACATCAGATTAAAAGATAGACTAATGGAGAGAGGGAGGGGATATGATGAAGAGTGGAGTTCTGAAGGGGAATGGGGGAGGGGGAAAATATGGTTTATTGTCTATAAGTATAGAAGTTGTACCTGGCCAGAATCTGGAAGAGGGTCAGTCCCCAGACAGTTAGATAGTCTAGGACCAGAGGGTGCTACACAAGCAACTGGGGGAAAATGGCTGACATCTGTCCAAACAACTTGCAGTCTAAGATACCCAGCAGGAAACAACTTGATGTAATGCTCATACAAGTGCAGTAGTGGCAATCAGCCAGGGTGGGTAACCAACTGCTCTTGATTTGGCTAATAGATCCACTCAGTGGAATGGAACTCATTGCTGGAACTGGGAAATAAGTCAAAAGCAGGTACAAAAAAATGAGCTCAGTCTCCAAGATCAAGATACCACCAAATGTGGGCTAGAAGAGAGTCAACGCATACAAAACTCCCTCCAAAACATATATGGTCATCCCTTCTATCTAATGCTAACTTCTCTCTCCGTTGGAGAATTTGCTTATCTTTTTTCAGATGGACAACAAACCTGAAGGGAGGATCAGCTAACCACATCTCACCAGGGCCCCAGCTGAATCCATAAAGTATTGAGGGGGAAGGGCAAGAATACAGCGTGCATGGCGATTATGATATCAGAAAAAGGCTGAAGGAGATAAACACAGAGAACATCCAACTCCAACTAAGCCAGATATCCAGAGACACAGAGGTTCCCAAAACCTCATCACTGAAGCAGAACTGAAATGACCCCAATGTGGCTCAGGGAAACTTGCAGAAGAGGGGGCGGAAAGATTGTTAGAGTCATAAGTTGGGGCATTATGCACAGAGACTGGGGCCAACCCCCCAGAACTCTTGACTAACCTCACAAAGCATGACCCACATTCCCCATTGATGAGGGTCCCTTTGAAAGAGGGAGTACAGGGAGGAGGATAATGGAACCAATACTATGAATGTAAACTCAGAATAATATAAATAAAGAAAATTTATTTTTAAAAAATAAAAAATAAATAAAAATATCTAAATAAGAAAAAAAAAATGACCTTTCACCTGAGGTCCTAAATTTTTAAAAAAGCCATTTCCAAAAGTAACATCTATTAATATTTCATTTTCAAAAGTAAGAATCTACTAATCTTCAAGGGATACTGAATATTTATTCCAAATTTTAAAATCTCTTTAAATAAAATATGAAGACTATCATTCCTCCTTTCATGGAGAAAAAGGTATTGAGCAGGATGGAAATATTATTAGAGTAAGGAGAAACTAGTAAAGTTTGCAACCAACAATGATAGTGTCAGGATATGTAAATGATGCTGGTATTGGTTTCACATAGCTCCCAGGTTCTTGGAATACTCAGGGAAGAGGACAAAGTGCTTGGAGCTAGCCAGAGCAACATGGTGAGGCCATGTATGAAAAATGAAAAAGAAGCAGAAAAGCCATAGACATAGAAAGACTCCAAGATCCCATCATATAGATAATTTTGAATATTTCTGGTAACTTTTTCAAGCATCAGGTTAAAATCTACTTATCAGGAAGAACAGTAAATATGCCACAAAATTACTAAAGGGAATAAAATGACCTTTAATAAGTGATTCTTTTTAATTTACAGAAAACAGAAATTAACATTTGAGCATTTAATTTCTTTTTTTCTATTTCTATTTCTGTTAATTTGAGAGGGGGAGGGAGTTTCCTTTGTTTTTTAAGATAGGATGTCACCATTAAACTCAGAATAGCTTCAATCGTAGCATGCTCTCACCTCTGACTCTCCTGTGCATTTATAAAGGTAATGTGCCACTATATCCCACTAAAAATGCATTCTAAATCATCTTGGTTCATTCAACAAATAATTGGCACATTGATCTCAAAGGTACAAAGTCTGAAAAGGAATTCATTCAATATGGTGGAGAAACTGAAAAACCAGTAATACAGAACTACACCTTTGTTGTCGGTGAAAAGAGACATGTAAACCAAAACAGCAACAAAATGTTCTGATGCAAGTTTCTGTGGTATAGAGTTCAAACTGGGGAATAATGTAAGTTCAGTTGGAAAAAGAGTAGTATTTCAGTAAGGAGGCATGAATATAGAAATACTGTTGGAGAAGAGGAAAACCAAAATGTGGAAGTGCACAGTCAATGAAAAAGAAATGATTTAGCCAGGTGTAATGAATGCACAGGCAAAGTAGCTTAAATACAGACTCATGTCATGGTGGGTATCAAATACCTAAAAGTTTAGAATGGTGTAGTTTCTGTTAGATTTTAAGGAAAAAGATGTTTTGGAAAGATAACATGGCTGACTTAGGAAGGGCAGGCTGAGCAGCAGATAGGTGAGTTAAGAGTTCAGTTTACTGAATGGCGTACAAGAATGGTTAATGGTACAGGCAAAACATGACCTAGGGTGGCAACAGTAGACCTGAAAGACAGACCTGTGGTAGAGGGAATGCTTACAGAATCTAGAAAGAACTAAATGTGAAAGAGTGAAGATAAGGAGTTAAGAATTACACTGAAATTCCTATCCTAAATGGCAACATTCAGTGATATTACTTAGAAGTAATCTTGTCTTGTTTAGTCCATTATCAAACTTTCATATCAATGAAAAATTGTTCATAGGGAACATTACAGAAAGCCAACACGTTCTCTACTGGAAGCTCTTAAAATCATAGTGTGTAAAAATTATCTGACATTTCTTTACAAACACTTTAAATCTGTTCACTGTTTTGACTCAAGTTTGCTAATATGCAAATATATGTTGATAATTCTCACTCAACAAGCATTTATTCTTCAACTATATGTCCATTATGGCTCTATCTTATTATTACAAATAGTCATTCAAGTGAGGTTTGGTCATGGTAATAATTCTAAAACCCAAAGTGTCAGAATTCAGCTATGTAATAGATTTAGAAACAAAAGAAATACTTAACAGTTTCAATAGGATCCTTTCTATTGAACAAACACTGGGGATTCAAGAGAGAAGATAATGTAGAAATGATGCACAGGCTTGTGATTACCAGTGGCACAGAGAATAATGAATTGTTCTTTCAGTCAGCAATGAACACAATGCATAGTATTTACATTTCTAGTTGAAATTCAAATTTTATACTTCTTGTCTTGAATAATCCCCAAAGATATTATCATCCTACATATATGGCTTTCACTTCACCAAGAAACAAAAATTCAAACTGGAATATAGTTAAATAATTGAAATCTACAAGCTAAGTATTTCTCCCATAAAATTGCAAAGAACAAATATGTGTGCTATATTTTATGAGAATGTTTTTTCAATATTTTACCTATTGATTTATTTGAGAAGAAAGAGAACAGAAAAAAGAGAAGAGAAGGATCACTCCAGGGACTCTAGCCACTGCCACCCAACTCCAGACACTTGAGCTGCCTTGTGCATCTGGCTTTACATGGGTACTGGGGAATCAAACCCATGTCCTGAGGCTTTGCAGGCAAGTGCATTAACTGCTAAGCCATCTCTTCAGTCTGAGAAAGTTTTATGTGTCTGTGGACAACATACCTTCTTGTGCTGTGTAAACAACTGCTTCATTGTCATCAGTCTTTTCTTCTGTACAGTCCTAAATTGTTTCAAAAGCTGTTGGTCTTTTTCAAAACCATTCTACAAAGATAATAGAAAAAAAGTACTTAAAAACTTGGTAAATGGTTCTCTTTGTTCTAATTGGCTTCATTCATAATAATCAAAACCTCTAACACTAAGCTACATCCCTAGCCATAAAAGTTTAAAATTGGCAAAAAAAACAAACTTCCTTCTCAAGCTTAAAAATAAAATTTTAAATTAATCCATTAAATATTTTGGTTAACAATAATTAAAACTAAGTTTCAAGCCATTTGTGTTTTATCTAATAACATGCAATAGAAAGGTGCCATGATCATATGTAACATCCACCTACAGCTGTCTTTGTTCTACTTTCTCTGAAGCAGATAAGGACAGACTATGCATGTTCTTCCTGAACTCCTGTTTCTTCACATATCCCCTCTCAAGAATTCAGCAGTTATCCCACTTTTTCTGTTACTTTATATTTGACCCTCCAACCAGTCCAGTTGGCACAGACCTGTATTTCTATAGGATGCATTAAACCATTGTGAAGGCGAGAGAGGAATGCCAGGGCACCATATCTTGATGTGGTGATAGAACAAGTGCAATGCCAGCCTTTTCAAATTTGTAGTGAGAGTTCGTCTCAAAATAAAAAGTAAAAATGGGCTGAGGGATAAAGCTCAGTGGTAGAGCATTTGCCCAGCTTATGGCAAATCCATGCTCCAATCTCAAGGACCATGGAGAAAGTAGATAACTGAATCTATCCCTATACAGTACTCCTGTCAGTACACAAAAATAGCTATTTTTCTTATTTTGAAAGTAAAATAAAACACTTTATTACTTTTCACCTTGGGTTACCTTGGTGTTTTCTCTCCTATTCTGTCTCATCTCATTCTAACCAGATTTTTACTCATTTTTTCACCCAACTCATTCTCAGTCAGGAGACCAATAACCTGACAAGGACAAAAAATTCACCTACTTGCACTATAAGCAGCACATGGCCCAATCAATGACCTTTACTCTTTAAGACCCTCACAGCTAGAGTGTTACACTGTACTAAAACTTTTTGTTTTTAAAAAAGGTTTCCTCTACGCAGTCATTTATTTTTCTACATATGACGCTACTTGTTCTGATTCTTTTTCTTGCTCGACTCCTGTCCTAGCCCTCTAGTGAAGTACTACAGGAGTCTGTCTTTAGACTTCTCATTTTCATTTTCCACACCTCCCTTACTGATTTCATCCAGGATTCATGGTTGAGAAATGGCCTGTTTGCTGAGAATTCTCAACTTTGTATATTTATCCCATAGCTCTTTCTTGAACTCCAGGCTAATATCAAGAGCTACTTCAGTATCTTCTTGGAAAGGGGTTCCTGTTCATCTCCAATGGAATTTTTCCAAAACTGCCCCAATCTACCAACTAAAGTATTATTTAATATGAGCAACATATCATATATTTCATAAATAGTTTGATAATTATGGACAAGAAAAGGAAACCAAGAAGGTACAGATAATACACTTAAATAATCCAAGCAACATTATTCACTGAAATAAACAAAAACTAGGGCTAGAGAGATGTCTTGTCAGTTAAGGCACTTGTCTGTGAAACCTAAGAACTCAAGTTTGAATCTCAGGTCCCACATAAGCCAGACGCACAGTGACACAAATAGGCAATGCTGCACATGCACACATGAGGGCACATGCATCTGGAGTTTTTTTTGCAGTGGATGAAAGCCATGGTGCAACAATTCTCTCTCTCTTTCTGTCGTCTCTCTCTCAAATAAAAAAAAAAAAAAGCTCTCACACTTCATACGGATGATCAAAAGACCTCAAGTAGCCAAAAATGGATTCAGCATAAGAATGCTATTGGTGATCACACTTACCATACCTGATTTCAAGATACACAAACAAGCTAGGTAGGGTTATGTACACGTTTAGTCCTAGCACTTGGGAAGCAGACGTAGGAAGATCACTGAGAATTCAAGGACAGGATGGGACACCAGAGTGAGTTACAGGTCAGCCTGAGCTACAGTAAGTCCCTACTCAAAAACTCAAAAAAAAAGTAACATACTTTATACAACCAAGCCATAAAAATAAAACCAGCATGGTACTGACACAAAAACAAACACATGGGTCAATGAAACCAAACAGATGACCCTGGTATAAATTCTACTAACAATAACCACCTGATTTTTAACAGAGAGGGAGAGCGAGAGAGATGCAAACTAAAAACAAACACAAACATAATAAAACAAAACAAAAGGAACAAAATTAAACATGGTTTTTTCTGCAGTGGTTGACTTCAACAATTGATTCTGGAATTGGCAAAAGGTATAAATGGTGATTCTTCTCCATATAAGTTTTTTTGGCAGAGCTGTGGAGTTTATCTCAGTGAGTGGTAGTTAGTAGAGCTGCAGGGAACCAAAGATTTGAAAGAAGCAACTTGCTACATTGAGTAAGCCCACTAAGAACTAGCAACAGATTCCAGAATACATTACATAAGTAACCCTTCCTTGTCGCCATTCAAGTGTGTCTAAAGCTAACCTATTCTTATTTTGTTTAAATGTACAAGTCTTCTTGTATCCTTCCAACAGTTTCTATTGTTTAAAACTGCAAGAATCCCAACTCATACAAGCAAGAAGTCCAATGGTTTTTATATGTATAATATGTATCTACACTGCTTTGGTTTATGGTCCAGCAGGCCTAGAAAACATTACTAAGAATGGGTAATGAGGCCTGGCTTAGTTCCATGAGCCTAATTCAAGTCTAACTTCTCTATTTCTACTTGAGATGACATGAGGCTGAGCTACAACAGACGGATTATAAACGCACTGTGATACCAACAATTAGATTTTCTTCAACTTCACCGAACTGCTGCATATCCAACTCCCACTGCTGACAGATATCTTTAAACTTCTGAGAATACTCCTCATTATACTTCTTCCTGTAAAACAATAACAGATGGTACCACTTTTTATACTGATATGAAGACTATTCAAGTCAATATTGAATTGACATTCTTATATAAAGAAGAGGAAGGAAATCTTAGCATTTTAATATTTTGATAGGAATCCAGGAAGTAAAATTAAATATGTACTTACTAGAAGTATTTCTACCATAGACAGACAGAAATGTCTGCACATATGATTTGCCATATGGAAACTGAGGGATTTTAAACATATATGCCATCTTTCAGGAAAAAAAATCCATACTATCTCCCAGGAAATTTTTTCAGATTTTCCACTGAATATAGGTTCTGAACAATATACATTAAAAATTGTTAAATAGGGCTGGAGAGATGGCTTAGCGGTTAAGGCGCCTGCCTGCTAAGCCTAAGAACCCGGTTCCAATCTCCAGGTCTCACGTTTAGCCAGATGCAAGGTGACACAAGGGCGAAATGCCGCACTTGCCCACAAGGGGGCCCATGCATCTGGATTTCGTTCACAGCAGCTGAGAGACTGCTGGTGTGCCCATCTCTATCTGTCTCCCTCTCCCTCTCTGTCTCTCTCTGTGTCTCTCTCCAAAAATAAATAAAATAATTTAAATTTTTTTAAAAAAATTGTTAAATAGAAATATTTGGATAAATTTTCTCAGTTTTGACACAGTCAAGACATTATTACAAATAAATAGTTGTCAGGTAAGTGTACAACCTACTTATGATATCAAATTGACCCTTTTGTACATTGTCCATGTAGTTAACTATCATACCATTCACATTTCTAGGACAGCCATCATTTCTCAAATAGTATAGTTCTAAAATGAGCATATCTTTCCTTTGAATAGTAACCCCTACAAATATTTGAAAAGACCATAAATTAATCTCCACTAACTCAAAAAAACTATACGTGATTGAATGAAGGAAAGAAGGTATAGGAGTAGTTGCTTACAGTACAATCAAACCCAACATTTCACTAGAGACTCCAATAGACAGGAGGTGATACAAATTTTAAAACTGTGCCAATATATGCTAAGAAATGAAATGATCAAGAGCCTGAAGCTAACAGTCCTACATTTGGTCTTGTTTGGACGTCCAAAGTTGCTCTGTTTTCTGGATACTCCTTTCAGAAAAAGGATTGATAAACGTTTCTATTCTTCTTCTTTGGGCAAGGACAGTCTTGTTTATGTCAGCTACATTGAAAACAAATACTCTTTCAATTTTACGTTGAAGAAAATTCAGTTGTAACCACATATTCAAGTAAAATTTAGTATGACAAAAGTTTATTTAAGAATATCAGTGACATTAAGATAGCATTAACATCGTGGACCAAATTTTTGATATTTAGGAGCACCACAAAGTTTAGATTATCAGACTAGGTGTGCAATGGAGGCTATGATCTGGTCCTAAGGATTTTGAATAAGAAATACCTCACTTGATCCTAACTCTGAATTTTGTAAGTGAAGATAAGTTTTAAATTCATTGATGATTTAAAAATAAAGAACTGATGCCGGGCATGGTGGCACACACCTTTAATACAAACACTTGGGAGGCAGAGTTAAGAGGATTGCCAGAAGGCAGAGAGAGAGAGATCTGAAAAACAAGAACCCTCAGAAAAACCATCATGAAACATCTTAATTTCTTCATGAGGAAAATCTAGAATAATGGACAACTATTTCAAAACTTATAAAATATTCTCCAATGGAAAGGTAAATTCAGCTGAATTATTTTATAATAAATTTTATAAAGTACACAAAATATTCTATTTACCCAGTTGGTCTGGAGAGATGACTTAGCAGGTAAGGCACTGGCCTGCAAAGTCATTCCCCAGGACACACATAAGCCAGATGCATAAGGTGGTACATGCATCTGGAGTTCGTTTCCAGTGGCTGGAGGCCCTGGAACTCCCATTCTCTCCTTCTTTCTCTCATAAATAAATAAATAAAAAAATAAAAACAGTTTGGAAGTCCATTGTTAAAACAAAGAAGTTAGGGAAAATCTTAGTTTATGTAAGTAAAAAATTAATTTGGAACATGTCAAAGTATTTTCACTGAGCTTTTTTTTTTTTTTTTTTTTTTTTTTTTTTTTTTTTGGTTTTTCGAGGTAGGGTCTCACTCCAGCCCAGGATGATCTGGAATTCACTATGTAGTCTTAGGGTGGCCTCAAACTCACAGCAATCCTCCTACTTCTGCCTCCCGAGTGCTGGGATTAAAGGTGTGTGCCACCACACCTGGCTTCATTGAGCTTTTTAAAGGGCACTTTTACCAGTAAGTACAGATGTTCAAAAATTCTTACTATTTAATGGGCAGCTTGTCAAACTGCCTCCTAAATGTCTGTGTTTGTACCAATAGATTAGTGCTGAGGTCAGCCTTGATCACAGAAGTTTATTTTTGCAATGGGCAGGCAGACTTAATGCAGAGATGTATAGCTGGTGACAGTGTTAAGCAGAAGTTACTATTGTGTGCTCAACCCTAAACAGGTCATCAAACAATCCCAATACCAAGGCTCGGTTAACTTTGTACAAGAGGTTGCTGAAAGAATGTAAGAGCTGCCATGTGACGAGAAGTGCTAAGGAATGCTGGCTTCTGTTTGCTGCATGGCTATTAAAGTCATGAACACACAGCACCTGTCATTTCCTGCACGAGACTGATCACTTTGTTATTCCATCGTGGATCAAGGAGAGGCTCACAAGGTACCACTCCTCACTGAGTAGGCATTGGCAGTTAATGGATTCTGGAGGGAGGGTGGAGAGAGTCACATTCTTTGGACGTGTAACCATGGGTAAGTTGCCATGCTCCCGGCTATGCTCAAGCAAGAAAGCCTAATTTAATCCTATAAACTCCCGTCCGCACTCTAAACTGACATGACATTAGGAAAGCGAGTAGTTGGGACACGGGTATGTGGGGAGTAAGAGTGGTAATGGGGAGGTGAATAGGATCAAGTTATATTATATGTATATGTGAAAGTGTGAACAATAAAAAGGTAAGACAAAATAAATGAGAACCAGACACATATACTTGTTCATGTGTTAATTAGTCTGTGGACACAATGTATAAAAAGTTTTCCCGGGCTGGAGAGATGGCTTAGCGGTTAAGGCACCTGCCTGCTAAGCCTAAGAATGCAGGTTCCAATCTCCAGGTCCCACATTTAGCCAGATGCAAAGCGACGCAAGGGCGCAATGCCGCACTTGCCCACAAGGGGGCACATGCATCTGGAGTTCATTCACAGTGGCTGAGAGGCTGCTGGCATGCCCATTTTCTATCTGTCCCCCTCTCCCTCTCTCTATATGTCTCTCTGTGTCTCTCTCCCCCCAAAAAGTTTTCCTATCATATTTTGTTATATAATTCTGTGACATTTACACATATGAAAGTATCATTTTCCTATTAATTTCACAGGTGAGGTTATGTAGGGAATTTTGTGATGTTAAATATTTATGTAAAATCATAGAAATCAGATCCAACCATTAAATAAAGCCATATAGTGCAATACCATTTCTGATCATACATATTACTATATGAATTTAAACAATTTTCCTTTAATACAAATTTCTTCAAAAACATATCTTCAAATTTATCCATTAGTAGCCTGTATTTCAGCTCTGTAAAGAAATTATATTAGTAAGTACATGGTAATCACAACTTCCATTGTATCCCTAAGGTTTTCCCTTTTTAAATAAGAATTTTACCGAGGCACTATTCAAGTTCAGTAACATTCACTCATTTCATGTACAATGCAGTTGATTTTGGTATATTAACAGAAATGTACAACAATCACTACTAACTAATTTCGTTTTCACCTCCTCATGAACATACTGCATAGCCTTTCAAACTCAGTTTGTAATCAGCTGTTCTCTCTACTTCCTACACAAACACCAATAATCTTTCAGTATATATCTGTCTATTGTGAATATTTTATATAAATAAAATTACAACAATATAACCTTTTCTAGTTGACTTCCATCCCTGAGCAAAATACTTTCAAGATTCATTTACTTGCATCATCTATAAGTCCTCTTTTGATGTCTTTTGATGACCAAATAAAATTCTATTGTAGGGAAATGTCACACTTTGATGACACATTCATTTGCTGATAGGAATCTGAGTTGTTTCTGCTTTTTGGCTCCTATGAAGAATGCTTCAACAAACCTCTTGATGAGGTTACAAGTTCTCATTTCCATTGGATGTGTATACCCAAGTGGAATTTCTGGTTCATATGGTAACTGAACACTTTGAGAAACTACCAAACTGCTTGCCAGAGTGGCATCCCCATTTGTCAGTGTGGCCAGCAATTTCATGATACCTCCAATTTCTCCACACCTTCAACAAAATTTGTCTCACATTGTCTCTGTAGGATATGCTCTATTATTGCATTGTGAATTTTATCTTTACTTCCCTAATAACATCCCAGTGTGTGAAATAATATCTCATTATTGTTTTGATATTTATTTCCATAAGAAGTATCTTTTCTTGAGTATTCAAAACAGAACTGTGCTCCCATGCAATGGACATCCTGAAACCTTCAAAATAACTATTTAAAGACAGGCTGAAGAGGAAGGTGACCAAAGGTTAAATAAGGAAATATGGGTAAGACCCTAATCAGACAGGACTGATGTCTTTGTAGGACTGATAGCAGAGATGATTTTCTTTTTATTTTTAATAAATTTATTATTTTATTTATTTACAAGAAAGAGAAAGGCAGATAGAGAGAATGGGCATGCCAGAGCCTTCAGCTGCTGCAAATGAACTCCAAACACATGCACCACCTTGTATATCTGGATTATGTGGTTCCTAGGTCCTTTGTATTTATAGGCAAATGCCTTAACCACTGAACCATTCCTCCAGGCCATTTTTTTTTATGATTTTCTAATCACAAACACGGGAAGGCTATGTGTGAGGACAGAGTGAGAAGACTATCAACATGCCAGTAAGAAAGGACTCACCAGAAACCAAATCTAACATTGTCTGACTTCTAGCCTCTAGACATATAAGATCTAACTTTATCTAACTTTAAGCTTCTCATCTGTATTGTTTTGTTGTGATATTTTCAGGTAGGTATTGCAAGGGCTTATTTCTCGACTCTATTGTCCATCAGTCTGCCTGTCTAGTGTTATGACACTAATACATTGTGATTATTAGAATTTTACAGTAAGTTCTGGAAAGAGGGATACATGGGATATTCAACTTTGGTCTTATTTTTCAAGATTATATTGGCAATTCTGGGATCATTAAATCTCACATAAAGCTTAGGATCTATCTGTCATTTCTACACAAAAGGCACCAGGATTTTGAAACTATTGCTCTAAATCCAGGTTTTACTTGAGAGAATTCTGACATTTTTCATTATTAAATTGGGCCATATAGTGAAATGCTAGCATCTGTCTAGTAGTGACCATATTTGTAAATGTTATTTTCTTTCAGAAGTAACCAATCACATTGGATTTTGATGGCTCCTAAATCCAACAGCTAGTGTCTTCATCAGAAGGTCACATGTACCTCAGACAATAGCTTAGTAGTAGAAAGCTTGCTTCACATATCCAGGTGATGAGTGTGATCCATAGCAGTGCAAAAATTAGAAGTCCATGTACAGATGTTCACCAAGGCAAGCACACTCACAGGGAAGATGACCATGTCTGAAGAAGCATCAGAAAGCAGAGACACTTCTACAAGCCAAGGAACATCCATGATTGCCAGCAGTCAATAGAGCTGGGACACACAGAGTAAATTCTCCCCCAAAGCCTCTGCAATAAACTAATATTACAATTGCTTTAGAATTCTGCCCTACCAAGCTGTGAAAGAATAAATTGCTGAAGTTTTAAGCTACCAAAAAATAATCTAGTAACTTGAACTTTGTGCTTGACAGATGAATCAGTGGTTAGAGATGCTTGCTTGTTAAGCTTTATGGCCCTAGTTCGATTGTCCAGTACTGACATAAAGCTTGATGCACAAAGTGGCACATGTGACTGCAGTTCATTTGTAGTGACAAGAGGCCCTGGTGTGCCCTTTCTCTATTTCTTTCTTTCTCTCACTCACATAAAGATTAAGCGTGGGGCTGCAGAGATGGGTTAGCGGTTAAGGCACTTGCCTGTGATGCCTAAGGACCCAGGTTTGATTCTCCAGGTCCCACATAAGCAAGATGCACAAGATTGTGCATGTGGCTAGAGTTTGCAATATCTAGAGGCTCTGGATTGTCCATTCTCTCTGTGTGTCTCTTTCTCTCTCTCTCTCTCTCTCTCTCTGTCTGTCTGTCTGCCTTTAGTAATTTTTTTTTTATTTTAGAGAGAGAAAGGGAGTGATACAGAGACCGAGCAAGTGAAAATTTGCTCACCAGGACCTCAGCCATTGAAATCGAACTCCAGATGCTTGTGCCACTGAGTGGGCATGTGTGACCTTGCACTTGCCTCACTTTTGTCTATCTGGCTTAGAGGGGATCTGGATAGTCCAACATGGGTCTCCAGGCTTCATAGGCAAGCACCTTAACAGCTAAGCCATCTCTCCAGCCAAAAATAAATTTTAAATAACAATTTTAAAAAGGATTGTGTGTGTAACTCTGTGTTAGAACAGTTGCCTGCATAGACAAAGCCCAATGTTTAATACCCAGCAGCATAAAAAATTTAGTTATTATTTTAAAATTCTTTATTTATTTGAGAGAGAGCATAAGAATGTATGGAGGTCAGAGAGCATGAGAATGGATCATCCAGGGCTTCTACCCACTGTAAAATTATTTGACACCTGTGTCACTTTGTATATCCACGTTGACATGGGTACTGGAGAATGGAACTTAGGTCTTTTGGCTTTGCAGGTACGTGTCAATCTCTCTGACCCCTATTTTAGTTGTTTATAATATGTAATACTTGGTTTGGAAGAAGTATCATGTGTGAAATCATCTACATATATTAATTGTTAGCCAAGTGAAGAACTTTTTCTTTCTTTCTATTTCTGAGACAGAGTCAAGTATCCCACGCTTGTCTCAAGATAGCTACGTAGTTGAGATATTCCTGATATTATTATTTCCATCACTCCAGTGCTGGAAATATAGGTATACACCACCTGAAACATGTTTGAATGACATAGAACAGGAAAAGATTTTTTTGCACATCTAACCTCATATCTTCAAATATTCCTGCAGAAGGCTCTTGCTTTTGATGTTTCTCAAATACTGTATCCTCACATTCCACTGAATCAGGATTTTTCTGGCAAAGCTTATCAAAATCGGAACTCTTTTCTGGATTGGCTATGATAATGGAACACATTTGAAATTAAGTCTCTTATTTTTGTAAATTTTAATATGATATTATCTTAATATTCATTTCTTTCAGACATTTTCACCCTGTATTTTCAAAGCAAATATATAAATGCAATCTTTGGAAGTCTAAATGAATTCAAGTGATAATTCAAGGCATTTTATAGTACCAATTCTTCAAGTCTCACGGGGGTATGATCATATTAAATTTTGTATAATTTATCCTTATGCTGGGCCTACAATGATAAGAAACCCTATGCATGTTTCTAGAACTCTGCTCCAGGCTTATGAAGATCCCATGAGAAACAAAGTACATGCAAACATTTGTAAAGAGTTTTTCTATTTTCAGTGACTAAGTGAAAAACAAATGAACTACATACAGGACACCATCAATGTCCAACATCAGATGTTTCGCACCTTTAGTGAGAACAGTCAGGTCTCCGTCTTCTTCATGGAAGTCAGAGAGTTCGAAGGCTGGATCCTCCACTGGTGGCTTCACAGATTTCATAGGATGCTTTCTCCCATGGGGAAACATATTGAGATGGTTTCTGATTCACAACACATATAGGAAATCACATCTGTCAAGTTATCTGGACTCAAAAGACTTCACTTAAATAAACTGATAAGATTTACACAAGATTTAAAGTAGGAAGTAAGATCAAATAGGAATGATCTCAGGTAGATAACAGTTGATCACTTTTCTTGTTTCTGTTATTGCTAACAATCCTATTTCCAAATGAAAAAGGAAGAAAGAACTGGTCAAGTTATATGTATATGTTCACATGTATATTTCATTTTAAAACATATGGAACTACAACATAGGTATATGTTTTTAAAGCAAATATATATTTTGAATATATTAATATGTAAAGCATGTAATATAAGACTGTTTAAAATGTACATTATGAACATAAACATATATAAATGTATGTATGATGTATAATCAAATGCACATTTTCTTCAATGAGAATCATGAAAGTTAATGCCCATAAAGTCCATTTGATCTGGACTCACACAATACATTTATACATGTGTATATCATATTTTTATATGAACAGCTTTGTATGTAGTTTATATACAAATATATACTGTTATATCATACATAAACATATCAACATATAATCTTTTTTAAAGATTTTTATTTTATTTTTAATTAATTAATTTATCAGAGACAGAGAGAGGGAGAGTGGAATGGGCACACCAGGGCCTCTAGCCACTGCAAACAAACTCCAGACGCATGCACCCCCTTGTGCATCTGGCTTACATGGGACCTGGAAAATCAAACAGGGTCCTTAGGCTTCGCAGGCATGCACTTTAACCTCTAAGCCATCTCTCCAGCACTAAACATATAATCTTATACAATTGTAATTAACATTTGATATTATTATAAACATTTTAGTAATTATTAGTGCATGTTAATATCATTTTTAAATTATTAATATATTTTAATTTTGTAATTGCAAGTTCTTAATTACATGATTAGGTCATTATATATTTCAATACTATTTTTTCATATTTTATTTTTATTTATTTTTTTGACACACACACACAGAGAATGGGTGCTTCAGGGCTTCCAGCCACTGCAAAAGAACTCCAGATGCATGCACCCCTTGTGCATCTGCCTAAAGTGGGTCCTGGGGAATTGAGCCTGGTTCCTTTGGCTTTTCAGGCAAACACCTTAACCACTAAGCCATCCCTCCAGCCCTCAATACTATTTGTATGTAATCATAAGTTTATGATCATTTCATCACATGTCAATATGCAGTATGTACTACATTACTATCATGTCCAAGCTTGGACTCATAAAAATGATGTCACACTAGCTCAACTGCATATGGAGGTAAATCCAGCAGGTGTCCTCAGCTTCTTGAAACTAGGATTTGTCGAGGACCTCAGGAGAAGTGTGGTGAACCGCCACAGCCCCTCCGACCTTAAACCTTCCACAGTGTCCTGAAAGGGCCCCTTCCCAACTCCCTCCACCCTCCGTACTACCCCCCAATAATGCTGGTCTAGTTCTGCCCACTTCCCACAGGTCCCTGGGCTGTTCAGGCCCTGCCTTCATCCTGGTTCACCTCCCCCATTTTCCTTTCACAGGCCCCACCCAAGTCCAGTGGGAAAGGTGCCCCTCCAGCTTTCAACCTAACACAGCGTCCTGAGAGGGACCCCCTCTCTTCTCCCCTCCACACTCCCCCTGTAAGCCTCTGGACCCGTCCTGCCCGCTTCACACCGGTCCCCGGGTTGTTCAGGTCCTACCCCCATTCGGGTTCACCCCTTCCATTTTACTGTCACAGGCCCCAGCCAAGGCCAGGGTGAAAAGTTTTGCTCATGGGTCAGGGTCAGGGTCAGGGTGTGGGCCCAGGTTCCCTCTGGACAAAGGCCTGTCCTCCAGAACAAAACCTGAATGTGCAAAGAAGCAGTCTTACTGGTCTTCAGCAGCCATAGCAGTGCTCCTAACTCAATGGTATTTAACAGAGCCAGTAGCTCCTCCTCAGCCAGGTACCTGTTGATTGGCTCCGTCCCTGTGCATGTGTGCATGAGGTCTGAGGTGCAACTAAGCTGGTCTGACCTTTGACCCTTGGATCACTTGTATCTGTCTCAGAACACCTAGGAATGCCATGGAACACATTTGTACCTGGCTGCTTTATTTTTACTTTTAAAAAATATTTTTATTTTTAGAGAAAGAGAGCGAGATAGAGAAAGAATTGTCAGGCCAGGGCCTCGGTCACTGAAATTGTACTCCAGACACTTGTACCACCTAGTGGGCATGTGCAACCTTGTGCTTGCCTCACTTTTGTGCATCTGGCTTATGTGGGATATTGAGAGAGAGTGAACATGGATTCTTAGGCTTTGCAGTCAAGTGCCTTAACTGCTAAGACATCTCTCCAGCCCTGCAAATGGCTGTTATATGTCACCATGTCAATAGTGTGGACGGCCTTGGCCAAGTCTTTCAGATTTTGTCTTCCTTGTGGGTCAGCCTGCACATGTTTATGTGAGGTGTGTGAAGTTCAGTCCCATTGTGGGTGGGGGTTGGGGATGGGTATTATTTAGACTGTTTGGGGCCAAGGATAGTTTGAAATGTCTGTCCAACACATTGGTAGATGGTGGCAGTGTCATGTCCAAATGTCAAAGATGTGGTCAGCAGCTGGTAGTCACTACACCTGGCACTTTACTACAGTTTCTGTTTCAAATGTTGGTGTAGTCAGGTTCACATTGCTGGTAGAAAACACCCAACCAAGAGCAGCTTGTGGGAAAAAAGAGGTTTATTTGTCTTACAGGCTAGAGGGGTAGGCTCCATAATGGCAGGGAAAACAATGGGATGAGCAGAGGGTGGACATCATTCCCTGCACAACATAAGGTGGACAATAGCAACAGGAGAGTGTGTCAAACACTGGCAAGGGGATACTGGTTATAATACCTGTAAGTCCACCCCCAACAATACACTGCCTCCAAGAGGCATTAGGTCCCAAATCTCCATCAGCTTGTAACCTAACATTCAGAACACCTAAGTTTATGGGGAGAACAACTGAATCAAACTACCACATTCTGCCCCTGGCCTCCAAAAACTGATAACCATTCATGATGTAAAATACAATGCGTTCAGTTCAACTTTGCAAGTCCCCATAGATTTTAACAACCTAATAATGTTCAAACATGCCTATTGTCCAAGATCTTTTAACTGAGCCATAATACCAAAAAAAAAAAAAACCCCCCAAAGCCCATAATGACACAGAACAAATACTCACACTGCGAAAGATAGCATTGGGCATAGCAAAGAAATATTCAACCAATACAAGATTTAAACAGGGCAAACATTAAACTCTGTAGCTCCAAATCCAACTACTCTAGTCAATGACAAGTCTCCAAGTCCCATAATTCCAATCACTAACAAAATCTCCAGAATTCTAATTCCACCCCTCCAGATAGGCTAATCACAGTGCTGGAAAACTCCATCCAGGGCCAGCAGCATTCCTTAGCAGCCATATCATGGTCCCAGCATCTCCACTGGGTCTCTACTGCAACCTACAGTCCATCCCCATGGCTCCATTTGGGTCTTCATGCAGGCATCCAGCAAACCTGCTTCACATTGCCCATGGTCATTTCCAAAACACATGACCACGTTGCAAATTCAATGACCCTCTCTTTCTTGTATTCCTTATACTCCATAATACCAGGTGGGATGCCAATTTGTTAAGCCAGGGGGGAATAAAGCAGACTTTGAAGAACAGGACACTCCTTCAGCATTCAGGCCCCTTCAAAAGAGTCTACATTCTTACTGTTGTCCCAGTGCAGGTCAGCTGGCCCAATCTCAAAGGTTATAATCTCTCATACAATTGCAGCTGAATAGGCAGAAATTTCAGCCCAAAGATTTATTTCTGTGCCATATCCCCGTGCTCACACCAGTCCATTTCTATGCAATGAAATCCTGCACAAAATATCAGGACATGGCCATAATAGCAAGCTTCTCACACAAACTGCTTCTAGCCCAGTCCAGGCAAAGCACTTTCTCACCCTCGCAAGCTAAACCTCCTAGTCCATAGTTCTTACTACATTCAGGTCTTTCAATTCTCACCACAATAGTCCATCAAGCTGTACGTACAGCACTGCAAGGAATCTCTTAGGCCAAGGTTTTAAATCCTTCCACATTTCTCTTGAAAATCAGGTCCAAAATGCCAAAGCCACACAATCAGGTGTCTAGCAGCAATGCCACTTTTGTTACCAATTTTACTATAGCAGTCAGGTTCACATTTCTGGTAGAAGTCACCAAACCAAGAGCAGTTTGTGGGAAAGAGAGGTTTATTTTGGCTTACAGGCTCGAGGGGGAAGCTCCATGATGGCAAGGAAAATTATGGCATGATCAGAGGGTGGACATGCCTCCTGGCCAACATAAGGTGGACAACAGGAACAAGAGAGTGTGACAAACACTGGCAAGGGGAAGCTGGTTATAATACCCATAAGTACACCCCCAACAATACACTGCCTCCAGGAGACCTTAGTTCCCAAATCTCCATCTGCTGGGAACCTGGCATTAGGTCACCTAAATTTATAGAGGATACCTGAATCAAACCACCACAAATGTCAATTAGTCTGTAAAAGCCAAAGACATAAGTATGAAGCACATTATCAACCAATCCTCACTTTATAAAGATAGACCTTGACAATATTCTCTTTCTGGTTGAGTTCCCATCCCATTCGCTTCTCCTTCATTCAACCTGCCTCCAGCATCTTACTCTTTATTCCTCATTCAGAGATACAAGAAAAGTGTCTTTGTGTAAGTCGTTCACATCCTATTTTCTGAGTTAAGCAAGATCGTTAAATGTAACCACTAGTGTTGTGATTGGATACTGCTAAAATTAATATTTCTATTTCTGGTACCACTTTTATCCCCTGAGATATAATGAATTGGAAAAATTCTGCAACACAATGTTTAAAAAGTAGCGAAGGTGATGGGCATTTTGGATTTTTACTTTACTTTGAGAGCAATGCCTCATTTGCTCCCCATACTTAACATGATGACTGTAGGGGTAGATTTTGTTGACTATTGTGTCCATGGAAAGAATTGGGCATTTTCCTTAATCCTGTTTTTATGATAATTTATATTAAAGGATTTTCCAATTTCAAACTATTTTTGCATACCTGGAACATACACTGGAGCATCATATGTTCTTTTCCTGTTCCAGTGTTGAAGCCTGTTCTTCAGTTAAACATTACGGTATAGCAAGGATAGTGGTCATTAACTGCTTTTGATGTAAAGCATGATCAAATATAGGCAAAAAATTTTTCTTGTTTCATTCATTTCCTCATCTCTGAGTCTATGCAGTGTTGGATGTATTAGGTCCTAAAGGCTTAGCTTAATTCTCCATTGAATCTGTCTGGAACTAGTGATTTCATGTGGAATAGTGTAGTGGATTGAATCACATGCCTGCCCTCCACCTCCTCCCATAGATTGATGGGTTTTGAATACTTGCTCCCAGCTGATGGCAATTTGGGAGTTGGAGTCTTGCTGCAGGAAGAGGAGTGTTGTGGGAATCAACGTAGGTGTGTTACAGCCAGATGCCCTTTGCCAGAACTCAGTTCATTTTCCTGCTGGTGTTTTCTACCTGGTGTGGCACAGGTGATATGCAGCCTCTGCTCATGCCATGCTTTACCCTGCCATCATGAAGCTTCCCCTTGAGACTGTGAGCCAAAAAGAACAACTTTGCCACCATCAGATACCTTTGGTCAGGTGCTTGTTCACAGCACAAAGAAGGTCAGTACAACAAAGAGTGTCTTGATCCTTCTCTTGATTGCCCTTTTGAAGATTGACTGAAATGCCAAGAAAAGTCTTTTATGTAGTTATTTACTTATTTATTATTTACTCATTTGAGATAGACAGTGAAAGAGAGACAGAAAGAATATGGGCCTGTCAGGGCTCACCTCCACTGTAACCAAACTCCAGACACATGTGCCACTCTGTGCATCAGGCTTCACATGGGTACTGGGAAATCAAACCTGGCTGTCAGGCCTTATAAGCAAGACCCCATAACTGCTGAGCCATCTCTCCAGGCAACAAGAACAATTTTAGTTGCAAGCATAGTGAGCAGAAAGAGATGCCTTCACACACAAAGTGGCCACAAGGTCTGTGAATGTCTAAACCTCTAAAAACCCTTCAGTAGTTTAAAGCGGATGAATGAGATTCTTGCTATCACAGCGGTATCATTTCTTCCATGTGAGGTGTCCCATTCTAGCCTAGACTGGCCTGGAATTCATTCTGTAGTTCCAGGCTGACCTCAAACTCACAGTGATCCTCCAACCTCTGCCTCCCAAATGTTGGGATCAAAGGTATGTGCCACCATGCTCGACTCACCTTTGATTTCAAAATCAACTGTTTTGCTTTGGTTCTTACAACAAGATCCCAGGGTTCCATCAGGGTGACAATACTTCCTGCTTCCCTATGCAGAGAGTTGGTATTTCAAGTGTTTGTCCACATGTCCAGCTCAGTGATACTATATCTATAGTTCTTTCCCCATGTCTGCCCTTCCTACTCTTTGTATGTTCATCTGTATTTTTCCCAATCTCTGTAGACATGTAATGGACAGTGTGCCTAGCACAAGATAGCTACTTCCTGTACTATAATGAAGTAAGTGCAGCATGTTTGAACAACAATGGAGTGCAGGACTGACAGGAGGGTCTGGTGTCTCTGGTATTTTCATTTACTTGCTTTATACTGTCTCATATTTCCTAGGGACACCACTCCTTCTTTATTTAGGTTATTCTGTGACATAATGAGGGTTTCTTGGAACATGGAATGACTGTAGCACCTGATTTTTAAGAAAATTTGTTTGCAAAAGTTTGATGATATGAATTAAACAATAAGCATTCAAGGAGAATAACAAAGCAACCTCTGTAATCCCACCCCCCTACAGAAGCATCAGGGACCAAGGAGGCAAGGCCTAACTCCAGTTCAGCAAATATCTCCAGGCCAATCTCTAGAAGGGCACCTTCAAGACAATTCTTATTTTCCTTTTCTATATTTTCTTTTTCTTTTCTCTTTCTTTTTCTTTTTCTTCCTTCTTTCATACTTTTTTCTATCTTCCTGTTTTATTGAGATGAGGTGTTGTAATGCAGGGGATCTTGAACTTTCTCTCATCCTCCTGCCTTGGTTGATGAAAGCTGAGTCATCCACTTTTTAGTTGGAATGTAAGTTATAAATGTTCAAGAAGATCAAAAACAACATGAATTAGGAATAGATATTTATTTACTAATGAAAATGCAATATAAAGGAAACTTGACAGGCAAAGTTAAGTAAGTACTGTAAAACTCAAGGGGCCAAGAGTAGAAGTGATAGGAAAACTACAACAAACCACCCCATATCACAAAGAAGGACCTAACTTCCAGGCAATGGACAGCGACTAAACCTAGACTTGAAGAACAATCCCAAACCGTAATCACTCACATCATTTCTGAAAGCAAAAAAGAAAAAGACAGGAAAAAAAGAAAGAAAAAAGAAAGTGGCTCATATTGAAGTGTGTCACTTGACTGAAACACTGGTTACATACAGTGCACTCACAGGGAATTTCCCACATGGGGAATGCATGGTGGTTATGGAGGTCTGACACATAGAAAGCCTCTTTCCCATGCCAGGGGCCAGTGAGAACAAGGTCTCCTGCATCAATTTTCACATTAAGAACATGTTCCTGCACATGAGCAAAACAATTACAACAAAGAGATTTCTCCTTGGGACTCTTCTCTGTGTGGGCTGTTGGGCTGAGAGACAACTTCTGGCTGGAGCTCTTGGGTGTGTGTGCTAGGCAGGTACTCAGGTAGCCCTCAGGCTCAGTACAGTCAGCCAGCAGCTCCTGTGGGGGTTTCTCACCAGGAGGTTCCAGCTGGTCATACTCTTTGGACAAATTGGGTCCTGGAAATGAAAGAGAAAATGGAAACATACTAATTAGGTCCAACAACAGGATACATAATCATAAAACTATATGCACCAAACATAGGTGAACCACATTTAATAAATGAAACCTACTTGACAACAGATCAGAAATAAATCTAAGTATCATCCTAGTAGGAGATTTAAATAACCCACTGTCATCAATACACACATCATCCAAGCAGAAAATCAACAGGGAAATAATAGAGCTTAACAACACCGTAGACCTAACAGACATCTACAGAATATTCCACCCCAATTACACAGAATGTACATTCTTCTCAGCAGCCCATGAGACCTACTCCAAAATAGACCATATATTGCCCTTAATTCAGGAAAATTGACTTAACTTCCTGTATAATATCTAACCATAATGTATTAAAGCTAGAAATTAACAAGAGAAATAACTGAAAATACACCAGTTCCTGGAGACAGAACAACACACTATAAAACAATAAATGGGTCGTGGGAAAAAAAAAAAAAAAGAAAAATTTAAATTTCTAGAACTGAATGATAATAAAACACAACATACTGAAACTTATGGGACACAATAAAGGTAGTTCTAAGGGGAAAATTTATAGCACTAAATGCCATCACAATAAAGACAAATCTTAAATTAATAACTTAACCATCCACATAAAGGCATTGGAAATATAAAAACAAACCCACTCTAAGAATTCCAGACAGAAATAAATAATTAAGATCAGAGCAGAAACACCATCTTTAGAGATGAAAAAGGCACCATTACAACAGATACCAAAGAAATTCAGAAAATCATAAGGACACACTTTAAGAACATATATCCCTCTAAATTTGAAAATCTGAAAGAAATGGATGATTTCCTTGATTTATATGACCTTGAAAAATTAAATCAAGATGAGATAAACCATTTAAATAAACCTATAACAAGTATGGAGATCCAAGCAGTTGTAAAAAGTCTCCCAACTAAAAATGTCCAGGCCCAGATGGATTCAGTTATAAAGAACTCTCCCAACTAAAAATGTCCAGGCCCAGATGGATTCACTGTTGAATTTCACCAGCCTTCATGGAAGAACTAACACCACTGCTTCTCAAACTTTTCCATAAAATAGAAAAGGAAGGAATTCTACTGAACTCCTTCTACAAAGCCAGCATCACCCTTATACCAAAACCAGACAAAACCAGAACAACAACAACAAAAATTACATACCAATATCCCTCATGAACAAAGATACAAAAATTCTCAACAAAATATTGAAAAATAGAATATATCTAAAAGATCATTTACCCCTACCAAGTCAGCTTCATCCCAGAGATGCAGGTATGGTTCAACATATGCAAATTGATAAATGTAATACACTACATGAATGGGCTGAGGAACAAAAATCACATGATCATCTGAATAGATGCAGAAAAGGCATTTACAAAATCCAACATCCCTTCATGGTAAAAGTCCTACAGAAACTGGGAATAGAAGGAACATATCTCAATATAATGACAAACCTACAGCCAACATAATACTAAATGGGGAAAAACTTGAATATTTTCCACTAAAATCAGGAAAAGATAAGGTTGTCCACTTTCCCCACTTCTATTTAATATAGTTCTGGAAGTCTTAGCTATAGCAATAAGACAAGTGACACTCATGAAAGGGATACAAATTGGAAAGGAAGAGATCAAATTATTATTATCTGCAGATGATATGATTCTATACATAAAGGACCCTAAAAACTCTACCAGAAACTATTAGAGCTGATAAACAATTTTAGCAATGTAGCAGGATATAAAATAAATACACAGAAATTAGTAGCATTTGTATATACTAACTACAAACATGCAGAGGATGAAATCTAGGAATCACTCCCATTCACAATTGTCTCAAAAACATAAAGTACCTTAGAATAAATCTAACCAAGGAAATGAAGGCTGTCTACAATGAAAACTTTAAGACATGACGGAGGAATGCTCATCACTGAAACATCTCTATCACACCTTCCAAGGCTCAGGGTCCATTGTGGAAGAGGTGGTGGAAAGAATGTAAGAGCTGAAGGAAGGATAGGCTTGATTACAATTGACCAGACAGAAATTGGCCTTGATATCCATGACCTCAAAGTGCCTAGCACTATCTTCAAAAGACCCTCATATTAGGAGGACAAATGATGACATTAAAATAAAAGAGAGACTAATGGAGAGAGGGAGGAGAGATGATGGAGTGTATATTTGTGAAGGGGAAAGTGGAAGAGAGGAGAGAATTATCACGGTTTATTTTCTGTAAGTATGGAAGCTGTCAATAAAAAGGAAAAAATAAAAATAAAATTTAAAATAATTACCAGTTCCCAATGACCTTCTGTTCAAAGATTATTATTTTCATTTGTCTGCCCTGAAGTATTCACCCCATCCTCTGCTCACCATTCCTCTTCTTCTTGATCCCAAGGGTCCACTGTCCCAACTTGACACAAAGACACAGAAGCCTCTTGAGCCAACATAAAGAATCAAACAGAAGAAAGCAAACCTGAATCTTACCAAGATCCAGAAAGTTCTGGCAATCACCATAAACATTGTACTTCCCTGCCTGCTGCTCTGCTTTTGGGTTGCAAAGGGACTCCTGGCCAGGTTCCATTACGTGGGGTGTGAGTAACTCAGGAAGCATGTTTAGTGGCATAAGAAATGTATCCAGCTCAACAAACCTGAAGGGAAGATCAGCTAACCACACCTCACCAGGGCCCCAGCTGAAACCATAAAACAACGCAGGGGAAGGGCAAGAGTTCAGCGTTCATGGAGATCATGACACCAGAAAAAGGCTGAAGGAGATAAACACAGAGAACATCCAACTCCAACTAAGCCAGATATCCAGAGACACAGAGGCTCCCAAAACCTCATCACTGAAACAGAACTAAAATGACCCCAAAGTGGCTCAGGGAAACTCGCGGAAGAGGGGGCGGAAAGATTGTTGGAGTCACGAGTTGGGGCATTATGCACAAAGACTGGGGCCTACACCCCAGAACTCTTGACTAACCTCACAATGCACGACCCACATTCCCCATTGATGAGGGTCTCTTTGAAAGTGGGAGGACAGGGAGGAGGACAATGGAACCAATACTATGAATGTAAAATCAGAATAATATAAATTAAAAAATAAATTTTTAAAAAAGAAATGTATCCAGCTCCATGAATTCATTCATGAGGGTGTCACCCATGTTGGTCTGTAGAAAAGTCAGAAGTCACCACTTCAAAGTCTAGACCTGTAAGCAATTCTAGTTTCACTTCAACTAACCAGCAGCCACTGGATAAGAGCCACACGTGCAGCTTGAACGGTTCCATCCCCCACTGGAATCAGTGCATATACAGAGGTGTGCTCCATTGTAATACCATGTCATATTTATTCCAACATGTTCAAACTGCCAGGATTTCAACACAAGCTCCACACAAGAACTAGTAGTGACAATATCAAGCCAGTCTTCCCGTCAAACATAGCCTTCTTCAGAAGTTGCACATTTCCACACTCACAGCCATTTTCTAGTTATGCTGGTCACATTCCAAGTGCTCAACAGCCAGGAGTGGCTCATGGCTCTTATGCAGGGCAGAATGTGTCTAGACACTTGAGGATGATAGTCAACAAACCAGGAAAGCAGAGAAAGGAAGGGAAACCACTCATTCGGGACTTTTAGAGAGTCAGGAATATTTGGCCCACTCCTGTATAAGCTACATCTGCTCTGAAGACAATAGCTCATTCAAAATGGCCCACATCCCAAATCCCAGAAACCCTGAATCTCAGATATAAGTCATGCTGTCTCCTCCCAGGACCACCTCCCTGTGCTCAGACACTAGGAGGCTAGTTGTTGCAACGAGGACACTGTCCCTTTGCAATCTGCATGTCTCCTTAAGAGGTATTTTCTGAGGATCATGGAGCATAGAGGGCCGTGGAACTTGCAGGGTGACAACCTCCAAGTGGACTGCAGAAGCACCAATCCAGGTAGAGGATTTTCAAGTAATATTGTTATCCACCTATGGACAGTGCTATATCAAACAGGAACTCAATTGTTAGAGTCCTTTGCCCACACCATCTCCATGAACAATGTGGTAGCTATTTTTGATGGTTGTCAGAGAGGAGAAGACCAGGGCTCTTTTTGTTTATGGTCAGAACTGAGAGTGGGGTTACTGAAGCCCCATCCTATTTTAAAATTCAAGTTGAGTGTTTGTAGGAAGGCTGAAGAAGATCCAAGCTACATAGGACCTAAAATCACCCAGATTCATTTTCCCCTGTGTGGTGGTCTGATTCAGGCGTCCCCCATAAACTTAGGCATTCTGAATGCTGGGCCCCCAGCTGGTGGTGATTTGGGAATTGAAACTTCCTGGAGGCAGTGTCTTGTTGGGGGTGGGTTTATGGGTGTTATAGCCAGTGTTCCCTTGCCAGTGTTTGGCAACTCTCCTGTTGCTATTGTCCACCTTATGCTGGATAGGAGTTGATGTCCACCCTCTGCTCATACCATCATTTTCCTCTGTCACCGTGGAGTTTTCCCTCAAATCTGTAAGCCAAAATAAACCACTTTCCCACAAACTGATCTTGGTTGGGTGTTTTATGTCAGCAATGTGACCCTGACTACAACACCCTGTTTTTCATTCTGCACTAGACACTGATTGGTAAGAATGGTCCTCACTCCCAAGGGTACTCTGTGATTTGGATCCATTTATTTCCCTTTGTCCTTAAAGCAGAGATGCCTGGGCTTTTAAAGGTAAATAGTAAGACCCTGAGGGTAAACTAAGGAAGCACCCCACCAGACCAAGGGAATCCGAGATAATTAGGCTGCATCCCTTCATGTAAACCTGAACCACCTAAGGCAGAATCGTCAACTGAGTATCCAAATTCAGCCTCAGAGAATTTGGAGGTCAAATCTTTTTCCTGAAGTATAAGGAGAGAGACTGGACCTTGGAGCTATTAGTAATCAAGGTGAAAGCTGGACTTGACTGACGATGCCCTGACTCATATAAAGGGACTCCAAATTATCCAGCTCCACACTGGGCTGAATACCCTTGGATCTAAAGGAATGAGCCTTTCCCCACGTTCCATCTCTAGTGCTCTGTGTATCTGTGAAATATTCTGAGGTCCATTGAGGGAAGAGTGCTCAATGGTCAGGTGGGTGTTCCCTTACCGTCGGCCTTGAGGGTTAACAAAAGGAGAGCTGTGGATAGAAGGTACAGAATATAGGTTGTGAGCAAGGGGTAGTTGGACACCAGGATAAGAGCAACCCCACTGCTGTCAGTCCAGGGAAGCCCCATGTAGGGTTTCTCTGGAGAGCATGTCTGACTTCCCAGTGAGGAAAGGTTTCGTGTAGAAGAAGGACCTCAGGTTTGGAGAGTGATGGATCCAGAAACTGCTAGAAGTCATACTGAAGGCTTTGGAAGGGCTAACATTACCCAGGATAGTGGCCAACCACAGTGTTGCTCTGAACCCAGGCAAGCCCCCTGCAGAGTGATCAGGCAAGTGATTCTATGTCTGAGAGACAATAGGAATTTACTGCAAAGAGTACAACCTCAGCAGTTGAAAGGCCCAAGTCCCATGAAGAGTTAAGATGAGAAAAGAATAAGAATGGTGGAACCTTGCACTTCCCATCTTGGGCACCTCCACTGTCCTACTGACCTTTGAGGGAGACTTGGTTGAATAGCCAAATGTACTGCATATTCACTTCCACTTGAAGGTTATCAGAGAAATGTGGGTCTTCATCGGAGGAGTGAGACCACCCATATTCAGAGGTGAGATCAAAGGGCCCTGAGGAGAATTCATCATTTTTTTTCAAAAAATATTGCCAAGACATGTGTGTATTCATACAAAAAGAATTGAACTGTACCTCTCATATATATGATACACAAACACTAACTCAAAATTGATCATAGTCTTTTTTTTTTTTCAGTTTTTCAAGGTAGGGTCTCACCCTAGCCCAGGCTGACCTGGAATTCGCTATGTAATCTCAGGGTGGCCTTGAACTCATGGTGATCCTCCTACCTTTGCCTCCCGAATGCTGGGATTAAAGGCGTGTGCCACCACGCCCAGCTTGATCATAGTCTTAAAAGTAAAGAAATGAAGTATAAAACTGTTAGGGAAAAAGATAGGTGTATCTCTTCATGACCTTGGATTAGACCGTGGTTTTAGAGATATGACCTAAAGGTAGAAGCAATCAAAGAAAAAGTAGATAGGTTGGATTTCACCAAAGTTAAAATCATTTACATTTCACAAGAAATTCTGAAAAAGTGGAATGGAAGAAACTTTGCAAGTTATGGGACTTTTAAGGGACTTGTATCTAGAATATGTAAAAAAGGGCTTGGGAGATGGCTCAGTAGTTAAAGGTAATTGCTTGTAAAGTCTGCTGGCCCAGGGTTGATTCCCCATAGTCCCTGTCAAGTTAGATGCACAAAGTGCCACTTGCATACGGAGCTCTCTTGCAGTAGCTAGAGGCCCTAGCATGCCCATGGGCATGATCTCACTCTTTCTCTCTCTTCTCTTTCTCTATGTCTCTCTTTCTTTCAAACAAATACATATACTTAGAACAAGTAAACATTTGTTAAAATTCAACAGTGAAAGGCAAAAGAAATCTTTGCAAAGGAATTCAGTCATCACTTTTAATTTTTTTTATTTTTATTTTTTGGTTTTTCAAGGTAGGGTCTCACTCTGGCCCAGGCTGATCTGGAATTAACTATGTAGTCTCAGGGTGGCTTCAAACTCACAGCAATCCTCCTACCTCTGCCTCCCGAGTGCTGGGATTAAAGGCATGCGCCACCATGCCCAGCTTCAGTCATCACTTTTATATTGGACCTACAGATGACCTGAGCTTGTTGCAATTCTTACCTGAAGAGACCATAACAAAGTAGTGCAGATGAGTGGCATAAAGTTAGATAAATTGTCTTATATTATACATCTAGAACTAGAAGTAATAGAAGAAAAACTGGAAGAAAACAGTTTTATGCTTTGTGTTCACATACTAATACATATATGAACATGTAAAAGGATCTTTGGGGTTTAGGGATAGTCCTCATGTTCCAAACTCTGAGCTCATATCTGTTTTTAACAAAACATGGGACTTAACCAGATTTATAAGGATAATTATTTAACTATCACATTTATTCAAAAGTCAGGGTTGATGGGTAAGGGAGAGTCCAGGGACAAAGGAAGGGGTAATGCATACACCCACGTGGTTCAAGAGTCCATGTGGGGGCTGGAGAGAAGGCTTAGAAGTTAAGGTGCATGCCTTCAAAGCCAAAGGGCCCAGGTTTGATTTCCCAGAACCCATGTAAGCCAGAGGCACAAGGAGGCACATGTGTCTGGAATTCGTTTGCAGTGGCTTCAGGCCCTGGTTTGCCCATTCTCTCTCTCTCTCGGCTTCTTTCTCTCTCTTTTTCTCAAATAAATTTTTTAAAATATTTTTTAAAAATAGAAATAAAAAAAGAGTCCCTGTGGGAGTCGAGCATACATTTGGGATAAAACTAAAAGGGGATTTTAGATTTTGAGTGGAAAATAGAAGGAAAGTACAGAGAGTTCCTGCCATGTGGAAGGCAGTAAGGGTAGTAATATGATTGGAGTCCACCCCATCTCACCCATGTTACCAGATAAATTGATTTTTATAATAATGGTATTAAAAATAATCATTTATATCTTACTCTCATTGTATGTTATTTAGAACACAACATACTAAGCACATGGGGCATATTAATAGCCAAGTTTTCTTTGTGTCCATGTTGCATTGAAAATTTCTGGAAGGAGTAACAGTATAAAAGTATATAAATTAATTTATATAATAATGGTATTAAGAACAATCATTTAATTTATACAAGATTCCCCTATACTTAGGAATCTGTGGAGCACAGCTAATATTAATCAGGTTAACATGCTCTATTTGTACACATTTAAAAGAGTACACAAACTATGGCATTTTACATATTTGTAATCATGCCTATAAATTATAATTAAGATTTAAGTAAAAGGAAAAACCTTATTTCTGATAGAGTAACATGCTTTAGGGGGAAGGTATAATTATAAATCTCATTTCACATAACTTTATTTAAAATTATAAAGAAAATGTGCAGAAAATATGATCTTCAAAACAAAGTTCTGATCCTAACCGTTCTTGATGAACATTAATGTGTTATACTTTTAAAATATGTTAAACATTTAATTGCATGAAAATCTCATATTTATTTAACCCTTGTCATAGTCAGGTTCACATTACCAGCAGAAAACACCTGACCAAGAGCAGCTTGTGGGGGGGGGAAGGGTTTACATTGGCTTACAGACTTGAGGAGAAGCTTCAATGGCAGGGGAAAATGATGGCATGAGCAGAGGGTGAACATCACTTCCTGGCCAACATCAAATGGACATCAGCAACAGGAGAGTGTGCCAAACACTGGCAAGGGGAAGCTGGCTATAATACTCATAAGCCCACCCCCCAAAATACACTGCCTCCAGGAGGTTTCAGTTCCCAATTTGTCATTAGCTGGGGACCTAGCATTCAGAACACATAGATTCATGGAGAACACCTGAATAAAACCACCACATTCCACCTCTGGCCCCCATAAACTGATAACCATTCATGATATAAAATACAGTGCATTCAGTCCAACTTTAAAAGTCCCCTTAGTTTTTATCCATCCCAATGATGTTCAAACATCCTCATAATCCCAGGTTTTTTAACTGAGCTTTAATACCTAAAAATACCCTAAAAAGCCATAATGGCACACAGAATAAACATTCAAACTGCAAAAAGATGGCATTGGGTATTGCAAAGAAATGTTCAATCAATACAAGATTTAAAGGGGGCAAACATCACACTGTAGCTTCAAGTCCAACAACTCTACTCAGTGACAATTCTCTAAGTCTGATAATCACTGACAATTTTCTGGAGTTCCAATTGGACCCCTCCAGCTGGGCTACTCACAGTCCTGGAAAACTTCATTCAGTGCCAGCAGCTATCCTTGTAAGCCATTGCTTAGTCCTGGCATCTCCATTGGGTCTCTGCTGCAACCCATGGTTCATCCTCATTTCTCCATCAGGTCTCCACACAGGTAATCCAACAAGCTTGCTTCACACTACCCATGACCATTTCCAAAATACAAAACCATGTTGCAAATTCAATGACCCTCTCTTTACTGCATTTGTTATACTCCACAATACCAGATTGGCTGCTGTGATGGTTAAGTTGTGTCAACTTGATTTGTTTAGGAATACACAGACATTCCTCATAAGTGTGTTTCTGAGGCTGCCTCTAGGAAGGATTAACTAAAGGAAGAATCCCTCCCCCAGGGTGAGCCCTTCCCCCAGAGTGGGCGGCCCAGAGTGGGCAGCCCCTCTTGGAGGAGGGGGCTGGTTGATAAAAAGGAGCTCTGGGAAGAGAGGCTCTCTCTCCCACCTGGCTGCCGGTGCTGATAGCTGCTTGCCACTGGGTGCTTGCTTGGTACCTGCTGCTTGGTGTTGCTGCTCTCCAGTGTGGACTAAAGACCAGGATGGACTGAAGAGCAGCGTCTCTCCAGGAAGCCTCCAGGCCTTCAGTGCCATATTGGGACTGCTGAGGCCTCCAGCCTTGTGGACTGAGCAGCTACCGGGTTTCTTCACTCTCGGACCTGCAACCTGCTATTGCTGGACTGTGTAAGCTAATCCAATAAATTCCCTTTTAATACAATTCATTCTATCCGTTCTGTTCCTCTAGAGAACCCTGACTAGTACAGATTGTGGTACCAGGATTGGTTCTAGAGAAACAGAATTGTAAGGATGGATTTCCCTAGTAGGCTTGGTGCTCTGTGCAGTTGGTTCTCCAACTTCAGTGCCACTAAAGGCTCTGCTGGTAATAAGGAGGGCACTTTAAGTGGTAATAAGGAAGACACTAATAATCCATGGTGTGCACTATTTAACGAACTCCGTGAGATAGATGTATTTAGTGATTCTGAGTCATATCTTGTGAGGAGCAAGGAATTTAGTGACTCTGTATCTAGAACTTTTGAATATTTGTGGAAAAGTAAGACGAATGATGATGCTGGATGGTTTCTTCTGGCATCTCTAGATAAACTGTTGGGAGAAAAGCAGAAGCTCCAAAAGGAAATTTCTAAGCTTAAGACCCACATACATGATCTGAAGGTTTCTAAGGGTGCCCTGGAGGAAAATCTCCTCTCTAGTCAGAACAGGGCTCGAATTGCAGAAAAACAAACTCAAGCTCTCATTGTAAGATTAGCTAACTTGCTGTGTAAGCTCAACTCCCAGCCTCACAAGCTATCAGAGGTTAAAGTGAGGGCATTGGTTGGAAAAGAGTGGGATCCTATGACTTGGGATGGGGATGTGTGGGAAGACCCTGAAGAATCTGGGGACATTGAACTCTCAGATTCTGAAGAAGTTGTTTTGCATGAGAATGTGGCTTCCCCTCCTTTAGCTGCAAGTGCATCCCCAGCCCCTCCCCCACATCCTGAAGTATTGCCCTCTTCACACTTGCCTGAGGGAATCACTCCTTCTTTGTCTGAAGAAGCAGCAATGACCCTCCCTGCAGGAGGTGCTGATGCTTCTCAGAGCCCACCCATCTTTGCCTCAAGGCCTATAACAAGGCATAAGGCTCGTAAGGCTAGGCATGCCCCTAAAGGGGAGTTAGAAAGTGTGACTCAAGAGGAAGTGAGATACACCCCTAAAGAACTTCAGGAGCTTTCTAACTTGTACAGGCAGAAGCATGGGGAATATATGTGGGAATGGATTTTAAGGGTGTGGGATGATGGAGGAAGGAATATAAAATTAGATCAAGCTGAATTTATTGAAATGGGCCCACTAACCAGAGATTTTAGATTTAACACTGCAGCTCATGCAGTTGGAAGAGGTGCCAAGAGTTTATTTGATTGGTTGGCTGAAGCATGGATCCAAAGATGGCCTACTGTGAATGAGCTTGAGCTGCTTGATATCCCTTGGCTTAATGTTGATGAAGGGATTAAAAGGCTCAGAGAACTTGGAATGCTGGAGTGGATTCACCATGTAAACTCATCTTTAAGCCTGCAATGGGAGTGTCCAGAAGATGTGCCCTTCACTAAGACTATAAGAAACAGATTTGTGAGGGGAGCACCAGCACACTTAAAGCCCCCAATCATTGGTCTTTTATGTAAAGAAGACATCACAGTGGGAGCCACAGTTGCTGCATTAGGTGGCTTAGATGCAATGGGTCTAACTGGCTCTCGGGGTAACAAGAGTCAAGTATCAGCACTGAATCGCCAAAGGCAAGGTGAGTGTGTTTACCGTAATGGACAGCGCAGGCAAAACAATGCTTGTAACAGCACGACTCGCGTAGACCTTTGGTACTGGCTGCTTAATCATGGTGTTCCCAGAAGTGAAATAGATAAAAAGCCTACTAAGTTCCTGCTTGATCTGTATAAGCAGAAAAGTTCCAGAGCAAAGAACCCAAAGGCCACTTTGAATTCTAGCAACAGAGAATCAAGGCCTCTTAACCAGTTTCCAGACTTGAGCCAGTTTACAGATCCTGAACCCCTTTGAGGAAGGACCCTCCCATAATCCCCAAAAGTTTCAATATTAAGCTTAGTCCTATCCTTCCTCAGAGGGACCTACGGCCTTTTGCTAGGGTAACTGTACACTGGGGAAAAGGAAATAATCAGACTTTTCGGGGCTTACTGGATACTGGCTCTGAATTGACATTGATTCCAGGAGACCCTAACCGGCATCGTGGCCCTCCAGTTAAAGTAGGTGCTTATGGAGGTCAGGTGATCAATGGAGTTTTGGTGAATGTTAGACTGACAGTAGGTCCAGTGGGTCCCCGAACTCATCCTGTGGTTATTTCTCCAGTCCCAGAATGCATAATTGGGATAGATATACTTAGGAGCTGGCAAAACCCCCACATTGGTTCTTTGACTTGTGGGGTGAGGGCCATTATGGTTGGAAAGGCCAAATGAAAGCCATTGAAGCTCCCTCTACCAAGGAAAATAGTGAACCAGAAACAGTATCGTATCCCTGGAGGAATTGCAGAGATTAATGCCACTATAAAGGACTTGAAGGATACAGGGGTGGTGGTTCCCACCACATTCCCCTTTAACTCCCCTATTTGGCCTGTTCAGAAGACAGATGGATCCTGGAGAATGACAGTGGATTATCAGAAACTTAATCAGGTGGTGACTCCAACTGCAGCTGCTGTACCAGATGTGGTTTCTTTACTTGAGCAGATTAACACATCTCCTGGTACCTGGTATGCAGCTATTGATCTTGCGAATGCCTTCTTCTCCATACCTGTTCATAAGGACCACCAGAAGCAATTTGCCTTCAGCTGGCAAGGTCAGCAGTACACATTTACTGTGTTACCTCAAGGTTATATTAACTCTCCAGCCCTGTGTCATAGCTTAGTTTTCAGGGATCTTGATCATCTGTGCCTTCCACAAGGTGTCACATTGGTCCATTATATCGATGACATTATGCTGATTGGATTGAATGAACAGGAGGTGGCAGCCACTCTGGAGTTGCTGGTACAGCATATGCGCATCAGGGGATGGAAATAAATCCATCCAAAATTCAAGGACCTTCCACCTCCGTGAAATTTCTAGGAGTTCAGTGGTGTGTGGCATGCAAGGATATTCCTTCTAAGGTGAAGGATAAGTTGTTGCACCTGACCCCTCCTACCACTAAGAAGGAAGCACAACGTCTAGTGGGCCTATTTGGATTTTGGAGACAGCACATTCCTCACTTGGGTGTGTTACTCCGCTCCATATACCAAGTGACTCAGAAAGCTAATAGTTTTCAGTGGGGCCCAGAACAAGAGAAGGCTCTTCAACAGGTCCAGGCTGCTGTGCAGGCGGCTCTGCCACTTGGGCCATATGATCCAGCAGATCCAATGATACTTGAGGTGTCAGTGGCAGATAGGGATGCCATTTGGAGCCTTTGGCAGGCCCCCATAGGTGAATCACACCGGAGGCCCTTGGGATTCTGGAGCAAGGCCCTGCCATCATCTGCGGACAATTATTCTCCCTTTGGGAGACAGCTCTTGGCTTGCTATTGGGCCTTAATAGAAACTGAATGCTTGACAATGGGCCATCAAGTTATTATGCGACCTGAGCTGCCCATTATGAGCTGGGTGTTATCTGACCCAGCAGGCCATAAAGTTGGCGTGCACAGCAGCAGTCCATCATCAAGTGGAAGTGGTATATCTGTGATGGGGCTCGAGCAGGCCCTGAAGGCACAAGTAAGTTACATGAGGAGGTGGCCCAAATGCCTATGGTTGCTACTCCTGTTTCAATGCCTTCTGTCCCCAAGCATGCACCTATGGCATCATGGGGTGTGCCCTATGATCAGTTGACTGAAGAGGAGAACACTAGGGCATGGTTTACAGATGGTTCAGCACACTATGCGGGCACATCCCAGAAGTGGACAGCTGCAGCATTACAGCCCCTTTCTGGGACAACTCTGAAGGACTGTGGTGAAGGGAAGTCTTCACAATGGGCAGAACTACAGGCAGCACACATGGTTGTGCATTTTGCTTGGACAGAAAAATGGCCAGATGTGCGGTTATACACTGATTCATGGGCTGTGGCCAATGGTTTGGCAGGATGGTCCAGGACATGGAAGGAGCATGATTGGAAAATTGGTGAAAAGGACATTTGGGGAAGATGTATGTGGATAGAGCTCTCTAAATGGGCAAAGGATATAAAGATACTTGTGTCCCAAGTTAATGCTCATCAGAAGGTGACCTCATTAGAGGAGGACTTTAATAATCAAGTAGATAAGCTGACACGTTCTGTGGACAGTGGTCAACCTCTTTCCTCAGCCACCCCTGTCATTGCCCAATGGGCCCATGAACAAAATGGCCATGGTGGCAGGGATGCAGGTTATGCATGGGCCCAACAACACGGACTTCCACTAACTAAGGCTGACCTGGCTATGGCTGCTGCTGAGTGCCAAATCTGCCAGCAGCAGAGACCAACTCTGAGCCCCCGATATGGTAGTATTCCACAGGGTGACCAGCCAGCAACTTGGTGGCAAGTCGACTATATTGGACCTCTTCCATCATGGAAAGGGCAGTGTTTTGTCCTTATGGGAATAGACACTTATTCTGGGTATACATTTGCTTTTCCTGCACATAATGCTTCTGCCAAAACTACTATCCGTGGGCTTACAGAATGCCTTATCCATCGTCATGGAATTCCACACAGCATTGCTTCTGACCAAGGAACTCACTTCACAGCCAAGGAAGTACAGCAGTGGGCTCATGATCGTGGAATTCTATGGTCTTACCATGTGCCCCACCACCCTGAAGCAGCTGGCTTGATAGAGCGGTGGAATGGCCTTTTAAAGAAACAGCTGCAGTGCCAACTAGGTGGCAATAGCTTGGAGGCCTGGGGGCGTGTCCTCCAGCAGGCTGTGTATGCTCTGAATCAGCATCCTATATATGGTGCTGTTTCTCCTATAGCCCGGATTCACGGGTCCAGGAATCAAGGGGTGGAAATGGGAATGGTACCACTTACCATCACCCCAAGTGACCCATTAGGCAAATTTTTGCTTCCTGTACCCACAACCTTACGCTCTGCTGGCCTAGAGGTCTTGGTTCCAGAGGGGGGAGTGCTTTCGCCAGGAGACACAAAGAACATTCCATTGAACTGGAAGCTAAGACTTCCCCCTGGCCACTTTGGGGTCCTGATTCCCTTGAGTGCACAGGTTGAGAAAGGAGTTACAGTGTTAGCAGGGGTGATTGATCCAGACTACCAGGGGGAAATTGGACTGCTCCTCCACAATGGAGGTAAGGAAGAGTATGTGTGGAGTGATGGAGATTCTCTAGGGCGTCTCTTGGTGTTATCATGCCCTGTTATCAAAGTCAATGTACAACTACAACAACCCAATCAAGGCAGTGTGATAAATGGCCCAGATCCTTCAGGAATGAAGGTATGGGTCACCCCTCCAGGTAAAGAACCAAGACCTGCTGAGGTGCTTGCTGAAGGTGGAGGAAATACTGAATGGGTAGTAGAAGAAGGCAGTAGCAAATACCAGCTAAGGCAATGGGACCAGTTACAAAAATGTGTACTGTAATTGCCATGAGTGTTCCTGTCTTACCTTGTTAAGAGTGTTTGTACATATGTACACCAATATTAAGATGTTTTGTTCTTCCTCTATTTTCTCTATTAGGTAATTAATACTGATTAAGATCATATTGCTAGTTAACCACTGTTGAATTTATATTTGACTTATTATATGAGACTAAGCCTTCCTCAAGGAACTCGCTTTGTGTGTGGGGGGGGGAATGATTGTGTGTTTCCGGTTGTACGAGGGATAGTTATATCATGTTAGGTGGAATTATGACCTTGTTACTGTTTTCATTTGGAAATTAAGTAGAATGTAAAGATATATGGTTTGGTGTCAAGTTGACAAGGGGTGGACTTGTGATGGTTAAGTTGTGTCAACTTGAATTGTTTAGGAACCCACAGATATTCCTTATAAGTGTGTTTCTGAGGCTGCCTCTAGGAAGGATTAACTAAAGGAAGAATACTTCCCCCAGGGGTGAGCCCTTCCCCCAGAGTGGGTGGCCCAGAGTGGACGGCCCCTCTTGGAGGAGGGGGCTGGTTGATAAAAAGGAGCTCTGGGAAGAAAGGCACTCTCTCTCTCCCACCTGGCTGCCGGTGCTACTAGCTGCTTGGTGTTTTCTGCTTGGTACCTGCTGCTTGGTGTTGCTGCTCTCCAGTGTGGACTGAAGACCAGGGTGGACTGAAGAGCAGCGTCTCTCCAGGAAGCCTCCAGGCCTTCAGTGCCGGATTGGGACTGCTGAGGCCTCCAGCCTTGTGGACTGAGCAGCTACCGGGTTTCTTGACTCTCAGACCTGCAACCTGCTATTGCTGGACTGTGTAAGCTAATCCAATAAATTCCCTTTTAATACAATTCATTCTATCCATTCTGTTCCTTAGAGAACCCTGACTAATACAGCTGCCAATTTTTTTAAACCAGGGAGAAATAAAGCAGACTTTGAAGAACAGGACACTCCTTTTGCATTCAGGTGCCCTACTTTCAAAAGAGTCTGTGTTCTTCCTGTTGTCCCAATGCTGATCACATGGCTCAAATCAATGGTTGTAAAATCTCAACAATTGCAGCAATTTCAGCCCAGAGGTTTCTTTTTTTTTTCTGTACCATATCCCTCTCTCACACCAGTCCAATTGTAATGCAATGCAACCCTGCACAAGTTCTCAGGACGGAGGCAGACATAATGCAGCAAGCCTCTCACACAAACTGCTTCTATTCCAGTCCAGGCAAAGCTCATTCTTACCCTCATAAGCCAAACATTACAGTCCATAGTTCTTATTGCATTCAAGTGTTTCAACTCTGACCGAAATAGTCCATCAAAGTGTATTTACAACACTGCAAGGCTTCTCTTAGGCAAAAATTTCAAAATCTCCTAATTTTACCAGCAAAGCAGTTCCAAGAGGCAAAAGCCACAGAATCAGGTGTCTAGCAGCAATGATCCCACTCTTTTGGTGCCAATTTTACTGTTGAACTCAGCTTCACATTGCTGGCAGAAAATAACTGATGAAGAGCAGCTTGCAGGAAAAAGAGGTTTGTTTTGACTTATAGATTCAAAGGGAAGCTCCAAGATGACACAGGAAAATGATGGCATGAGCAGAGGGTGAACATAACCTCCTGGCCAATGTCAGATGGACATTTAGCAACTGGAGATTGTGCAAAACACTAGCAAAAGGAAACTGGCAATAACACCCATAAGTCCACCCCAGCAATACTCTGCCTCCAGGAGGTTTTAATTCCCAAATTGCCATCAGCTGAGGACCTAGCATTCAGAACACAAAAGTTTATTGGGGACACCTGAATAAAATCACCACAACCCTATATGTGCTACTGACATTTAACAAGCTTCTATGCAGTGGCACAAAGTTATAATAATAAGTGTTTTATCTACCACCAATCTAAGGATCGCTCACGCTCTCTCTATCTCTCCATATATATAAAAGAATGGGTGGGAAAGGTATTTAGGAAGTAACAAATCATAAATTCAGAGGAAAGATGTTGGGTTTGTAAATCTGATATACTACAAGAACCCTTCCAAAGTGAGAGGAAACACTTGTGCAAGGCCTTGTGTTCAATCTTCAAGTGCATCATAGAAATTGAGAGGAAATTATTGCACATATGTATGTAGAAGAACAGATTACAGGGAGGGGATTGGCCTAAGCAAGGCCATGGGAAGAGAATGCATAAAAGAAGGGCAGGGGGGAGGGTCAATCAAAATTCAAGTTATTGTGAATAAGAATTATGTAAACCTACTTTTTTGAATAATGGCACATCTAGAAGCTGCAGACTGTTACTAGAAAATTTTTAGTGCCTGGGATGGGATACCTTCCAGTGAGTTGTTGGCCAAGGAGGTCCTGGAAGCCTCCAAAACATTAAAGGCTATTGCCAAAGCCCTTGATTTCCCTTGAGAAACAGATAGTAAGACCCTATTGCTGAAGACATCTCTTGCCTGAGAGGCTAGGTCACTGAGAAAGCAAGCTAGTGCGGAGCAGAAAACCTTCTCCCTGTAGACCAGCCAACAGAAAGCTGGAAAAAGCTGCACTGCGTGCAGCCATATGGGACACAGAAGTCATCAGGAGTGAAAACAGTAGACACTGAATATTCAAGTTTGGCCATACAGGCCAAATGACTAAATGGGTGCAATAGTGGCATGTCTGCTCTTGGGGTAACCAATTGCTCCATAATTGGCCTGAAGGCCCTCTCTATTGGAGGGAATACAAACCTGGTACTGAAAAACCTAAGCAAAAGTCTATGGCAGGGGAGGTCATTAGCTTTAGGGGTATAAAGCCTGCTCTTGTCTGGCTAAATGTATATATTATTCCCACCAAGTTGCCCTGAAAGCACTACACTTAATGTTCATATTTACATATTAATGCTACTCTCACTTCTGATTAGAGAAGCTTCTCTGTTCAAATGGCAATGACCACTGGAATGACCCAAAAGGCAACATAGTGCTGAGAAGAAGGGATGGAGGAGTACCCAGCACTGAAACACCTCTGTCACACCCTCCAAGGCTCAGGGTCCATTGTGGAAGAGGAGACGGATAGAATGTAAGAGCCAAAGGAAGGGTATGACTCCTTACAATGCAACTGTCCAGACAGAAATTGGGCTTGATATCCATGACCCTTGCAGTGCCTAGCAATACCTTCGCAAGACCCTCATAATAGAAGAAAAAGATGATGACATCAAATTAAAAGAGAGACTAATGGAGAGAGGGAGGGAATATGACAGAGATTGGAGTTCTAAAGGGGTATGGGGTCAGGGGAGGGAAATATCATGCATTTTTTGTATGTAAGTATAGAAGTTATCAATTAAAAATTTTTTAAAGACATTCTCATGGAAATGATTCTTCTGGAGATAGTTGTATTTGCATTACCTATAGTAAATTAAAGATCATTTGTGTCATGCAGCTCTTATTGTGTCATAATAATTGCTAAATTTTTGTAAGTTAAATATTTCATTAAAAAACCAAGAATATGGGCTGGAGAGATGCCTTAATGGTTAAGGCACTTGCCTGTGAAACACAAGGACCCAGGTTCAATTAACCAGATCCCACATAAGTCAGATGCACATGAGGGTGCATTCATCTGGAGTTCATTTGCAGTAGGTGGAGGCCCTGACGCACCCATTCTCTATCTTGCTCTCTCATTCTCTCTAATAAATAAATTAAAATAAAAAATTAAAAAGAAACCAAGTATAGTAATAAAAGGTTATTAAATAAAGTTTATATTCATTATGTATTTACAATTCAATACCTAAATATTATTATTGTCCTTTTGTTTTACATGAGTTATTGCAAGATGTGAGATTCCACACAATACTCTTTGTAGGAGAGGTTAAAGAATCCTCATGACTTTTATGCTTCCCCTTTTCTTCATGAATTCAGATTTACAGGCTTTCCATGGTGATAAACAAAAATAAAAAAAACACAGCCAGAAGTTAGTACTCACTTTTATTTGGATGGCGAATTGACAAGACTGAATGTGGGGGAAGTCCCTCACATCATGAGACTGTCCACTGGTCCAATGTACACATGGGCCTTGTTCAGAAGGCTTTGAGGACAATGAAATGCCTGGAAATGTTCCCAGAAGATGGACACAGAATGGAGCTATAAAAGCAAGGCAAAAGAAGGTCTTCCAAAAATGGCATTCAGAAATATACAGGAAAAGGAAAATCAATGAGTGAACTGTGAGTGGGTACTAGTCCTCTCAAGGAGAAATATAAAAGTTCATGAGTGGAATGTCTTTTCAGGTGAACTGTTTGATGAAGGAGATGATACTGCCTGTACCCATCAAGATTTGGAAGGTAATGAAAACACAGGAGTGAGATTCAAGGAAATAGCACCACTCTAACCATATACATTAATGTGAGGGATTCACTACAAACAGAATCTAGGCAGCTCAAGCCTCCAATCACTATGTACTTTCTTCCAGGACATGTAGCAAAAGGACGCTGTTTAAGTCCTACTGCATGTGTTCAACAAAACGCCACTGAATAAAGAATAGCATTAAATCAAAACATTTGTTATATGAATACACACTGACTAAACTTGGGACTGCCTGATAACTGTGGCATGGCACAGAATCTTCTGTGAAAAAGCGAAGAAACTGGATTACTTTAAGGAACATAGGCAACACTAGATGGAGCATCTCAATAAAAACAAGGTGTCTTTGGCATGGTACACCAAAACTGAAGGTGGAAAAAGAAGTAATAATGGTGACAGAAAATGAAATTTGAAAATTGTACTATATATTACCTTTGAAGCAAAAATGGAAAAGAACAGCTGGTCCTCTCTAACTTTCCATGTTACCCATGACAAAAGCAGCCTCAAAAGACACTTCTTGTTCAAGGGAATGCTATAGGTTAATAAGACCTCATTGGATAATGTATGCTTACAAATATAAAGACTGAAGTTGAAGGTTTAATAGCCTTCCCTGAAAACTAGAAGGAACTAAAGAGTTTATAACTATCCTTAAAACTAGTAGGCAATCAAGAAGTCACAGAGACACGTGTCCTTGACAGGCTACTCCTGATTGATAAACTTCCCTTAACTCTGAAAACTTTGAGGTAACAGAAACTGTCTGGTGGGATATCCTCCGTAGACAATTTGGCTAAAAGCTTATTCTGAGAAAGGACACAAATAACTACAGTTCCTTATCTACTTACCTTGGACCTGCAGCTGGTACAGTCTGTTTTTCTTAGGATTCTCCTTATAAGCTTGCACCCCAGCCTGGCCCAGTGCTTCAGCTTTTATCCCATGGGAAGGTTGCTGCCCCTCTCAATAAACAGTCTGTCTGTAGAGATCAAGTCTGACATTCTCTTCTGCATTTCTATTACACTTTCCTTACAGATGCTAATTCCATCATTACAGAATTTTGCACAAAGTTACATGACAAGAGGAGTCATAGAATTCCCTGGTAGTGAAGGAGAAACAGGAGAAAGCTAGCTTCTTTAAAGGCAGCTAGGGAAAGAGAAACCCAAAGAAGGAATAAGGAAATGTCATTCTATCCACATTGGCAAAACTGAAACGTGGGTCTGATCCTGTCTCTCTAAAATGACTGCCAGTGACACACCCAGCAGGAACTTCCTGCTTCTTCAGCTCAGCTCCCTGGATCAGCCCCCTGAGTCCATGAACCAATCTGATCTTGGCTCTTCCTGGGGCCCCTTGAGTCCAAACCAATCAGGTCTCTTGCACTCCTGAGCCTAACAAGGCTCACCCTGATTGAATGTCTGATCCATATATAGGAGGTTACCCACATAACTGGCCCTCTTCTTCCCCAGAGCTCTCTACCATTTGATCTCTATCTGGAGATATGTAAGGCTGGGCAGCCTCGGTAGGGGAGAACCCTATTCTTTGGCCTAGGTATTTTTCTTATTGCCTGCTGTCTGCCTTATGCTCTGGGACTTCTCACTTTAATCACATATATATGACTTTCCTCTAATCCCTGAGTCTACCACATGTGTATTTCTTTCACACTCTAGATCTACCATGTGGGTATTTCCCATAAGCTCTGGGCCTGCTACCTTTGTAATTTCTCTAAACTTGGGGTAGCCATGGGTGTAATTCTCTTTACTACCAATTTCTCATCAGAATTTCTTGGTCTCTGTTTTGGTGCTTTCTTTTCTACACTGGATATCCATGCTTTCTTCTCTTCCTTTTACCCTATGACCTGGCCTGAACACACACGTCTGTCCTTCCTTCCCAGCCTGGATGAAACCAGAATAGCTGAAAAATGGAAGAATACTTATCTTGGCTTGGCTAGTTTTCTTCTTGCCTTCTATCTGTGTCATCTGTGGGGTACCCTCTCACTTTGATTGAATGTAAGATTTATCTTTGATCTCTGAGTCCTTAAGTATTTCTTAATTCTCTCTCGTCTGTTATTTGAAGGGTCTTCTATGATCTATATCCACATGTGTGTGTGTGAAAATGCCCCTGACTTTTCCTAGATATAATTTTCACTTACATAAACTTCAGGAATTATGATTTGTCCATAAATAAACTAAATAATTCATAATTTATCCTTGTCAAGTCTATTTTATTAAGTCATTGTTAAAATTAGGATAGGGACCCAAAGTTTGGGGTCATAATTTGGTGAACACCCCTCAAACCCCAAAAGTCCTGCATCATATTTGGCTACCACAAAAGGACAAAAGGGAATATAAATTAATTTTATTAATAATTTTTCATACTCACATGGTTCAAATCTACTGTTTGGCTTTGAACAGCCTGAAGAAAATAATTTGACTTTCTTGTTACTCTGGGCTGTAGTCTCTGATGGTTTTCTTTCCTCTGGATCAAAACTAGTCTTGCCCAACTGCAATAAATGCTATTGAGGAAGTTTAGGGTGACTGGGCTCCCAAAAATAAGGCATAACGGGCTTTGAAGCTGCCCTTTCAGTCTCCACTTTGCTAGAGATCAGAGACAGATCTGAATGAGATCTTTTTAGAATCAAGATTCCTGGAATGATTATACCTGAAACTAGCATTATGTTTAGTTAAGCTCAAACACAAAAACATGTTTTATCATGTCAGGGTGCATGCTAATTCCAAATTGTGTATTCTTTACAATGTTCTCTGCTTAGAAACTGAGCACATTTGATAACTTGGTAGCTGGTAAATTTGAGAAATTCCTAAGAGAAACTTTTTTGCATTCTGCCTGCTTGTAAAACGAATAACAAATCTAATACTGAATGTAGAACATTGGCTGAGTTTTGTCAGGATCTAGTTTGTGTTTGCTCTGTTTAACACTGGTGTAAATGGTAATGACCAATGTTAAAGTGAGGTAAATGCAGATTCTTCCAAAGATTGCTATGCTGGGTTTAGGACTATCATTTTGGGGGGGTTCTTACTGGATTTATGACCATCAAATCAGAGTCATCTCAAGGCCAGTAAACTTGGGAGGAAGCAGGGAGAATGAACATTGAGAGTCCAACATCTCTTTTGCTCTCCTGATGGAGGGAAGATCCCAACCATAATTAGCATGGCTGAGTTTTCATGCTGTTTTTATGTTCCCCCTTTTTTCCATTAGGGTCCCTTTCTTGGGTATTAATGACAGCCCTCAACTTCACCATGGACAAGAGAACACACTGTCCCTTATAGAAATTATGAAAGTTCCCAGAGATCTAGATATAATGTGCCCAGTCAATGATCCAAGATTCATGCATCATATGCAAACTAAGGCTCACATTGGCTGAACCATGTGAGGATCACCACAGGGCATTTAGACCCTGCAAGGCTGCAATGCATATTAGACAGGAAATGATGATGGAGTGACAAACTACAGCCAGTCTCCACAGGCAGTATCCAAGTGGCTTTGACTTGCTTGGCAGAAACAAGTTCATAAATGGACAGAAGTCTTAAGAGATTTATTTGCCTGATGTTCTCTGGTTTACCTTTTGAATGTTTAAAATCTGGGACCTGAACAAATTGCTTAATGGTTAGAGACACTTTGTAATAATTTTATCTAGTATTTTCTGGTTTGTTTCTGACTTTAGAGAAATTAGATGTTTACCCACAGGCAACCTTTTGTTTCTGCAATGCATGTGAATTACAATCTGGCTTTCACAATCCAAGCAGTCCAACAGATTTTATATGAGGAATGTTTACATTCTATATGTTCCAGAAGTTTATGCTAGGCATTCAATTTATTCCAAAACATTTTGTTTGACTCCCAAGTTCCTTTTGTCAGTACTGACTCAGGCTAAAGCATGCTTAGAGGCTAAATGTCTGGCTTAAGTCAACCACAGATCCTACACAGGCAATTTTTTTTTTTTTTTTTTTTTTTGGTTTTTCAAGGTAGGGTCTCATTCTAGCCCAGGCTGACCTGGAATTCACTCTGTAGTCTCAGGGTGGCCTTGAACTTATGGTGATCCTCCTACCTCTGCCTCCTGAGTGCTGGGATTAAAGGCGTGCGCCACCACACCCGGCCTACAGGCAAATATTTTAAATCATATCAATGAGAATCTAAGTCCATAGGCCCAACACTGCAGGGTCATACTGGTAAGTTGGCCTCCACTCAAGACAGATTTTTTTTTTTTTTTGGTTTTGCAAGGTAGGGTCTCACTCTGGTCCAGGCTGACCTGGAATTAACTATGTAGTCTCAGGGTGGCCTCGAACTTTTGGCGATCCTCCTACCTCTGCCTCCCGAGTGCTGGGATTAAAGGCATGCACCACCATGCCTGGCTCAAGACAGATTTTTGAGGCCCAATTTTCTGGCTGAACAAATGGGTATAAAACCCCACTGTGGAGGACTTAAATTTGTAGGCTATAGGAAGCAGAGAAATGAAGACACTGTAAGATTACACTGGTAAGGCAGTCTACACAACACACAAACATTTTCGAAGCTCTGCTTTCTGGCCACAGGAGCAGGTATACACAGGAGGCACATATTTATGGTCCCATCAGTGAAGGTATAAACCCATAGTCCCTAAGCTGATTCGGGGGCCCATCATTAAGGACTTAATTCTGCAGATCCAATAATTTCCAATAAAATCTTGAATGTGCCTTCTGTGTAAGTTCCCTTTGCACCACCACAATTACCATGGGACCCTGTGTGTCCTGGCTCAGGGCATGATCTTGGTTTCTTCTCCCATGTCAAATAGGCAACAAGAGATGATAGAAAATGCCCAAAACCTCTGGTAAGTCACCTATTCTCTTGATCAGAGAGATGATAGAGGCCCCAGAAATTGGACTCCAAATAGTTCACAGCCTCCAAGAAGACAGTCAAAGCAGAGGGAAAAGAGCCTCAATGCCTATAAGGGAAGCTACATGGTCAGTACAGCCCTGACTCATTCTAACTGGTGGTACAAATATTGAAAGTCATACAGCTTCTACCAGGTCCCTAGAGTCTCTCATAAAGAGCCACTATTGACCTTCAGAGGTACATATTTCATTAATTTTTGGCTACCCAAGAGAGAAAATTACAACTAAAAGTATTACTCTATAGACAGGAATTTGACTTATAGGCATCACTGTTTAACACTGAATACATATAGCCCATTTTCTTGGTCCTGTGTTTAAAACTTAAAATAGTAACCTCTTAGATTGACTTATTCCTCCTTCTAACAGGACCTGATTCTCTTTTAGTGTCTTGAAAGTATAAGTAATGGTTTTCTTAACTGTCTTTTGTGAATGTTATCCTTAAGTCCAGGGGACTGAGGAAGAGATCAGTTGAGCTAAAAAAAAAAAAAAAAAAAAAAAAAAAAAAAAGGCCAAACCCATAGAAGTTCATTGTAAAGACCTAGAATCACATCAAGAGGCTTCTTATGTGGCAGAACCCATACAAGACTTAAATTTCAAGTGAGCATATGAGTCTCCCAATAGACTTTGATTCTGATTCTCTTTACCAAGCTTACTCTTAAAATTTTGTCTCTTCCCAAAAGGACAAAATCATTTCCTACTGCCTTGACCTATTATAATGTTTCTTGCTATCTCTATATGTTTTCTCAGGGCCAAAATAAAACAAAAGACCCAGAAAAAATACCTACATATGGATGGTGATGAGAGATTGGACTGGAATACAAGTCTCTCTCTTGGCCTTCTACATAGCTCTCTTTCTGAGAGACTCTAACCATTCAGCTTGAAGAAGTTACAGAGTGGTCATCACCCCATTTCCTCTAACAACAGTTAAGAGTTTCTTCTCAGTAGGGGAAAAGGAAGGAGAAATAGTAGAAATCCAGTTGTGATCGCACACACCTTTAATCCCAGGACTTGTGAGGTAGAGGTAGGAGGATCGCCATGAGTTCAAGGACACTCTGAGAATACATAGTGAAGTCCATGTCAGTCTGAGCTAGAGGAAAGCTCTGCCTCCAAAAACATAGAGAAAAGAAATAAGAAAAAGCTAGCTTCATTCAGGCAGTTAGGAACAGAAGCCTAAAGAGGGAACAGAAAATGCCTGTCTGTCCATCTTGGCAAAACTGAAAATTGGGTCTCTGATCCAGTCTCTTCATGATGGTAGTCAGTAACAGGCCCACTAGGAACTTCCTGTTTCTTCAGTTTGGCCTCCCTGGGTCAGTTACCCTAAGTCCACAAACCAATCAGGTCTCTGCTTACACACCCGAGCCTGATGATAAAGCTAATCCTGATTGGATGTCTGATCTATATAAAGGTTACCCACATAGTCTTGCCCTCTTCTTCCACACTCCTCTGCCCTGTGATCACTTTCTAGCAGCATGTAATCCTGACTCCCTTATGCAGCCTTGTCAGTTAGAGCAAAGCACTGTTCTTTGGCCTGGGTATTTTTCTACCATGTGGGTATTTCCTTTACATTCTAGATCAACCATGTATGTATCTCTCCTAAACTCGGGGCCTGCTGTATAATTTCTCTAAACTCAGGGTACCCAGGGGTATAACTCTTTTATTTCTTTCTCCTGACTTATTGCTTGGCTAGTACTTCTAGTACTATGTTGTTGAGCAGTGGTGAGAGTGGGCATCCCTGTCTTGTTTCTGATCTCAGTGGGAATTCCTTGAGTTTTTCCTCATTAAGTATTATTTGGACTTTAGGAGCTTTGTATATAGCCTTTGTTGTGTTGAGATATAAATCCTCCATGCCTGTTCTTTCCAATGTTTTGATCATGAAGTGGTGTTGTATTTTGTCAAAGGCCTTCTTTGCATCAATGAAGATGATCATGTCATTCTTATGGTTCAGTTTATTAATGTGGTGTTTTACATTGACAAATTTCCATATGTTAAACCATCCCTGCATCCCTGGGATGAAGCCTACTTGATCAAGGTGGATAATGCTTTTGATGTGTTGTTGAATTTGGTTTGTAAGGATTTTGTTCAGGATCTTTGTATCTAAGTTAATAGGGATATGGGCCTATAATTTTCTTTCCTTGTTGCATCTCTGTCTGGTTTTTGGTATTAGAGTCATGCTAGCTTCATAAAAGGAGTTGGAGAGGATTCCCTGGCCTCTGATTATGCAGAAAAATTTGAGAAAAAATGGTTGGAGTTCTTCTATGAAGGTTTGATAGAATTCAGCTGAGAAGCCATCCAGTCCTGGAATTTTCTTTTTTTGGGGGGGAGGGGGGTTGATTACCTTTACAATCTCCATGGATGTGATAGGTTTGTTTAGGAGCTGCTATGAATTTAGTTTTGGTAGGTAGTATGTATCTAGGAATTCATCCATCGCTTCCAGATTATTTAATTTTGTGGAGTACAGGTTTTGGAAGTATGCCCTGATGATTCTTCCAATTTCATTGATGTCTGTTGTGATCACTCCTTTTTCATTTCTGATTTTGTTAATTTGAGACTTCTCTGTTTTTTTCTTGATCAATTTGGCCAGTGGTTTGTTAATCTTGTTTATTTTTTCAAAGAACCAGCTCTTTGTTTCATTGATTTTAAATTTTTTTCTTTGTTTCCAATTCATTAATTTCTGCTCTAATCTTGATTTTTTTTCATCTGGAGCTCTTTGGGTTGGATTCTTCTTGTTTTTACAGCACCTTTAGGTGGACGGTAAGGTTATTGATTTAGGATCTCTCCGCTTTGTAACGAAGGCATTTAGAGCTATGGATTTTCCCCTTAGGACTGCCTTCATTTTGTCCCATAAGTTTTGGTAGGTTGTGTTTTCATTATCATTCAATTCTAGGAATTTTACAATATCTTCTTTGATTTCTTACAAGACCAATTCATTGTTTAAAAGTGTGCTGTTTAGTCTACAGGTGCTGGTGGAGTTCTTGATGTGCCTTTTGTTGTTAATTTCTAGATTTAAAGCATTGTGATCTGACATGATGCAGGAAGTTACTTCAATTTTCCTGACTTTATGAAGGCATGATTTATGGCCTAATATATGGTCAGTTTTGAAGAAGGTTCCATGGGCTGATGCGAAGAATGTGTATTCTGTTGAGTGGGGGTGGAAAGTTCTGTAGAAATATGTTAGGTCTAGTTGATCTATGATGTTGTTGAACTCTATAATTTCCCTGTTGATTTTCTGCTTGGGTGATACTGTTTATTGATGATAGTGGAGTATTGAAGTCTCTGACTATGATGGGGTTGTTGTTTATTTCTGTTTTATTGTCAAGTAGATTTTGTTTTATAAACTGTGGTGCACCTGTGTTTGGCACATATATATTTATGATTGTGATATGCTCCTGTTGGATCATTCCCTTGATAAGTAGGAAGTGGCCTTTGTCCTTTTTGATTACCTTTGATTTGAAGTCTATTTTATCAGATATGAATATAGCAACACCTGCTTGTTTTTATTTCCATTTGCTTGGAATATCATTTTCCAACCTTTCATCCTGAGGAGGTGTCTATCTTTAATGGTGAGGTGGGTCTCTTGAAGACAGCAGATAAAAGGGTCCAGTTTTTTGATCCATCCTGATAACCTGTGTCTTTTGATGGGTGAGTTAAAACCATTAATATTTAAGGTTATTACTGTGAGGTTTGAATTAATATCTGCCATGATGACGTGATTTATGTGGTTTGTTGCTTTCTTATGTTATGTACTGTTTTGAGCCTGGTTCATTTTGGTTATTGTGATCCTCTTCTTGTTGGCTCTTGAGATTGATTGTTTGACTGTTCTTTGTGGATTCCCTCAAGTATTCTCTGTAGGTTTTGCTGTGTATTCATATAATCATAAAGTGGAGTTTTTTCATGGGAAGTTTTTCTTTCACCATCTATTATGAGGGATACTTTTGCTGGGTCAAGTAGCTTGGGATGGAAGCCATAATTTTACAGACTCTGAAGTATTCCATTCCAGGCCCTTATGGCTTTCAGGGTTTCCATTGAGAAATCTGATGTAATTCTGATGACATTGCCTTTCTATGTTGTGAATTGCTTCTCTCTTGCTGCTTTTAACACTCTCTTTGTTTTTGTTGCAAAGAGTTCTAACTATGATGTGTCTTGGAGAGATCCTTCTTTGGTCCTGTCTGTTTGGTGTTCTGTGGGCTTCTTGTATCTAGATGGGCCTCTCTTTTGTGAGGTTTGGAAAATTTTATTCAATAATTTTGTTGAATGTGTTCTCTATGCCTCTGGTCTGGATTTCCTCTCCTTCTAGTATACCCATGTTCCAGATATTTGGTCATTTTAGGGTGTCCCACAGTTCCCTCACATTCTGTTCAGTTGATTTTTTGAACTTAGCAAAATTTTTGGCCTCCTGATCAATGTCTTCTGTCTTATCTTCCAGGTCAGAGGTTCTGTCTTCCACATGAGCAGCTCTGTTGGTGAGTAGTTCTAGAGAGGTTTTTATAATTTCTATTTGATTTTTGTTTCCTGTTGTGTTGTTTTGCATCATGTCCATCTCTTTTTTGAGGTATGATTTCAATTCGAGTTCTGTTTTGATCAAGATTTTATTAAGGTTAATCTGCCAGTTGTTGAGGTCTTCCATTTCTTGACTTACCTTGAATTTATTCATATCTCTTTGGAGGATTCTAACATTTTCTTCTATCAAGTTAAACTTACTGTCAAAAGCTGAATGCTCTAGGAGACCATTCTGTTCAATTTCATTGATACGAATGTTGGTTCTTTGATAGTTTGCTTCAAGTTAGGCTATTTTTTTTTTAAATCAGGGTGTCCTTGGTTGTTGTGTTTTCCATTTTGAGAATGAATTTCTGTTGATTTTTCTATGATTTTATTGGAGGCTTCCACTGTAAGACTAGGCATCCTTGGAGGAGATCTCTCAGTTTTCTGGCTTTCATTGGCTTTTTTGCGTTGTTGTCTACCCATTTTAGGAGGACTCTTTATTTTATTGAGCAGGAAGCAAGTTTTTGTCCTTTGGCACGTTCACCCTCTAATTCAGGTAAACAGGAATGTTGATACTTGGTGGCCAGTCAGGATACCAGAGCAAAAGGCCTGATTCCACGGCTCACACAAGGACCAGACCTCCCCAAGCAGGGCACAATGGGAGCTACCAGGGCCAGGAGACTGGGAGGAGCAAGGGAACAGGGATCTGGCCTACTTCATGCCATGCTCTCCAGAACACAGACCAGGTCAGGCAACTCTGACCTGTGAGGTGGGAGGAGCCCATAAATGGGTCTGGCCTATTCACTCCAGACCCAGGCATCCACCCACACATTGTCCGCTCAAGGAATTCAGGGCAGGAAGGTGGTAGGAGTCCATAAATGGGACTGGCCTACTCACTCCAGACTGCTGCACCTGCCTACACACTGTGTGTACAAGGAACTCAGGCCCAGGAGTTGGGAGTAGACTGGAGATGGGTCTGGCCTACTCACTCCAGACCCCGGGCACCTGCCCACATGCTGTCCATGTCAGGAACTCAGGCCCGGGATGAGTCTATCTTTATTAACTCTTTATTAAAGATAGGACAGAATCCAAAACTTTGGGTTCATTAATTCTTGGGGACCCCTTCAGAACCACCAAATCCTATATCAGCATCATGGCTGGCCTCGTCTTGAGTCAGCCCCTGAGTCCACCAAATAGCTCTCTCTCTCAGACTCACCTGAATCTGAGGGTAATGACTACTACAAATAAGTTAGATGTCTTGTTGACATTCTACCTCTCTTGAACTTCCAGGTGCCTTCTCTGGTAATCTCACATCATCTCGGCTATGCTGGCCTGAGGTGGGGGGGGTACTCCTACTCCTAAGTGTGCTCTCTATCCCCTCCTATCAGCCCAATGCCAGGAGCTCTCTGAACTTCTCTTCTCTTAATCTAATAAAATCTCCCTAAACCTTACCCTCTGGTCTATAGATTCTAATTGTTTAAATTCGTAAGAAAAGAGTCCAGAGTACCCTAAATTTATTGATACATTGGCATATTAGTATATTGGCAAGGAACCCCAAAATTCCTATTTCAGTTACATAGTGAGATTCTGGTCAGCCTAGAAAACAGTGAGACAATGCCACAATACAGAATACAATGTTTGGATCAGAAGCAAGAGCAGTTGTGGAAAATGAAGACCAAACTCTGTAAGAAATATTCTTCTCCGGTGAAAAACAAAGATTATCAGTCCTCTCTTAAATTATATTTACCCATGACATACACTGTCTCCTGAGACACTGGATGATAAATAAACTTGTCCATCTATTTCTAAAACCAAAAAACAAGAAACATAAGTCCCTAGTACAAAGTCCACCAGGTCTAAGATCCATAATTCATGTGGGTAGAGTTGTGCTCAAAACCTTGAGCACAGTCTTAACATATGCTTCCACCAATGACTGAGGGGCTTCACATAATGATGGCAACTGTGGGATCCAGTTGGAGATTCTGCACCATCTTCAACAGCTATTGTGGAAACCAGTGGATGCTGCATCCTAAGGGTATCACTCCTTCTTGAGGTGCATGACTCACTACATCTGAATCTGTCAGTCCACTCGCAATACAATGGTGGAGGCTTATAAGCAAACATCGCAACACAACTGCTAGTTACCATGCAAAGCGCAAGGCATATAAGGAGTAATAAGGTTGGACTTTTAGAGGGCATCCCCACTGATACAGACACATTAATCCAGTTATAAGAGGTTTAGGGCTGGAAGACGCACACAACCCCCAAAATCCTGAGCAAGACCCTATTGACTAGCCTGGTTAGTAGGGAATCTTATATCACAGACCTAACTGGGTTGACTGCTAAGGAATCTGGCCAAGGAACAGAAAACTGGTCCAAAAGTATCCCAGGATGAAACACTGTAACATTAGAGATCTGTTTATAAACTGTGCCTGTTTCTCCCGGGCCTATTTCATTAATCAAGGTTGGACTTGCACCTTTATTACATAAAAAAAACTCAGTTTGCACCTACACAAAGCTTTACACAACCAGGGTTTTATGAAAGCAAAACCACTTATTACCTAGTGGAGGAACCTTTATGCACAATACTTAACATAGGAGAGCCAAGGGGTGAGGAATCACTGACCATTCCAAATCAAAAGAGTTCCTTAGGGATGATACCTGGAGTGGCCCAGTCTACTGGATACAGGTAATGGCCCATTGGAAATAACTTCAGAGAGAGCCATGCAGGGAATACAGAGGACACTGACTATATACAGAGTGGGATGGATTGGGAGTTTTCCCAGAAGGCACTGGCCAGTTGGCAGGGATTCCCTGAAAAAGAATGGAATATTTACAGAACTTCAACAATCCCTGCAAGCAATGTTGGGTGGCAATTCCTCCTAGATGTGTGTCTTTGGTTTCTCTCTTCACTTGCAATAGCAAGTGCTCTGAAAATCTTTGCAAAAGCTAAAGCATCCAACAAACTAAGTCAAAGCTCAGGGTTGGTTTTCACAGTGCTGGATTTGGTAGCTCACAGAGCTCTATCATGCAGCCCAAGGTTTCCAGCACTTGCTGTGACTGGAGAATCACTGTGAGTTTGAGACCAGCAAGGAGCTACAGAGTGAATTACAGGTCAGCTTGGGCTAGAGTAACACCCTACCTCAAATTTTTTTTTTAAAAAAATGAAAACTGTGTTGAAGTCCACATTTGAAAGTTTCCCAGTTTAGTATGCCAATTATACTTAAATGAAGCTGATTTCAAGTTTAACATATAAATGCCTCAAGAGGAATATAAATAAAAGTTTTCACAAGATATGTGAAGAAGAAAATGTTGGAGAAGATTGAAACTCTTAGCTCATCAAGAGAATTTGAGATAAAAATGTAAAATGGGCTGGGCGTGGTGGCGCACGTCTTTAATCCCAGCACTTGGGAGGCAGAGGTAGGAGGATCGCCGTGAGTTTGAGGCTACCCTGAGACTACATAGTTAATTCCAGGTCAGCCTGGACCAGAGTGAGACCCTACCTCAAAAAAACAAAAAAAAATGTAAAATGAAAATAAAGTAAAATTATGAAGTAAAATATTCCTAACAATAGCAAAAAACTAATGATTTTTGAAAAGGCACAAATAGAATATAATACCAGTGCTTTTCTCTTTCATAAATGTAAATTAATGTCATAAATATCTAAATGGAATGAGGTAGAAAATAAAATGCACAGACTGTTCAAAGCAGTAGAAAGGAGGAGTCTTTACTACATTCTAGAGATATAGGCATAAAAGTGTAGGTAGTTGATTCTATTACATTTCACATGTCATGAAGTAACCGAGAAGATATATTTATTGAATATTCAAAAAATAGTTGCTACAGTGATAAAAAATTCTTTTAAATTGTTTAAATTTGATCTCCTGGCTCCTCATATTGTGCACCTTTCAACAAAATTGAGAAAAGTATAATACCAACATTCCAGAAAATATACTCCATAAATAACAATGGCCACCGTTACCTTTACACGAAACTGAAAATGATGTAGTAGGAAAGGCAATTTGACATTTATATTTCATGGAAAAAACCAAAAAGGGGGGAAAGGAGGGCTGGAGAAATTGCTTAGTGGTTAAATGCACTGGCTTGTAAATCCTACAGACGTAGGTTGGCCTGGGTTTTCTTCCTAGTACTCACATAAATCCAGTTAAACAAACAAAAAGCTGGCCATGGTGCCACATGCCTCTAACCCCAGTGCTTAGGCGTTGGAGATAGCAGGGTCTATACTATCTGATCAGGGCTGGTCTGGATGAGAAATGACAGATTCAGGTTCTGTAACAGACAAACACTGTCTCGAGGAAATAAGGGGGAAGAACAATGGAGAAGGAAACTTGCCCCCCCCCCCCGTTGCTAGGGTCATACAGAGTTCTAGCACTCAGATTGCCTTTTAGCAATCCTCTTCCCCATGCAAACTGGAGGGAGGGAGAAGGAGAACCAAAGATCTACCATTTAATCCTGGATCTAAGTGAATTTTAACCAGAACTAAGAATGAACTGAGACCAACTCACCTACCCATCAATGAAACGGTACCAAGACTCAGTATCACAAAGCAAAGCCAAGACAAATGAACATAAAGAGCCTCATCATTTCAAGTATTAATATAGGAGTGTCAGAATCAGTGCACTTTCTCCGGATGGGTAAGTCTCCATGTAACAGGCAAAAACAAGACACTGTGTCCCCACCCCCCCAAATAAATGAATTGCATGCTAAGGAACCCTATGACATCTACACAAAGGAAATTCCAGACAAAAGTTCAAAAGAATGGTAATATATATTTACAATGATCTCTAAGAAGATACAGATTAACACATAAATGATATTGTGAATAAATTCAAAGGTGACAAAAGTAAATGCCTATATGCACTTTAAGAGAACACAAATAGCTACATTAAATAAAGACATCAAACCAACACATGTAAATGGCCTGAATAAAGAGATGGAAATCAAGAAAAAAAAGAAATTGAAATAACCTGGAAATGAAAAATACAGCTAATCTCACAGAAATCTCCATGAAAATCCTCCCCTATATAATGGATCAACTGGAAGACAGACTATCAGGCCTTGAAGACAAGAAAGAGGAATTAGATCAATTAGTGGAAATCAAAAAGAAGTTTAAAAATCATATGAATGGAACATTAGAGAAATGTTGGACACTTTGAAAAGACAAAAGTTCAAATTTGGGCATACAAGAAGGAGAACTTCAAATCAATATCATAGAAAATATTTTTAATAAAATAATGGATGAAAACTTCCCAAATCTATGGAAAGAGATGGACATCCAGATAACATTAGGCATACAGTGCAGAGATACTTATAATGACTGTAATGGACCATACATAATTTGATCATATCAATGTTAATACCTTGCCCTGAAATATTGTTCTCTATAGAATTGTAAAATGATAAAACTGGCTTAAAATGGGCAAAGTGCACATGAGACACCTCTGTATCATTTCTTACCTGTGTAAGTTTAGGTAGAATTATCAGAACACAGAAAGTTTACTTAAAATGTTTTAATGTTTTTATGTTGTTTTGAGACAGGCTCCAAAGTCAATTTGTAGATAAAACTGGCCTTGGACTCCTTATCTTTCTCTTCAACCTATCAAGTTCTGAGATTATGATCACGTGCCACTATACCTGATTTAAAATCTTAGTATGCTTTAGTTTAACTGGGAATAAGCCAAAACACATTCAAATGAAAAAGTTTTAAAACAGTGTTTATGAAAATATCTCCTTTGTATAATAAAACACCACATATATTATTCCTAAACTTAGGTTGGAAAAAAACAAAGAAAGTTAGAAAAATATAAGACATAGGTTTGAAATTACTATATTATGTCAGCTAAACTCACATGGTAGAAGGAGTCCTGGTGATGTGAATCATTGTTGATACTCTGACTTCCCACAGAGTATCTCTCACATCAAAGAAAGAGGCTGAAAAACCAAGTCTTTGAGTAGCTGAGAAACAGCCTTAAGTTTCCTGCAGTGGTAACTGCCAGGGGAATGCAAATGAGAGATAAAAGGGATTCTGGAAATATTCTAAGAGTTTAACAAATATATCCAAGGAATTACACTCTCCATGTCAGTAAGAACCAGTAACAGAACACAAATCCCAAGACATAAGACCCAGCTTCTAAAAGAGCCAGTCTCTGGTTTTTATGACATGAACTAGCTATGTCTCAACAATCCACTTCACCCCTTCAGGCTACTTCTCTTGCAACACAAAGAAAAATGCCTTAAGGGAGGAAGAAAAAGCCCAGCGCCTCCAATAAATTCTTTACCATTTTAACCACAAGCCACTATGTTCCATCAAAAACTACCACAAATAGAAAACACAAATGCAAGGAAAGATTAGCTTCAGGCCTATGATCTATTGTTTTCTGTCTGCTGGTGTTTCCAAGTTTGAAAGAAGCGTGACTTAGTATATCCATGCAAGCTACAATGACACAGGTACAAGTGGCATACCTATAAAAGGGCTACAATTTAAAATCATCACCATAACAAAAGTGAGCAGAGACATACAAAAATAGGACACTCATACTCAGAAAATTAGCATAAATCAGCCAAGAAACAAAGAAGGAAAACAGGTATTCTCTGAAACAACTGAAAACTGAACATATCAGGAATCTCCTAATTCTATTCCATGATCAAATGACCCCAAAATAAAAACAAAGTAATATATCCATACACAGGCTAGTAATAAACAAGCATATCATAGTCAAGGGGAAAATCTTGATTGGGTATTATACTATATATTCCCTAGGTGATTGTGATATATATATATATATATACATGCATGCATTTGCACATAAAAATTTATATACTATACTGCTTAAGGATAAAAAAATTCAATTATATCCAAATAAATTTTTACAAAGTGTCAAATAAGGCAATAGAAAATTTAAAAAAATTCCTTAGGCTAATAACTATTATATGGTAATCCTGGAAATGTGCAAGTGGAATGTATGTCTTGGGGCATTGGTGGTGACTCAGTGGGTAAGAACACTGGCTGTGAAGGAATGAGCATCTCAGTTGGATCCTCAGCGCCCACATACAATGCCTAGCATGGTCTAGGATACCTGTAACCACAGGCTCAAGTGTGCTGAAGACAAGAGAAATTCGGGGATTTGCTGGTCAACCAGCTTGAGTGAAAATGGCTGGGCAAGATTCACTGACAGAGACTGTCCTAAAGAAAGGAAAGTGGAAGCACAATAAAAGAGGACACCTGATGTTCTCCTATGGCCTCCACATGTATACCCATGGGACACCTCTATCTGTACACACAACTGAAATATACACAAACACCCCCCAACACACACACCCCCACACACAAGAAAAAAAAAAGAAACAGTATCTCAAGATGTTGGAACAAAAGGAAAACAGTGATTTAACACAAATATCATGAACATGAATAACTGATTTATATTTCTAGCTGATATATAAAGAGCTTGAAAACTTCCAAATCTCATGTTCAGCAAATGAAGCAAAATGAATATCCACTTGCCTTAATCCATCCCAGAATTGATGCTACTGGAGAAATGCTACCCCCAATTTTACAGACACACAAAAACAGAATGTCACAGTTTAGCCAACCATAAGCTCAGGGGTGGAAGCAATGAGACCAACACCACAACCATCAGCAGAGACACAGAGAGCAGAAGCCTGATCACCAGGAGGAACACAGAGGTAACATGCAAGACTGTCACTATGACAACCACCAGACACACATAGGGCAGCAGCAAGAAAACCACCATGGCCAACAGGATGAACACAGAGGGCAACGTCATGACCATAACAGAGAAAATTAAAGAGATGCACAAAGACACCAACAGCATGACCACCACTGTGACCATCAAGAGGAACATAGAGGGCAACCATATGATCACTACCATGCTGAACAGCAGAGGCACACAGGGCAGCAACATCATCAATACCACAACCATCAGCAGGAACACAGAGTGAGCAGAAGAATGACTACCCTCATGCCCATTAGCAGGGCAACACATCGTCCATCAGCAGGAAAATAGGAGGTGGCAGCAATATATCTAACAATGTGAACATCAGTAGAGACACAGAGGACAGCAACATGTCTACCCCAGTGACCACCACTAGGAAAACGGGGCAGCAACATTGCCACCACAGCAACCATAAGTAGGAACAAAGTGATGAGCAGTGTGACAGTTCCCACAACCATAAGCAGAGACATAGAAGGCGGCAGCAACACCTCCACGGTAACCATCAGGATGGAAACAGAGGGCAGCAGCATGATCACCACCACTACCCTCCGTAGAGACACAGAGTGTGCCACAATGACCAGCTTCACAGCCATCAGGGGAAACACACTAGGCACCAGCATCACCTGCACTGTGACCTTCAGTAGGAACACAGAGGACACAAAAAAGGACTGTGACCTTTATCAGGAACACAGAGGACACAGAAAAGGACTGTGACCTTGAGCAGGAACAACTAGCATATCATGATCACCACCAACATCAGCAGGAAAACAGGATGGCAGAATGACCAGTGACAGGATGATCAGCAGAGACACAGAGGGCAGCAGGATGATTACTGCCAAAACCAACAGCAGGAACACTTAGGTCTGCAGTATGATCACTACTACAATCATCAGGGGGAACACAGAGAGAACCACTTGATTATCACCATGACAATCAGCAAAGACATAAAGGACAGTAGCATGACGAGCATCACGGCCAGCAGGATAACCACACAGGGCACCAGGAGGACCATCACCACAACCATCAACACACAGTAGGCACAGCACGACTATCTGCAGAAACACAGATGGAAGCAGCATGATGACCACTGTGACCACCAGCACGGAGGGAGGACACCAGCATGACCACCACCAACCACCTCCACCAACAGTAATGCCCAGAATAGCAGCATGTGACCCACCACAACCATCTGCAGAGACACAGAGGGCAGAAGCATGACAACACACCAACCATCTGTAGGAACACAAAGTACAACAGTATGACTACCATCACGAATACCAGCAGGATCGCCTAGGACAGATGCATCACCCCACCTTAACCTTCAGCAGGAATACAGAGAGAAACAGCATATCCACCACTACAAACATCAGCAGGGATGCGGAGGGTGTCACCATGTGCGGACACACAGAGCACAGGCACATTGGCACAACAACCATAAGTAGGAAGTCAGATGGCAGCAGCATGACCATTAACAGGTCAGTAAGCAGAGACAGAGGTGAGCAGTATGAACACCAGCACAATCATCAGCAAGAACAAAGAAGGCAACAGCATTGTTACTACCATGTCCACAAGCAGAGACACAAAGGCCAGCAGCAAAGGCCCAGGTTCAATTCTCTAGTATGCATGTAAATCCACATTCACAAAGTGGCCCTTGGATCTGGAGTACATTTACAGTGGCAAGAGGACCTGGAGTACTCATTCTCTCTTTTCCCAGACTGTCCCCAATCTCTGTCCTTGAATATAAATAAATAAATAAATAAATAAATAAATAAGAAAGATTTGAAAGTTCTCTTATGCAGTCACTTAAAGGTAATTATCAATAAAAGCTATATGCAAATACATTATATTTTATTATTATTACTACTATTATTAATACCCAAATATTATATAGTTATTTTATAACTATTCAAAATATGCTGCAATGAATAAAAAGAGTACTATTTTGTCATTTAACTGTGCTGGTAAACATTTTTAATAGTCCACATAAAATCTACTATTACATATTTATGAAAGAATATAACATTGAAATTATTTCAATACCCAAATCATTATAAGAATATATAAGTATATACATGCTGTTGCAGTCAGGTTCACATTGCTGGCAGAAATCACCCAACCAAGAGAAGCTTGTGTAAGAAAAAGGTTTATTTTGGCTTACAGACTTGAGGTGAAGCTCCATGATGACAGGGGGAAACAATGGCATGAGCAGAGGGTGGATATCCCCTCCCCTCCTGGCCACCATCAGGTGGACAACAGGAACAGGAAAGTGTGCCAAACATGGGCAAGAGGAAAGTGGATATAACACCCATAAGCCTGCCCCCAACTATACACTGCCTCTAGGAGGCATTAATTTCTAAATCTCCATCAGCTGGGAACCTAGCATTCAGAAAACCTAAGTTTATGGGGGACATTTAAATCAAACCCCACATTCTGTCCATAGCCCCCATAAACTGATAACCATCCATGATATAAAATGGAATAAATTCAGTCAATATTTAAAAGTCCCCATAGTTTTTATCAGTCCTAATGATGTTCAAACATTCCCATAGTCTGAGATACTTTAACTAAGCCATAATACAAAAAATCCTCAAAAAATACATAATGGCACAGAATACACATTCACACTGCAAAAGATGGCACTGGGTATAGCAAAGAAATATTAAACCAATACAAGATTTTAAACAACCAGGGAAAACATCAAATTCCATTGCTCTAAGTCCAACAACTCTAGTCAGTGACAAATCCCCAAGTCTTACAATTCCAATCAGCAACAAGTGGAGTTCCAACTCCACCCCAGGCTACTCACAGTCCTGGAAAACTTCACCTGGGGCTGGCAGCTTTCCTTAGCAGCCATCTCGTGGTCCTGGAATCTCCACTCGGTCTCCATTGCAACCCATGGTTCATCCTCATGGCTCCACTGGGTCTCTGTTCAGGCAATCCAGCAAACCTGCTTCACACTGCCCATGGCCATTTCCAAAATACAAGACCATGTTGCAAATTCAATGACTCATTCCTGCATTTCTTATACTCCATAGTACCAGGTAGGGTGCCAATTTGTTAATCCAGGGGGAAATAAAACAGACTTTGAAGAATAGGACCCTCCTTAAGTATTCAGGCCCCTTCAAAAGTTTATTATTTTGGCTTACAGACTAGAGGGTAAGCTCCATGATGGTGGTGGGGGGGATGGCATGAGCAGAGGGTGGACATCACCTCCTGGCCTACATCAGGTAGACAATAGGAACAGGAGACTGTTGCAAACAGTGGCAAGGGTAAACTGGCTATAATATGCATAAGCCCACCTCCAACTCCAGGAGGCATTAATTCCCAAATCTCCTTCAGCTGGGAACCTAGCATTCAGAACACCTAAGTTTATAGGGGACACCTGAATCAAACCATCACATATGCACAAAGGCTTGGATATTTCCAAGTATTACTTATTGAATTCTCTCTGATGTATATGCTATAAACTATTTTACAAATATGACATATTTTTCCAAAGAAAAATGTCGCAATGTATTCTAAAACTACACTACTACAAACATTTTTGGCATAGGTCACACAGGTGTCACTTCACATTTATTCAGCAAGATTTTTAAATTTTTATTTAGACATTTGTTTGCTTGTTTGTTTGTTTGTTTAAGAGAGCAAGAAAAGAGGCAGACAGAGAGTGTGAGAGAGAGAATGGGTGCATCAGGGCTTCCAGCCACTGCAAACGAACTCCAGATGCATGCGCCACTTTGTGAGTCTGGCTTACGTGGGTACTAGGGAATTGAACTGAGGTCTTTGGGCTTTTCTGGAAAATGCCTTAACTGCTAAGCCATCTCTCAAGCTCTAGCAAGATTTTTATCTTACAATTTTTCATCAATATCAATATTAGCAAAAAACTAATAATGATAAAAATCATCAATTTTAAGATTTTGCTTGCAAATATGCTAAATTTAATAGGTACTATGTAGATTTTAAAATGTACTTTAAGAGAATTAAATATTTTCTTTAAAACATGCTTTTAAAAGAAATTTTTTAAACATTTAAAAAAATTTAAAGAAACTATTTTTCTTTTACTATTTTTGGGTAAAACTTTGACCTTTTTTGCATTTTGTTGCTATTTTCAAAGTATACATTGCCATTTTATTTAAACAAACACCACTCAACCCTATTGCATCCATAATGTTTAAGTTAAAATGCTCAGCTTTGGCCAAGCTAGGCAAATTCTCCTCTACACTCCACTGAGCTTCATTCATAGCATAATTTTAATATATCATTGAAAATGTAGCTGTAGGCTATGGGAACTGGTACAAATCTTTTAGTACAGACCACTGAGTGAAAGACTCCGAAAGTAAATGGAAAATATTTGCATTAATAAAGTACCTAGGAAATATATTTTGACAATAAGTTGCTAGAGATGGATTCCAAGGCATCAAATATTTTAGGTAACATGCTACTATGTATTCACATCCTTGGAGTAAAGTTGTAAATTTTCAGGATGACTAAATAGCTACTGTAATTAAAAAAATCAGACCCTCCACTTATAGGCATTACAGTACTGAAGATGGAAGAACGTGCTTTGCCTATCCACAACCACCAAGCACTCTACAATTTAACTCCATCCCAAGGCATAAAATGTTAAATTATCTTATTAAAGAGAAAAAGGTATTAGAGAAACTAATGCAATATAAAGCACACTATTTTGGTGAAGAAAATCAAAAGTCTTCAGAAAGATACAGCACCTCTTGAGGAAGGTATCTTTCAAAATGGTGCCTGGATCCACAGATTCCACAAGAAGAACCATGAGAAATGGAGCAGGATACTTTGACTGATGAAAGGAAAAATCCAACTGTCAACAGAATTATATCTCCAACAAACTCTTTTTTTCAAACTGGCAATGAAATAACTCCTAGCAAACCATACTAACTGGAGTCAACTTGCATGCTCCCATACTTTTGCTCCTGGCAGCTCTCCATTCCCACCATAAATGGTATTTGAAGGGAAATGGCAACATCAGAGATGTCAGAAAAGGGAAAACACAAGCTGAGGGCCAAAATTGCTCCCTTTCCTGACCAGAGTGGGTAATAGCAGTTGTCTACAATGTCAACCTAGGAATTTTTAAACCATCGTAACAACCTAACTTTTTTTGTATTGGGTTTTGGTTGCTTTAATTTTTTCCCTTGTTTTTTATTTAATTATTTTATTTTTTTGGGGGGTGGGGGTTGAGGTAGGATCTCACTTGAGCCCAGGCTGACCTTAAATTCACTGTGTAGTCTTAGGGTGGCCTCAAACTCAGGGAGATCCTCCAACTCTGCCTCCCGAGTGTTGAGATTAAAGGCATGCACCATCATGCCTGGCTTTCCTTCTTTTTTAAACATTTTATTGACAACTTCTATACAACTTCCATACATATAGACAATATAACATGATCATAATCCCCTCCCACCACCCTTACTTCTCCTCAAAGTTTTGCCCCTTTACTGAATGAATCCCCCCTGTTTTCCAACTAGACTCTTCTATTTTGATATCATCATTTCCCCCCTATTATTCAGTTCTTGTGAAGATGGCATCAGTATGATGAGGGCATGAATATTAGGGCCTTTGATTCTGGAAGACAGTATTGCAAATCACTGCTCACATCGTGTGTGTGTGTGTGTGTGTGTGTGTGTGTGTGTGTGTGTGTTTGGTGTTTCAAGGTAGGGTCTTACTCTAGTCCAGGTTGACCTGGAATTCACTCACTATGTAATCTCAGGGTGTTCTTGAAATCATGGTGATCTTCCTACCTCTGCCTCCCAAGTTCTGGGATTAAAGACATTTGCCACCATGCCAGGCTTGGATTTTTTTAAATTATTAGTTATGTACATAATGTGAATACATTTATGTTGGTACCATTGTTAGCCTCCTACCTGCCCTTGTCCATCCAAAGGGACCCTCCTCATTGGGGAATGTGGGTCATGCATTTTGGGTGTAGCTATCAGTTATGGGGAAGAGGCAATGTCTCTATGCTTAATGAGCCAACTTGTGGCTCTAAAAATCTTTCCACCCCCTCTTCAGTGAATTTCCCTGAGCCATATTGGGTTTGTCTACTTTAGTGATGAGGCCTTGGGACCCTCTGTGTCGCTGTCTTGTTTGTTAAGAGTTGAGTGTTCTCTGTGTCTATCTCCTTCACACTTGTGTTGGTACCAGGTTCACCAAGAAAGCAGCAATCTTGCTCATTCACCTAATTACTCTATGGTTTCAGCTGGGGCCAGGGTGAGGTGTGATGGGCTGATTCTCTCCTCAGGTTTAGCATCCATCTGAAAAAAAAGAAGCAAATTCTCCAATGGAGAGTGAAGTCAGAACCAGACAAATAGGATAACCATTATTATTTTAGAAATAATTTAATAGGTGTAGGCCCTCTTGTAGCCCATGATTGGTGGCAGCTTGATATTTGTGAGTGGGCTCATTTTTTGGATATGGTTCTGACTTGTTTTCCAGTTCCAGCTATGAGTTCCATCCCACTGAACAGATCTGTTAGCCAAATCAAGAGTTTGTTACCCACCATGGCTGTGTGCCACTATTGCCCTTATGTGAGCATCACATTCGGTTGTTTGCTCCTGAGTAGTTTAGACCACTAATTGTTTGGACAGATGTTGGTCATTTTCTCTCGGTCACTCATTTAGCACCTTCTGGCACTAGACAGTTTACTGTCTGGGGACTGACTATGTTCTAGATTCCAGCCAGGTCACTCCATGTTCCGTACCAACAGCATATGGTGTCTTTGGCAGTACAGTCTTACCATTAACCTTTGGTGGATCATCAAGTACTCTGACAGAAATCTGTCTTCTTTTGGGAAACAGTGTATGTCTCTCTGATCAACAGCTCATTGTGGATGTTAACCGCATGCTAGTACTGAGAGTAACAGGCCAGCACCAAGGAGAAAGAAGGAAGAAAAAGATAGGTAATATAAAAGAGAAAGAGAGAAGAGGGAGAGAGATATAGAGAAACAGGAGAAGATTAAGGTTAGTCTTCATCATACCCTCCCCAGGGCCCTGTAGCAGACAGCTTAAGGTCCACTGAGATGAACTTCCAGACCAGGCACAGTTATGGAGGAAGGGATATTATTTATTGAAGCTTACAGATCCAGGGGAAGTTCCATAATGGCAGAAGAAGGGGCCTGCTTTCACAGGACCAGGCAAGAGAGAGAAAAAAATCCAACCAGGCACACAGCACACTGAACAAAACTACAGCCAAAAGCTCAGCACACTTCAGGAACTCCTATTAGGCACACTTTGCATATCTTTACAATGGAATCTCAAACCACCACCACACCTTAAGACCGGCCCCCAGTGACATTGCCTCTAGCAAGGTGATTGCAGATGCAAACTATAAATTAATAAAACACTGAATATATTGGGGGCCATATATTCAAACTACCACAGGCCCTGTGATTCAGATGTTTGCTCTAAGGACTTGATGAAGGTTCAACCCTTTAATCTGTCTTTCAGGATATAGGATTTTATGGTACCACTTCCTTTTGTGTCCCGTTTTGTGTCACCCTTTACTGTCCCCTCCTGTCCCACCCTCCCTATTGTCCAGTCCTCAAGATGCTTATTAGGTGTGGTAGTTTGAATATATGTCCCCCAATATATTCAGTGTTTTATTAGTTATAGTTTGCATCTGCAATCACCTTGCTAGAGGCAAGGTCACTGGGGGCCAGTCTTAAGGTGTGGTGATGGTTTGAGATTCCATTGTAAAGATATGCAAAGTGTGCCTAGCGGGAGTTCCTGAAGTGTGCTGGGCTTTTGGCTGTAGTTTTGCTCAGTGTGCTGTGTAGCTGGCAGCTTGGTTTTTGCTCTCTTGCTGGTCCTGTGAAAAGCAGGCCAGCTTCTTCTGCCATTATGGAACTTCCCCTGGATCTGTAAGCTTCAATAAATAATATCCCTTCCTCCATAACTGTGCCTGGTCTGGAAGTTCGTCTCAGCGAACCTGAAGCTGTCTGCTACATTAGGTATGTCACCATCTCGGGCAGATTAAGGTTGGGAGCCACAGATGAGTGAGACCATGTGATGATTATCTTTCTGTGATTGGGTGAGTGCACTGAGAATGATCTCATCCAAGTTTGAACATTTTTCTTCAAATTTCAATGTGCCATTTTTCCTTACTGCTGTGTACAATTCCACAGTATAGATATACCACAACTTGGTTATCCATACGTCTAATGTTGGACATCTGGGGTGATTTCAGCTCTTAGCTATTATGAATTGAGCAGCTATAAACACGGTTGAGCAAATCTCTCTGAACTGAGGCTTGGAGCTTTTAAAGTAAATTCCCAGTAAGGGAATAACTGGGTCTGTTGGTAACTCTATAGTCATCCCTTTTAGGAGTCTCCATATTGCTTTCCATAGTGGTTGTACCGTCTTACATTCCCACCAACAGTGAATGAGGGTTCCTATTTCTCCCCACAACCTCACCAGCATTTGTTTTCATTAGATTTTTTTAATATTTGCCATCTTTACTGGGGTAAAGTTGTTTTAATTTACATTTCCCTAATGATTAGGGATGTTGAACATTTTCTTAAGTGTGTGTTTTCCATTTTCATTTCTTCCTCTAAGGACTTCCTGTACAATTCTCTGCCCCATTTTGTGAGTGGGTTGTTTGACTTTTATTGTTTAGGTTTTTGAGCTCTTTGTAGATTCTATAAATTAGGCCACTGTCAGTTGTATAGCCAGCAAAAATTTTCTCCCATTCTCTGGGTAATCTTTTGGCTCTGCATATTGTATGTTTGTCTGTGAAAATACTTTTCAGCTTCATGAGATCCCAATAGTTGAGTGATTGTTTAATTTCCTGAGCTACTAGTATTTTGTTCAGGAAGTCTTTTCCTACTCCTATATCATGGAAAGTTCCTACTATATTTTTCTTCCAGTAGTAGCAGAGTTTCTGGTCTTATATTGAGGTCTTTGATCCATTTGGACTTGATTCTTATACATGGCAAGATGTGTGGATTGAGTTTCATTATCCTGCATATGGTTGTCCAGTTTGTCCAGCACCATTTGTTGAAGATGCTGTCTCTTTTCCAGTCTATATTGTTAGGGCCTTTGTCAAATATCGAGTAGCTGTAGTTACATGACCCAAAGTAAGTCCCGGGTCCTTGATTCTGTTCCATTGGTCTATAATCCTATTTTTTTTTTTTTTTTGTTTTGCGAGGTAGGGTCTCACTCTGGTCCAGGCTGACCTGGAATTCACTATGTAGTCTCAGGGTGGCCTCGAACTCTCGGCAATCCTCCTACCTCTGCCTCCCGAGTGCTGGGATTAAAGGCGTGCGCCACCACGCCCGGCTATAATCCTATTTTTTATGCCAGTACCATGTTGTTTTTATGACTATGGCTTTGTAGTATAGCTTTAGATCAGGTATGGTGATGCCTCCAGAGGTATTTCTTTTGCTGAGGATATACTTGGATATCCAAGGCCTTCTGCCATTCCCTATGAATTTTGAGATCATTTTCTTTATCTTTGCAAAGAAAGAAGTTGGGATTTTTATTGGTATTGCATTAAATGTTTTGTTAAGATTGCCATTTTCACAATATTAATTCTGCCTATCCAGGATCATGGGAGGTCTTTCCATTTTCTCAAGTCCTTCTCAATTTCTTTCTTGAGTGTTTTTATGTTTTCATTGTATAGATCTTCCACACCCCTGGTTAATGTTATTCCAAGGGTTTTTTTAATATTTAATTTAATTATTTGAATGTACACAGTGAATATGAATCAAATCTTCTGAAATCAATTCTGCCAAATAATTTATGGACAAATATTTAAATTGCTCCTGTTAAAAAAAGTGAGGTCTGGAGAAATGGCTTAATGGTCAAGGTGCTTTCCTTCAAAGCCTAAGGAACCATGTTCAACTGTCCTGGTCCCACATAAGCCAGACTCACAAGGTGATGCAAGGGCATAAGGTTGCACATGAGAACAACATGTTGCATGTGTTTGGAGTTTGACTGCAGTGGCTGGAAGCCCTGGCACAGCCCTTCTCTGTCTCTCCCATAAAAAAATACAAAAAAAAAAATTAAATGAAATAAAAGTGAGGCAGTTATTGTGGTGCACACCTAAATCTCAGCATTTCCAATGAATACGTAGGAGGATTGCTGTGAGTTCGAGTCCAGCCTAAGACTACATAGATAATTCCAGGCCTACCTGGGGTAGAGAGAAAACCTACATTGAAAACAAAAAATAAAATAAAAATAAGGAGGGGAGGCCATCTTGGATCCCTGCGGCTCCTGAGGTGCCAGAGCGGTGGCTGGCAAGGGCGGAGGCTGGGTGGGAAGCAAGCAGGAGAGGGGGAAAGCGGCCGGGCACAGGTGCCTCGTCCGCGGCTCCCTCCATGGTCGGTGCCCGCGGCTCGGGGGCCTGTTGTGCGCTTCGCCTCCTCCGCATCCTCGCGCACCGCCTCCTCTTCATGGGCTCCCGGGCGCGCCGTGCAGACGCCCCGCGCCTGAGCTCAGGCGCGGCGGCGGCGGCGGCGGCGGCGGTCCGGGGCCGGGGGGCGCCCTGATATTCAGCACGCCGGCCGGCCGCCCCGACCCCGTCCCCGTCCCCGCCAGGCTCCCCGCCGTGGCCGCTCAGGCTTGGGGGGGAGAATGAGCCCTGGGGCCGTCCGGGGCACGGCCCGGGCCAGACCCGGCATCTAGACGTCGGCTGCGCAGGGCAGCCCTGTCCGCGGCACCGCGGCGGGCGGGGAACTCGCGGCCGCTGCCCTCCAGCTGCCCACGGCCCGGCCGTTTTGTTTTCGCCCTCGCGTCGCGCAGCCGCGAAGCGCACTAATGTCCACTCGGACCCCCTTGCCCACGGTCAGTGAATGGGACACTGAAAACCATAGCTTTTTCCAGCTTTCTGTCATCTAGTCTACATGGAAGAGGTTTTCAGCTCAGCTCCAGCAGGATTTCTCAGTGACCTTGCAGCCCAACATACTTCACATGGAGATGGGAGGCAAGAAGTTATCTCCCGAACCTGGCGCTCTGGAGCTCTGTAGAAAGTCAATAGCTTCCTGCGCAGATGAACAACCTCACATTGGAAACTAGAGACTGTTGAAAACAATCGGCAAGGGGAACTTTGCAAAAGTGAAATTGGCAAGACACATCCTTACAGGCAGAGAGGTTGCAATAAAAATAATTGACAAAACTCAGTTGAATCCAACAAATCTACAAAAGCTCTTCAGAGAAGTAGGAATAATGAAGATTTTAAATCATCCAAATATAGTGAAATTGTTTGAAGTCATTGAAACGGGAAAAAACACTCTACTTAATCATGGAATATGCAAGTGGAGGTGAAGTATTTGGCTATTTGGTTGCACATGGAAGAATGAAGGGAAAAGAAGCAAGAGCTAAATGTAGACAGATTGTGTCTGCAGTACAGTACTGCCACCAGAAACGGATTGTTCACAGAGACCTCAAGGCTGAAAATCTATTGTTAGATGCGGATATGAACATCAAAATAGCAAACTTTGGTTTTAGCAATGAATTTACTGTTGGCAATAAACTAGACACGTTTTGTGGTAGTCCTCCATATGCAGCCCCAGAGCTCTTCCAGGGCAAGAAGTATGATGGGCCAGAAGTTGACGTGTGGAGTCTCGGTGTCATTCTGTATACCCTAGTCAGTGGGTCACTTCCTTTTGACCGGCAAAACCTGAAGGAGCTGAGAGAGAGAGTATTGCGAGGAAAATACAGAATCCCTTTCTACATGTCCACAGATTGTGAAAACCTTCTCAAACGCTTCCTGGTGCTGAACCCAGTTAAACGTGGCACTCTTGGGCAAATCATGAAGGACAGGTGGATCAATGCAGGTCATGAGGAAGATGAGCTTAAGGCATTCGTTGAACCAGAACTAGACATCTCAGATCAGAAAAGAATAGATATTATGGTGGGAATGGGATATTCACAAGAAGAAATTCAAGACTCTCTTAGTAAAATGAAATATGATGAAATCACAGCTACATCTTTATTACTGGGGAGAAAATCTTCAGAGCTGGATGCTAGCGACTCCAGTTCTAGCAGCAACCTTTCACTTGCTAAGGTGCTGCCCAGCAGTGACCTCAGCAATAGCACTGGCCAGTCTCCTCATCACAAAATACAGAGAAGTGTTTCTTCAAGCCAGAAGCAGAGACAATACAGTGACCATGCTGGACCAGCCATTCCTTCAGTTGTGGTGTATCCAAAGAGGAGTCAGACCAGCACCGCAGATAGTGACCTTAAAAAAGATGGAATTCCTTCCAGGAAATCCAGTGGCAATGCTGTAGGTGGAAAGGGAATTGTTCCTGCCAGTCCCATGCTTGGGAATGCTAGCAATCCCAATAAAGCAGATATTCCTGAACTCAAGAAAACTCCTGCTGTCCCCAGTAGTAACACAGCATCAGGTGGAATGACACGGCGAAACATTTATGTTTGCAGTGAGAGAACTACAGCTGATAGACACTCAGTGATTCAGAATGGGAAAGAAAACGGCACTCTTCCTGATCAGAGAACTCCAGTTGCTTCCACCCACAGTATGAGCAGTTCGACCACCCCAGACCGAATCCGTTTCCCAAGAGGCACCGCCACTCGTAGCACTTTCCATGGCCAGCCGCGAGAGCTGCGAACTGCAACGTATAATGGCCCTCCTGCCTCACCCAGCCTGTCCCATGAAGCCGCACCAGTATCCCAGACTTGAAGCCCAGGCTCCACTAATCTTTTTAGTAAATTAACTTCAAAACTCACAAGGAGTCGCAATGTATCTTCCGAGCAAAAGGATGAAAACAAAGAAGCAAAGCCTCGCTCACTGCGCTTCATCTGGAGTATGAAAACCGCCAGCTCCATGGATCCCAGCAACATGATGCGGGAGATCCGCGAAGTGCTCTCGCCAATAACTGTGACTACGAACAGAGGGAGCGCTTCCTGCTCTTCTGTGTCCATGGTGACGGGCACGCAGAGAACCTGGTGTAGTGGGAAATGGAAGTCTGTAAGCTGCCAAGACTGTCTCTGAACGGGATCCGGTTTAAACGGATATCAGGGACATCTATAGCATTCAAAAACATTGCTTCCAAAATGGCCAATGAGCTAAAGCTGTAACCCAGTAATTATGGTGTAAATTAAGTAGCAATTAAGAGTGTTTTCCTGAAAAAAAAAATAAGACAAGTTTCTCTTTTTTAAACATGCAAAATAAATTTTAAGGACAGAAGTAAAAATTATGCAAACAATAAGATACACATTGCTCATACCAGTAGTATAAAGCAATCATAACTATTGTCTACATAAATAGATATGAAACAACATCCATGACTTAAAGACTATTGTCCCATGATATTATTAATACATACATTTCCAAAGAAAGTATAAGTAGAACAGCACAAGAACAATATGTGCCAAATTCATAAAACTAAAAGATTAAGATTTATGTTTTACTCCTTTATCAAAATTATAATTACACAAACTATAAATAAATTCTAATTTATTATTTTATTTTAACAAAATGTTTATGAATTATACCAGTCAAAATTGAGGCTATAGAGATGGTTCAGTGGTAAGAGGAACTTGCTTCAAAGCCTTCTGGCTTGAGTTCAATTATCCATCTAGGACAGAAGTGTGACCACTGCTACTGTGATGGGCAGACACGCAGAGGGCAGCAGCACCATCATGACCATGAGAAACAGCAGAAGCACACAGGGCAGCAACATCATCACCACCACAACCATCATCAGGAACATAGAGTGAGCAGCAGAATGACCACCCTCATGCCCATCAGCAGGCACAGAGATCAGTGGCATTTCTATCACATGGACCATCAGCAGGAAAACAGGGGGCAGCACGATATCCAACACTGAACATCAGCTGAGACACAGAGGACAGTGCAATGTCTATCACAGTGACCACCACCAAGGAAAACAGATTGGCAGCACTGCCACCACAGCAGCTGTAAGTAGGAACACAGAGAGAGCAGCATGACCACTGCCACCACCTTGAGCACAGAGACACACAGGACAGCACAAAGACCAGCACAGTAACCATCAGGGTGAAACAGAGGACAGCAGCATGATCACCACCATGACCAGCAGCAGAGATACGGCGTGGCACAATCATCACATCCACAACCATCAGCATGACACACTAGGAACCAGCCTCACCACCTCCACAAACATCAGCAGAAAAACACAGGGCTGCACCAGCATGACCGCCACAGAGAACATCAGCAGAGATACAGAAACAAGGAACTTCTGGTTCTGCTAGAGAAGCAATGGAACAGGTCCATCTCTCTCCAGCAAATAATGAAGAGGGCATTATATAATGCTAGGAGAAACCAAAAGAGGATTCTAAAAATAGAAATAATATCAACTGGGACACAGGGATGCAAAATTAATGTAGCAAGATATATTATATCACAGCACTGAGCAGAAGGAGGTCAGGGTTTCCATCCCTCATATGATGATCAGAAGACTTCCTGGGTGAGCTTCTTCCTACTCATTTAAATCAGAAAACATCTGACCACATCAGGCACTCCAGAGACATCAGCAAAGTGGATCAGTCTGGTATCTGTGAACAGTGTAAAGCTAGGACAGGTAAATGCCTTCCATACTGTGTGGGAGACTCTGCTCACACACAGGTGACAGATATTAAACTACATATGCAAAATTGTTCAGAAAGACCCAGCACATCAGCAACAAGGAGCAAGAAGCATCTTTGATATCATAGACATTAGAATTGCTCTCCTGAAAAGGAGACACCAAACATAATTTTAGGACTGGCAAGAGGAACACAGACACATATGTGACCTGGCCTATTAAGTCTCTTGATACTCATGGGTCCAAGACTCCCCTGACCCCATTAGAGACACACTGTGCTAGAGAAATGTCTCCCACACCTTCAGATAGCATCTGCCCATGGAATGTTATATAGAAGACCTAGCAGTATCAGGAAAAATTAGAAACAAACTTAATATCAAAAGGTACTGAAAGAGGGTTGAAGATAGGGCTCAGGGGTTGAGGCACTTGATTACAAAGCCAAATAATCCCAGTTCAATTCCCCAGTACCTACATAGAATGAGGTGCACAAAGTGGCACATGCACCTGTTAGTTTGCAGTGGCTAGAGGCCCTGGTGTACCTATTGATTCTCTCTCCCTCTCTCTCTCCATCCCTCCCGCCACCCCTCCCTTTCTCCTGGGAATGGTGGCACACATCATCAATTCCTGCAATATAGGAAGATCATTGTGAGATTGAAACAAGGCTGGGATTATAGAGGAAATTCCAGGTCAGCCTGGGCTAAAGCAAGAACCTACCTCAAAAAAAAAAAAAGATGGAAAAAGAAAACTTAAAAAATTACTGAAAATCAAACTATCAATTTAAGAATTTCTCATTAAAGGAATAAAAAAATCCTGCATGGTAAAACCAAAAAAATATTTATTGAAAAATAAAATATTTAAACAAACATACCCATACTCCTTTAATATGAGAAGTAAGTTTATAAAAGAACAATAAAAACATCATTTATTTGACCAAGGACCAATAAAAAATCAACTTGGGTGAGAATGCGAAATCTTAAATAGTGCAAACAATCTAATAGTAAAAAGCAATGCATTTTCAAATAATACACCATCTTACAGAGTCTCAAAGAAAAAAATTTAGCATATGTTACAGTATAATGAAATTCAATTGATTCATATCAGAATATATGGAATACAGTTAATGCAGTGAAAAGAGTAGTCTATAGCTATAATTTCTTACAATAGAAAAGAGGGATGATTTTAATCAAAAATCTGAATTCCAACCTCAAGAAACTAGAAAAGAGCAATATATGCCTAAAGCACCATGTGAAACAGGAATATGAAAATGAGGACACAAATTGTAATCAAACAAAAAGAATGATATTGAAAGGAATTTGTGAAGCATGTGAGCCTCTATGAAGAACGAAAAAGTAAATGAAAGCAGAAAGAATGGTGCCTGGATCATCCAGCACCAGGAAGTATTTATCAAACTTACAATAATAGACTATAATAATGCAATAATTAAAGTCAAAGTGGTAAGAATGATTATCATAAGATTCTATGATAAATTCTTATTCCAGGAATGGGAATGTGCTTCAGTGGTAAACCTGGTGCCTCCCCTGTTTCAGCTCGGCCTCTGTCCTCTGTGTACTCTGCCATATGCCAATGCAGGCAAACCCAACCAAAATGAAAATCCCATTGCAAACCTGATCAATGACATAGTGTAAAATGGAAATAGCATAATGTTGCATAGCCACAAATGAAATGTTCTCTCGCTCTCTCTCTCACTAAAACACACACACACACACACACACACACACACACACACACACAGTGCCTGCACAGAAACACACACCCAAACACATCCTCCTATTCATGACTCTTAACTGTTCTGCTCAACACTGGGAATTGTTGGTGGGCATGGCCCTGGCATGGGATTCCACCAGACTTCTCAATCCACATCTAACCCTTTCAGAGAACAGGATGTCAAACAAAAGGAGCCCCCCATGCACCCACACTGAGTAATCCTGGGGCTCATGCTGAAATAGAATTTCCAGAGAACATCCTAGTGGTGATGTCATAATGGTGGGCGGGGCCACATGTCCCCACCCTGCAACATGGTCATCACAGTGGCCCTCAGTGGCTGGGCAGTGGAAAGAAGTGGACTGGTCCCTGGAGAGGGAGGTTGTGGGGGGACCTGTGGGTCCTGTGGGGTGGTGTAGTGACCCAGGGTCAAGTGAGGAGCATCCCCAGTTCCCCAGTATATCATGGGAGGGTGGAGAAAGAGAAACAGGAAGCCCTACCCTTAGGGGTCATGCATAAAACCATCTACTACTTCCTGTTCCGTTAGTCTTCAGGCGGATCAGCTACTTCCTGTTCCGTTAGCCTTCGGCCTGAGCCATGAGCGTCGTGCTGAGACTTGTGCGCTGGGTTTTGAGCTTTTTCCGGAGGAGGCAGGAATCCAGCGAAGTCCATCCTCTTCAGCTCGAAGGTACTTTTCCGAGGGATGAGCCTTGGCCTCGTGACGAAGGCGGTCGTTGACGCTGGGGCTGAGAGACGGACTCGGGGCCTGGGCGGCGGGACGGCGCCATCTTGAGGGGCCGCGAGACAAAGGCGCCCCTCCGTCCTCTCCAAGAAACAACTGGGCTCCCCTTGACCCGTGACCTCAGCGCTCTTGAGGGGGGCTACTGCCATCTAGAGGCAAGGTTGATCAGCATTTGCCCCTCAGTCCCCAACACTTAGACCTCCCTCCTCTGACGTGTCCCCAAAACGGTGTCTCCATCTTAAAACGGGGAGGCGTTTCCACACAACAGCTTGGTGATGGTCGTAGGCCTCTTCCTTTCCCCTCCAAGCTGAAGCACTACTTTGGGCATGAAGATGCCCTACTTCCCATGGGTAGAGTCATGGATGGATAGATGACTCTAAAGCCAAGAAGCCAAAGTCATAGGGGCCATACCAAAGCAGGGCACGTGACTTGTTACCAGGCAGACTAATTCTGGAGCCATGACCCCGAGTATTGACTCCCTCTTGTGCTTATGTACAGTAAAAAGTCCCTGTGTATGCATGGTTCTGCGTCTCCACAACTCGTAGCGCTCTGTCTGGGGCGGGGGCATTTTTAAGAATCTGGAGAAGCTGCTGAGCAGTTGGAGGTGGTTGTGTTGAAGAAGGGATATAAAGGCAATAATGGCGGTTAAAGAAAGAGGGTTCTCAGACAGCTCTCATGATCACCCAACCATTTGCAGCTGTACATGGGCCAATTAGGTCTTGAAACAGCTGCTATGTAGGTGTCATTCAACATTCACAAGAATACTGTGGGCAGAAATTGCCATTGTCTCCTTTGGTGAAAGCACAGGGATATGCAAATGGTCAGCCTACTTCTGAGTAGGGCATGGGTGCATTTGATGTAAACTAATGTAATCTTTATTTGCCCAGTCATAGGATCCTCCAACGTGAAGGCTATTCAGGGAACCGTAACATCTTTCTATAATGACTATGGCTGGATCAATGAATCCATCTTCTTCAGTTCTGATGTGGTGACCGGTAATGTGCCTTTGACAGTTGGACAAGAAGTAACTGCCCTTGTGGAGGATGTTGAAACATCTCGTACATTACAAGCCATCAATGTAAGACCAAGTTCATGGAGAGTATGTTATTCCAGTGAGGTTTTGCTCATGTCTGTTAGATGAATACAAATACTAATGCCAACACAGGGTGAAAGTTGACATTCCTCTCCTCTGGGCAGAGAAAAAGGGATGACCTAATATGTGGATGCAGTGATTTTGTTTTTTTACTATGCTTGTTTGTCACTTGTTTCTCCCCCTGTTTACCTGCTTCTGCTCTACCACAAATCCCTATATACCACCACTTTCTCTCCCTTCATATATATCTCACATGTCAGTCCCTCCAAATAATGCCCTTCAGTGCTGCTCCCTGTGGGAGTTTACAAGATATTTTTCTAATTATAGTTTCAGCAAGTATTCTATCCTACTTAGATGTATGTACTCTTCAGTTTTACCCTATGCAACTTTGGAATCCTAGAAAGGAAGGCCACTGTACTTCTCAGTTAAGGAATCAAAAGCTGTGAGTGCTTCAAACAAAGGAGTTGGTCTCACATTTTAAATACTCTTACTTTTGCTTATTTATGTATTTATTTGAGAGAGGAAGAGAGAGAGAGAATGGGCCTCTTGAAACTGGAAAACAAAGTCCAGATGCATGTGTCTCCTTGTGCATCTGGCTTATATGGATGCAGGTGAATCTAACCTGGGTCCTTTGTCCTCTCAGGAAAGTGCCTTAACCACTAAGTCACCTCGCTAACCCTTAATTACTCTTTAACAATTGATATGCAGACACCATTTTACTATCATGCGTGGCATATGTTGTATGTCTTCTGAAATATATGGACAAAGGGCAACAGGAAATGCCTAAGATTTCCTCTGCAGCAAGGTTTCTTTCCTGCCATTAATGAAGCCTTTGGTCTCTGAGTCAGGAATCATTGTCAAAGCCTCCATAGAAGTGTGACAGGCCAATTCACTTCATAGTACCTGTTTGGATGGTGAATCCTTGAAAGTTATGCACGTTCCTTGTGTGGACTTTTACTTTACTTGATGTCACTCTCCTTCTCTTACAGGTGAAGGCTAGATCAACTTCTTTTCACTTCACTGAGACACTAGAGCTTGAAACCAGAGTCATTACTAGGACTGTCACTGCTATAACACCGGATGCCGTTTATATTAGTAGACAAACTGGCTTTCCTATGAGCCTTGTTACTAAAGGTATGATTATATTTTTAGAGAAGCATGGAACAAGAACTATAGGTATAGTCCAGTTGCCTTGAGTTACCAGCTCTTGAGAAAGTGAGAGGTGCCCTTGGAATTGAAAATGAGGTACAATATAGGAATGAATAAACCATATTATTTTTAAATCGCTGCTCTCACTTACAATGTGTACAATGTGTGCAATCACTAATGTCTGTTGATACTTTACATTCATACAGGTATTCAACTTCTTTTCAGATGCTTTTAAATGTTTTCTTTTTTGAGATAATCAGCTCACTATGGATCTCTGGCCATCCTGGAACACAGCATCCTTTACTTCTGCCGTCTTAGTGCTGATGTTATAGACTTTACTCACCACACCAGCTCCATTTAATCTCTGGTCTATGAAAATATCCTACAAATACAAAGGACACTACATGCAAAATGCCTTGGTCATTTTAAAGCATGATTACAGATAACCATCTTTTTCTCAGGTCTTTTTCTCTCCTCCTTTCTCTGCCCCTTCTCAGTTTTGAATTCTATTGGTCATACACAGATATCCTGCCCTAGGCCAGTAATACTGGCAGTAACCTAGGATCCACAGTGTGTTTGTACTAGGTATGTCATTTCTCTAGCAAAGGGTATGGGGATATGACCAAACATGAATTTCTTTACCACCAACAGAATCTTGCCACTGGGAAATAATTGATTTTTTTAACCTCTGCATATGATAACACAGTGCAGGTGGATTCATGTCTAAAGGAGTATAACCTTATGCCAGGCATGGTGGCGCACACCTTTAATCCCAGCACTCGGGAGGCAGAGGTAGGAGGATCGCCAAGAGTTCGAGGCCACCCTGAGACTACATAGTTAATTCCAGGTCAGCCTGGACTACAGTGAGACCCTACCTCAAAAAACCAAAATAAATAAATAAATAAATAAATAAATAAATAAATAAATAAATAAAGGAGTATAATCTTCCCTTCTAACATGAAGAAGTGCAGAATAACTGTTCAAACATTTGGAAAATTTACATTCAGTAGAATGTAGGCCAATGAGTTCTAGTGGCAAAAGACATTAGGATATCTCACATGACCATTTTAAGTGAAATAATAATTCCACTCTAAAATCCTTTTTCTGTTTTAGGGTTTAAGCCTTATATAGGTGACTTGATACACGTTGAGTATTCCGTCAATCCAGTCACTGCAAATGTCTATGTTCATGCCGTGAGTGCTGTCAACAGTAAGAACATGAATGAGGTAATTTGTTTCCATATTGCTCTTGTCAATACTAGCAGCCAATTGTGTTCTTGCCCAGGATTTCATTAGGTATATTTGCTAATGCTTTCCTTGCCAGAGAGGACACATTATAAACAGGAAGTGTTCCCTAAGGAAATATGTATTAAACTATGTAGAATGCTAACATCTAACTTATGTCATTCACTTGGTGTTAGGATGCTCTGAGAGAAACACTGAGTTAAAACAAATTAACCAACATACATTTCTTGAAAAAGAAAGAATGAAGTAGGTTGTGTATTTCAATGTGAGGCTCAAAATTAACTGACCAGGTTGGAGGTAATGGCTTGATGTGTAACAGCACTTCTGATGCTACCATGAGGGCCTAATATGGCTTAACAGAGACTAAGGTCATTACTCACCCAGCTACATCAAAAGTTGGGCTGGTCTATTCCCCCAGACATGTGTGGGCAGAGAAAGGAGAACTGCACCAGTTAGGTAGGGAATGGAGACAGGTGAATCTCAGGCTTGAAGGTCAACAAAGCTCACTGAATATGACAGGCATGAGTTCAGTGAGAGACTTCTCTTCAGGGAATCAACCTGGACATGCAATAGAGGAAAGAGGCCATGAACATTCTCCACTAGCTTCCCCATGCATGCACACAGGTCACAAGAATCTACCCTCTGCATGCATATACAACAAACAACATCTCTCTCTCTCTCTCTCTCTCTCTCTCTCTCTCACACACACACACACACACACACACACACACACACACCTGCTGGCACTCCCAATAAATAATGTGGATAACAACTTGGATGGTTGCGTGTAAGAATGAGAATGACGGTCTGTGAAGCAGATTCATAGCTGGGTGTAATATCTAGAGCAATGTCTCTCATCAGAGACCCAGAGCCCACACACCCAGACTCTCTGCTTTAATTGCTGTGAGGTGGTATCTGGAGACAGTTGTTGACACTGCACCCAGGTGTTGCCACGGGTCAAAGTTGATAATCAATGCCAGGGTGGAGGAGCTTGCTGCTGAGCCAGAGAAGACGTCCTGCCTTTAGTGGTGTGTTATGCTTTTCCACGCTCATCTTGGGTCATTTCTCATCACAGGTATGCATTACCAGCATGGAAGGAAGAACTGGTTTGGTGGAAGACAGCATCTATTTCACCCTGGATTCCCTCGCTCTCCCTTTTGGATATGTTCCCAGGCTGCATGACATGGTTAATGTGGTCGCCGTGGAGAGCATTCACTTCCCCTACTGTTGGAGGGCTATTTCTATGAAGCCAGCAGAAATATTCACTTAGATAAGCCTTTCACCCCCTTTCTCAACTTTACATATACTGGCAGTACTGGTTCTGGTTTAATAAAATGTTTTGAGTTTGTAAGGCAAATGTGTGTTAGAAATGACCTTTTGTGACCACCCTGGTAGCTTCTACAGGAGAATGAACTCACTTCAGGAAGACGCCCTCAATTCATAAATGTGTCCTGCCGGCTCTTGATTGTAACAATGAAATGAGCCTGCCATGTGGTTAAAGTCCTTGTTTCCCATGGCCATGAGTGGACCCTGTGTGCCCAGGGGTCTTGTTCTTCCCGTAAGGATATTGCAGAGGAAAAACCTTTACCTCAAGGGTTGAGTAATCTTATGCTGTGACCAATTTCATTTTCAACTCCTTTCAGTTGCTCATTCTGTTAAATGTTCCATTTATGTATGGCCATTCTCCCATGCTAGAATGCCAGCTCCATACACATGGGTGTTTGGATGTGGTCTTTCCCATCATCCAGTACTTAGAATAGTTCCTTGGTAGAAACTAGGTGCAGATGCCACATTACAAAATTGCATAAGTGACTGATTTGAGCAGCACTCCTATTTACTTGTAGTTTCAATCCCTAGGGGTGAGTATTCACAGCATCCCATTAAGAGCTCATTCATTCTTTTAAACAGAAATGTTGGCACATTTAGTGTGGGACATCAGCTCGGTGAACCACGTTGTGTGTGTGTGGGGGTGTAGCTCTTCTACAGATGTAAATTAGGAGAATTCATATCCCCATGTATGAAGCACATGTAGCTTCTGTGCCAGTTACCTTCTCAATGCTGGGACAAAATACCCAACCGCAAGTCACTTAGGGATGAAAAGGGTTTATTTTAGTGCATGCTTTTGAGGGAAACTGTCAACATATTGGGAAAATCATGGCAAGACAGAAAAGTGGTATCAGGGCTGGAGAGATGGCTTAGCGGCTAAGGCGTTTGCCTGTGAAGCCAAAGAATCCGGGTTCAATTCTCCAGGACCCATGTAAGTCAGATGCACAAGGGGCACATGCATCTGGAGATCATTTGCAGTGGCTAGAGGCCCTGGCATGCCCATTCTCTCTCTCTGCCTCCCTTCTATCTCTCTCTCTCTCTCTGTCTTTCTATATCTGCTTGCAAATAAATAATAATTAAAAAAAAGGAAAAGTGGCATCAGACCATCACATCAGCAGGTAGGAAATAGCATGTGAATGGGTCTTGGCGCTGGTCTTATCACCTCAAGGCTGCCTCTTGTGACACCCGTTTTCCAGGAAGACTCTTATCTCCTAAAAATTTTAAATCTTCCCAACCAGCTCTACACCCTGGAGATTAAGCATTCAAACCTCCATGCCTATGGAGACATTTTATATTCAAAACACCACATTACACCTCAAGTTGTTCTCTCTCTCCTAGGTGACACAGTCCAGAAATGACTGCTGCCACACTTTGTCCATATTCTTACACATTTCTTCTGCATCATTACCATCATGTTGGTAACCCTGTCCTTTCTATTTGTGTCAATGTTCAAAATCATTTGTGGATAAAGCTGTTGAATTAGCCACTTTTAGCCGCCTGTGTCTTCTAACAGTCCACGTAGGTCTTTTTTCTAACAAGAAAATGATTTTTTTCCTTTTTGTAATTTCTTTGACATTTTCATACATATCCATTTGATTTTGAGCATATGTACCTTACGTTGCTCTTCCTTATCACTCTGGTCTCACTGTACTCCTTATTCTCTTCACTTACAAGTAACTACACTATGGTAGAGAATGCCTCTCCCTCCTTGGCAATGTATAACTATCACTAGATTACTAGGATGAGGAGTGGACTTCCGGATACTCCTCTATAACAGAATGATAACTCTATCATTTGCAGATCAGTCACTTTTAAAAAATATATTTTATTTTTTATTTATTTGAGAGAGAGAAAGCGATAGAAAGGGTTGAGGGAGAGAGGGAGACAGAATGGGCACACCAGGGCCTCCCGCCACTGAAAAAACCTCCAGTTACAGGAGCCCCCTTGTGCATCTGGCTTACCTGGGTCCTGGAGAATCTAGCCAGGATCCTTTGGCTTTGCAGGCAAACCCTTAACCGCTAAGCCATCTCTGCAACCTGATCAGTCACTTTTTTCAGTATTTGCCCAAATTTGATTCTCTGCCTTGACAACTTCCCATTGAAAAAAAAATTAAATATATTTATTTGTTTGAGAGAGAAAGACACTGTGTTTGAGTATGGGCATGCCAAGGCCTCTTGCCTCTGCAAACAAACCCAAGATGCATGGACAATTTTGTAAATCTGGCTCTAAATGGGTACTGGGAAATCAAACCGGGCCATCTCAGGCCAGAAGACTTTGAAGGAAGCACTTGAACTAGTGAACAATCTCCTCAACCCTGACAAAAGATTTTAAAAGCTTTTCTGATCGTGTTGAGAGCAGAAATAACCTGTGGATGTGAATATAAATGTTCAGGAGGTAGTTTTCTCAATACTACAGTAGCAGTTTCATGGCAAGATACTACATACTCCCATGCCATGAGCTTTTCACCTGATTTTCAGTACAAGACATGAATTCCCTCCACTGAAGAGAGCCTTAAATTCAAGCACAGAGCTGTTGGTTACCTCTGTAACCTTCATGGTACTATTACGCCAGAGGACACATCATTGCAATTGAGGGCACATCATTCCAGGAG
>JAEOAD010002672.1:0-89044 GCA_036365145.1 Orientallactaga sibirica | reverse complement strand
GATCAGGCAGAGAATCAAGAAAAACTACACTCATCTGAGGAAGAGAGCAGAATATTTTCTCCGGGAAATAGCGGAAAAGCAAAAGACAGCCAGAAACCCACTGTGGAGAGAGCGGCCCCGGCAGCTCGCTCCCCAACGCCGCCGCCCGCGGACTCCCCAGCCGCGGACTCCCCAGCCGCGGACTCCCCAGCCGCGGGCTCCCCCAGCCAGCGGGGCTCCCCAGCCGCGGGCCCCCATCCGTGGGCTCCCAGCGGCTTCGCTCCACCCCAAGAGCACCCCAGCAACTTCACTTCACTCAGCCGGTTCCCCAACGGATCGGCACCAAGACTCCAACTCTTCCAACCAGGTCAGCTAAGCCCCGCTGAGCTTCCGCTGCAAACGCCGCCTGAACAAACAAACAAAAAAAAGGGACTTTTCAACCTCATCAGTGTCCTCACAGAGCCCAGAAATCAAAGAAAAATCTGCGGAGCTACTGAAAGAGACACACACCGTGAGTTGCTGCAGGCTTCCTGAATTCGCCCATCCCCATTCATCAGCTCCCCAGGGAATTGGTAGAATCGAACAACAACCAGTGGCAAATTTGAACCACATCGTCAACACCGGCCCCAGCTGACCTGACCCAAGCTCCACAGCCCAGGTAACGAGGTGGGCACCCAGCATTGGTGAGTTTAAAAGCCACACCAAAAGATAACAAAGGCCTGCATTGGAAGTGCTAACCACTCTTTCCAGGTCAAGGCAGGGTATGTATTACATATTTGTGGGTGGCTTTACCATTTTCAAATAAGCTGAATGTGAGGGGTTGAATATTGCTATCTGTACTATTTATAGATTTAAAGGGCCTTTATCTTTTGCTTCAGTTATTATTGAGGACAGGGTCTGATTCCCAAGCTGACAGGACTAAGGGAGTGGACCATCACATGCCCTTAGGGATTTTAACCCTATAGGACTGGTTGTCTCAATTCTCACACTTGTATACTCTGTGTTCATGTCAATTGAATGTGTATTTTGCTCTGTTGAAGTTTAGAACTTGCATCGAAATTGTTCCACCAGTCTACTACAATAATTGTTTAACAAGCAAACTCAACAGCTAGGAGTACTTCTACTTAAGTACAAGTGCTACACTTGACACCTTAAACCCATATCCTAAAATAATATAAAGGTGGATCACAACACCTAAGAACACTGAAGATAAATAGGAAACCTAAGCATCAAAGCAATCCAGGATGCAAAAGTCACTACATTATAATACAAGAAACACAAAGAATCAAGACAATGCAATTCCACCAAAAATTGCAAATCCATCAGATAGGTCCAACAATGAGACTGTTTTAGATGAAATTCCTGACAAAGATTTCAAGGGAATGATGATATCTATGCTCAAAGAAATGAAAGAAGAAATGAAAGCAATCCGAGAAAAAACAAAGGAATTAGAGAAGAAAACAAACTGTTGAAGGAGATTACAGAGAAACAGTTTAATGAAATAAAAAGGTCATTAGAGGACATGAACAAGGAAATAGAACTACTGAAGAAAAACCAGGCTGAAATCTTAACATTGAAAAACACAGTCAGTGAAATAAAAACTCTGTGGAAAGTCTCACTAGTAGAATGGATGAAGGAGAGGACAGAATATCCAGGCTAGAAGATGAGGTGGCAGATCTATCACAGTCTAACAAAAAGAAAGACAAGCTAATACAAAGGTATGAATGGGAACTCCAAGACATGAGGACACTATGAAAAGATCAAACATAAGAATTCAAGGTATAGCAGAAGGGGAAGAATTTCAATCCAGAGGCTTAGTAGGTGTTTTCCATAAAATCATAGAAGAAAATTTTCCCCAAATTGGGAAAGAAATGCCAATGCAGATACAAGAAGCATTTAGAACACCAAACAGACAAAACCTAGAAAGAACCTCTTCTCGCCATGTTATAATTAAACTACTAAATACACAAACCAAAGAAAGTATACTGAAAGCAGTTAGAGAGAAAAAGCAAATGACATTTAAGGGGAAACCCATCAGGGTCACAGCAGATTACTCAACACAAACCCTAAAAGCCAGGAGGGCCTGGGTGATGTATTCCAAGTTCTGAAAGATAAAAACTGTCAACCAAGATTACTTTATCCTGCAAAGCTTTCTATCCAAATTGATGGAGAAATAAGGACATTCCACAACAAAGACAGGCTAAAGGAATTTATGACAACTAAGCCAGCTCTACAGAAAATACTTGCAGGAATCATTCATGCTGAAGAAAAAGCAAAACACACACAGCAGGAAATAGGAAAAAGAAATCATATTCAACAGTTAGAACAAGTGAGTAAAAAGAAAACCAGGAAGAACTACAAAACAAGAAAAATGGACAGATCAAATACATATCTTTCAATAATAACTCTTAATATCAATGGCCTCAATGCCCCAATCAAAAGACATAGACTTGCAGACTGGATTAAAAAGCAGGATCCTACCATCTGTTGCCTTCAGGAAACTCACATCCGAATAAAAGATAGAAACATTCTTAGGGTGAAAGGCTGGAAAAAGATATATCAAGCAAATGGACCCAGAAAACAAGCAGGGGTTGCCATTCTAATTTCTGACAGGATAGACTTCAAACCAACATTAGTGAGGAGAGATAAAGCAGGTCACTTTATACTGATTAAAGGAACACTCCAACAGGAGGATATCACAATCCTAAACATTTATGCTCCCAACACGGGGCCCCCAATTACATCAAACAAACACTATCAGACTTAAGGTCAGAAATAACACCTAACACAATAGTAGTGGGTGACTTCAATACCCGCTCTCATCACTTGACAGGTCTACCCAACAAAAAATAAACAGAGAAACAACTGCATTAAATGATATCATGGAACAAATGGACCTAACAGATATATACAGAATATTCCATCCAAATACTGCAGAATATACATTCTTCTCAGCGGCACATGGGTCATTCTCTAAAATAGACCATATGATAGGACACAAATCAAATCTCAACAAATACAGGAAAATTGAAATAATCCCTTGTATGCTATCTGACCACAATGGGATTAAACTGCAAATCAACAACAAGAAAAACTACAGAGCATACAGAAATTCATGGAGACTAAACAGTACATTATTGAATGACGCATGGGTCATTGAAGAAATTAAGAAGGAAATCAAGAAATTCATAGAATCAAATGATGATGAGAATACAACATACCAAAACCTGTGGGACACAATGAAGGCAGTCCTACGAGGGAAATTTATAGCTCTAAGTGCCTATATTAAGAAACTAGAGAGTTCACAACTAAACAATTTAATGCTTCACCTTAAGGCCTTGGAAAGAGAAGAACAAGGCAAACCAAAAATCAGTAGACGGGAAGAAATAATAAAGGTTAGGGCAGAAATTAATGAAATGGAAACCAAAAAAACAATCAAAAAAATCAATGAAACAAAGAGTTGGTTCTTTGAAAGGATTAACAAGATTGACAAACCCTTAGCAAATCTGACCAAAAGAAAGAGAGAAGAGACAAAAATTGATAAAATTAGAGATGAAAAAGGCAACATCACAACAGATACCAAAGAAATTCAGAAAATCATACGGACATACTTTAAGAATATATATGCCTCTAAGTTTGAAAACCTGAAAGAAATGGATGATTTTCTTGATTTATATGACCTACCAAAATTAAATCAAGATGAGATAAACCATTTAAATAGACCTATAACAACCACAGAGATCCAAGCAGTCATAAAAAGTCTCCCAATTAAAAAAGCCCAGGCCCAGATGGATTCACTACTGAATTTTACCAGACATTCCTGGAAGATCTAACACCAATGCTTCTCAAACTTTTCCATAAAATAGAAGAGGAAGGAATTCTACCAAAATCCTTCTATGAAGCCAGCATCACCCTGATACCCAAACCGGACAAAGACAGATCAAAAAAAACTATAGACCAATCTCCCTCATGAACATAGATGCAAAAATTCTCAACAAAATACTGGCAAACAGAATACAAGAATATATCAGAAAGATTATTCACCCTGACCAAGTAGGCTTTATCCCAGAGATGCAGGGATGGTTCAACATACGCAAAATCCATAAATGTAATACACCATATAAATGGTCTGAAGGACAAAAATCACATGGTCATCTCAATAGATGCAGAAAAGGCATTTGACAAAATCCAACACCCCTTCATGGTGAAAGTACTACAGAAACTTGGAATAGAAGGTACATATCTCAACATAATAAAAGCTATTTATGACAAACCTACAGCCAACATAATACTTAATGGGGAAAAACTTGAAGCTTTTCCTCTAAATTCAGGAACAAGACAAGGGTGTCCACTTTCTCCACTATTATTTAATATAGTATTGGAAGTCTTAGCCATAGCAATAAGGCAAGAGGCACTCATAAAGGGGATACAAATCGGAAAGGAAGAGGTCAAATTATCATTATTTGCAGATGATATGATTCTATACATAACAGATCCTAAGGACTCTACCAGCAAATTATTAGAGCTGATAAACACTTTTAGCAATGTAGCAGGATACAAAATAAACACACAGAAATCAGTAGCTTTTCTATACACTAACAACAAACATGCAGAGGATGAAATCAGGAATCTCTCCCATTCACAATTGCCTCAAAAAAATAAAATACCTTGGAATAAACTTAACCAAGGAAGTGAAGGATCTCTACAATGAGAACTATAAAAACTCGAGCGACAAATTGCAGAAGACACAAGGAAATGGAAAGACATTCCATGCTCCTGGATTGGAAGAATCAATATAGTGAAAATGTCAATCTTACCAAAAGCAATCTACACATTTAATGCAATCCCCATTAAAATCCCAATAGCATTCTTCACAGAAATAGAAAAACAATACTAAAATTCATCTGGAAACACAAAAAACCTCGAATAGCCAAAACAATTTTGCATAACAAAAATCAGGCAGGTGGTATAACCATACCCGATTTTAAGTTATACTACAAAGCCATAGTAACAAAAACAGCATGGTACTGGCACAAGGACAGACAGGTAGATCAATGGAACAGAATAGAAGACCCAAATATTAATCCAGACAGCTACAGCTACCTGATTTTTGACAAAAACGCCAAAAATACTCATTGGAGAAAAGATAGCCTCTTTAACAAGTGGTGCTGGGAAAATTGGACATCTGTTTGTAAAAGGATAAACATAGATCCTTGTCTCTCTCCTTGCACAAGAATCAAGTCCAAATGGATCAGGGACCTTAATATCAGACCTGAAACTCTGAAAATGCTAGAGGAAAAAGTAGGGGAAACTCTTCAACATATTGGAATAGGCAAGGACTTTCTGAATATAACTCCAATTGCTCAGAGAATAAAAGCACTAATCAACCACTGGGACCTTATAAAATTACAAAGCTTTTGTACAGCAAAGGACACTGTGAATAGAGCAAAAAGACAACCTACAGAATGGGAGAAAATCTTTGCCAGTTATTCATCTGACAGAGGATTAATATCCAGAATATACAAAGAACTCAAAAAACAGAATAACAAGAATTCAAACAACCCAGTTAAAAAATGGGCTACGGAACTAAATAGAGAACTTCACGGAAGATGAAATACAGATGGCATATAAACATCTAAAAAAATGTTCTACATCCTTAGCCATCAGGGAAATGCAAATTAAAACCACTTTGAGATTCCATATCACTCCTGTCAGAATGGCTGCCATCAAGAAAACAAATGACAATAAGTGTTGGCGTGGATGCGGAAAAACAGGAACACTTCTACACTGTTGGTGGGAATGTAAGCTGGTCCAGCCACTGTGGAAATCAGTGTGGAGGTTCTTGAGACAGCTAGAAATAGATTTACCATATGATCCAGCTATAGCACTCCTAGGCATATATCCAGAGGACTCTTCTCACTTCCTTAGAGATACTTGCAAAACCATGTTTATTGCTGCTCTATTCACAATAGCTAAGAAATGGAAGCAGCCTAGATGTCCGTCCACAGATGAGTGGATAATAAAGTTGTGGTACATTTACACAATGGAGTTCTATTCAGCAGTAAAGAAAAATGAAATTATGAAATTTGCAGGGAAATGGATGGATCTGGAAAGGATTATACTTAGTGAGGTAACCCAGGCTCAGAAAGCCAAACGTCACATGTTCTCTCTCATATGTGGATCCTAGCTACCAATGTATAGACTTGTGTATGAACTGGAACCAAAAATAGGTACCAGAAACCAGTAAAGCGGGTAAAAGGCTATAAGGGAGGGAAGAAAGGGAAGGACTTAAGTGTATGGTAATACACATATGTAAGTAGAAGAACTGAGTACAGGGAGGGGAATGGCCTAAGCGAGGCCATGGGAAGAGAATGCATACAAAAGGGCAGGGGAGGGACAATCTAAACTCAAGATATTATCAATAAGACATATGTAAAACTACTTTTTGATTAAGGTCACGTCTAGAAGATGTAGACTGTTACTAGAAAATTTTCAGTACCTGGGATGGAACTCCTTCCAGTGAGATGTTGGCCAAGGAGGTCCCGGTAGCCTCCAAAACATTAAGGCTTTTGCCAAAGCCCTTGGTTTCCCTAGAGAAATAGATAGTAAGACCCTATTGCTGAAGACATCTCATGCCTGAGAGGCAAGGACACTGAGAAAGCAAGCTGGTGCTGAGCAGAAAACCTTCTCCCTGTAGACCAGCCAACTGAAAGCTGGAAAAAGCTGCACTGCACGCAGCGTATGGGAGACAGAAGCCATCAACAGTGAAAATAGTGGATGCTGAATATTCAAGCTTGGCCAGACAGGCCCAATGACTGAACAGGTGCAATAGTGGCGTGTCTACTCTTGGGGTAACCAACTGCTCCATAATTGGACTGAAGGCCCTCTCTACGGGCGGGAATACATACCCGGTACTGAAAAACCTAAGTAAAAGTCTATGGTAGGTGAGGTCATGAGCCTTGGGGGTATAAGCCTGCTCATGTCTGACTAAATGTATATATTATTCCCACCAAGCTGCCCTGGGGACACTACACTAAATGTTCATGTCCACATATTAATGCTATTCTCACTTCTGGCTAGAGAAGCTTCTCTTTTCAGATGGTGATGACCACTGGGACGACACAAAAGGCAACATAGTGCTGAGAAGAAGGGATGGAGGAGTGCCTAGCACTGAAACACCTCTGTCACATCCTCCAGTGGCTCAGGGACCATTGCGGAAGAGGGGGGCGGATAGAATGGAAGAGCCAAAGGAAGGATATGACCTCTTACTATGCAGCTGCCCAGACAGAAATTGGCCTCGATATCCATGATCTTGCAGAGCCTAGCAATACCTTTGCAAGACCCTCAAAATAGAAGAGAAAGATGATGTCATCAAATTAGGAGAGAGACTAATGGAGAAAGGGAGGATATGATGGAGACTGGAGTTCTAAAGTGGAATGGGGAGGAGGGAAATATCAGGTGGGGTTTTTTTGGTATGTAAGATTAAAAATCAATAAAAATTAAAAATTTAGAGAAAGTTTTTTAACTTTCCTCAAGGAGTAGCAAGACTTCTGTTTTCCTTAAGTGATTTTCTTCTTTCCTAATGCTCATTGCAGTGATTCTTATCATCTTTTACAGATTGCAAATCAGTTATTCACAGGTAGATGGTTCATCCTGGTGTTGCCATGGAAATTTAGATCAATGCCCCAAGCCAGTCCACCACTTCTACATTTTCTTGATAAGAAGGGGTGAACGCTAATCCTTGTCAAACACTCTCATCAACTGTCGTGGCTAATCTCACCAGGGAGCCATATATTTGGGAATGTGAGCAACTAATTTTCTCACTTTATTTAACATTTCAGTTCTGCTCAGTAACAGTTTAATTAAACTTCAAGGGGGAAAGGTCAATAGCAAAACTACAAATAATCTCTAGAGCATTCATTGAAAAGGAAAAAAAGAATTCACTGTTGTCAAGCAGAAGAATGATGTAATGCAGTGTGAAAAGTATATTTCCCCTGCGTAGTCACTAGTGGTCTACAAGGTAAACATCTTTTTTGTATTATGTAGAAATTTTGTATGCACACATCATGTGTTGCTACCATTTCTGCCTCCTTGCCCCCATTCCACTGAGGGCTCTCCTCAGTGGGATTGTTCATATTCACCATGGGGTTGTTCGTTATGGGAGCAGGAGTGAGTCAGTGTGGCTGGCAGGGGGACGATGCTCTGAATGTTCATGCCTATGGACAGTCTTCTCTACACCTGTCAATGAGGTAGGTAATATACAGTTCAAAGTACAAGTGTTCCTACCACAAGCCACTCATGGCGCTTTATTCAATACTTATCATATTAAAATCTGTGCCCTTTTGTTGCATGAGATAAAAGAAATTAATTGCACAGATTTCAAGCCAGGATTCTGTGCTGTATCTGACAATGCAATGTTCAGGAAATAAGTGCAATATCTTGAGTTCCTTGTGTATATGTCATACTTTTGAAGATGCCTTGCTCACAGCAGGGGCTCAAAACATTCGTATATTGATATAAAACTGTACAATGAAACATGATAATTGTTTCTGAGAAGCAATAAATCACAATCCCATTATATAGGCCCATCATTTTAAAAATCTGAAAGCTTAAAACAATTTTTCCTTATGGTTTGGTTTAAAGGTCATATTACTATTCATTACTTGACAACTATAAAACAAATGTAGGTCTGAAATCAGGTTTGGTCATAATAATAGCTAATGGAAGATAATGATAAATGAAATTCAGAATTATTTCTAGAACTTCATTATTTTACAATACTCTAAACCTTCTTTGTTGTCTTTTTGGAATATTTTAAAAATTAATTGTGGGGGCTGGAGAGATGGCTTAGCAGTTAAGGGGTTTGCCTGCAAAGCCAGAGGATCCCGGTTCAAATTTCCAGTTCTCATGTAAGCAAGATGCATAAGGAGGCACATGCATCTGGAGTTCATTTGCAGTGGCTGGAGGCCCTGGCATGCCCATCTCCCTCCCTCTCTCTCTCTTTCCCTCTCTCTGTCTGTAATAAATAAATTTTAAAAAATTATTTGTGCGTAGAGAGAAAGAGAAAGAGTGTGTGCATGGGCATGCCAGGATCCCTTGCTCTACAAATAAACTTCAGATATATGTGTCACTATGTGCATTTGGCTTTACCTGGGTATTGGGGAAGCAAATTTAGGCCAACAGGCTTTACAAGCAAGGGCCTTTATACACTGAGTCATCTCCAGCTCTTCTTACTTATCTTTTTTTTTTCACTCTAGCCCAGGCTGACCTAGAAATCACTATGCATTCTCAGGGTGGCCTCGAACTCATGGCAATCCTCCTACCTCTGCCTACCGAGTGCTGAGATTAAAGGTACCCACCACCATGCCTGGCCCTCTTCTCAGTTATCTAAAGCAATCTTTAACAGAAAAGCTAAGATAATGAGGCAGAGAGAGAAAGTGAAGAGAGATTGAGATTTTTCTTTTTTTTTTTTTTTCGTTTTTTGCGTTATTTTCTAACCACTCTCTGAGTTGGATTTTAATAAAAAATAAAATGCTTAAATTCCAACAGCTTGAAAGAGGTAGGAGCAAGAAAAGCAAAAAAAACATCAGCCATCATATGGTCTTATCTACTCCTAAATAATGGCATGAATTAATTTGCAGAACATGTATTTTTCCTAATGTACTCTAAATCTCTGTGAAGCCTGATTCAAAAACACACATGTAAAACAAACAAACAAAACAAACAAACAAAAAAACAAATGAAAATCCCTAAAACCTGGAAGACAGCACTAAAAGTGATATGGCTGGTCATCCATATTAGTCCAATATTTGTTTCAGACATTCAAGATAGAATTAGTATTTCATAAAACCTGTCCAATCTGTGTCAAGAGGTTAGTCTTGTAGATAAAAATATGAATAAGTTATATCAGAGAAAAACTTAGAGAAAACCACTATCTTTCTACATGCTTTGGTTGTTTTAGTTTATCTGTTGTATTTTGAGACAAGGTCTTGCTTTCTTTCTTTGACTGGTGTGATACTTGCTATGTAGCTCAGACTGGCCTTGCTGAACTGTGGCAGTCTCCCTGCCTCATCCTCCATAGTGCTAGGATTACAAACATTTATCACCTTGGTCAGCATAGCTTTGGCTTCTCTAATTCTGGACTATTTCTTCACAGATTGAAGAGCAGGATGAAAAAAATTTCAGGGAGAAAGCAATTACTTGCATTTGTGTTTTTAAAGCATATTTAATAAATACTAAAAATTCTTCAATTTCAATCATACTTTTGAAGTTATTAATGAATGCAATTCCTTATTACTTATTCCATTTGTGTCTACTGAAAACAGCTGCTTTCTACATTAAAAGGATCATTTTCTCAGAGCTGTGCACCTAGTTGGCACGCAGTGTTTGCTGTATTCTACTCTATAGCCACACTTCTTCATCACTTAAGATAGAGTTGTTTCTCTAACAGGCTAATTAATAAAGATGTTATTTTAAAGAAAATTAGAGAATTGACATATATACCTGGTAATCTTATTACAGATTTGAAGAGAAAGGGAAACTTATCCATTTAAAATAGCCTTCATTGTACCCAAAGCAGATACAATAAACCGTCAGTATGAAATGCCTATCATTGGTTTCCTTTTCAAAAAAATAAATAATTTAGCAGGGCATGGTGGTGCTTGCCTTTAATCCCAGCACTCGGGAGGCAGAGGTAGGAGGATCGCTGTGAGTTCAAGGGCACCCTGAGACTACAGAGTGAATTCCAGGTCAGCCTGGACTAGTGTGAGACCTACATGGAAAAACCAAAATAAATAAATAAATAAATCATTTATAAGACCTAATTTGCACATTATGGAATTTTATTGGACTGACGCTATTATAATAAATCTAGGTAACATAAGCTTAAATGTATAACATCAAACATGCTTTTAGAAATGGATATATTTGGAAAACTATGAAATCATCTGTTATCATGTTCTTGCTTACCATTTCAAGTTAAAATAACAGAAAAACAATTATATTGAATTCAATGAGAAAGTCAGAATAAAAGAAAAATTGAAAAAAATAAAAGTGTAATACAAAGTAATGCAGATTAATGAACTGCTATATAAATGAGTGACAGTTGAAAAATACAACCTATAATCCTACTCCACTCATTTAATTAATAAATGCCCAAACTTGTTTGGCTTGAGGGAGGAAATATATATATAAATTTGGATGGCTATACTTTCATATTGATAGATTAATCATTAAGCATTCTGTTTTTGTGATGGTTTCTGTCTGTATACATACCCTAAATGGGGAAGTGAAGTTGGCCCCTCAAATTCCCCTCTTTCTTAACATCAAGCCTAGAGTCAAGCACCACTAATCTGCTATTTCTTTTGAGATAATTTCCATGTGCATGAATGGAGTTATGATAATATGTACCTTTGATTGACTTACCATTCTGTGCATTACTCTGACTAAACACAGATTATCATCATCAGGCTATGTTCTTTAATAGTTTTCCGATGTCATTACTACACAGAAATGTCATGCATTTTCAGTGGGAGTTCTAAGGCAACGAAAGGCAGAAGCTATGCATAGGTAGGAATGGAATAATTAGACCTATATTTAAAGATCCATAGTAACAAATGGAGCCTAGGTTTTGGTGTGTACATGTGTGTGTTGTATATCTCCTAACATGATTACATACACTGTGATCTTGATGTGTTTAGCATAGCACACTTAGTAAGACACACAGCACAATGAACCCTCAATTATTTTTATACTTTTCCTTTCCAGGAAAGATATATGAACACCAGATCAAAAGACATATGTAGTTTTTTGTGTTTGGAACTAGACATTAAAAGTTGACAGGGAGCCGGGCATGGTGGTGCACGCCTTTAATCCCAGCACTCGGGAGGCAGAGGTAGGAGAATCGCCATGAGTTCGAGGCCACCCTGAGACTACATAGTGAATTCCAGGTCAGCCTGAGCTAGAGTGAGACCCTACCTTGAAAAAACAAAACAAACAAACAAAAAAAAAAGTTGACAGGGCAAAACTTGACCAGGTGGGGCTCATTGGTAGCTTACCATAAACTTCCCTTTAACAGTGCCCACTGTTCCCAAGAAAACAAAGCAATATACTTCCATTAATTCCTTCCCCAAACACCACTTTGTAATATAATTTGAGGAATGTTTTATTATTAATCACTATGTATTAATGTTGATTATTTAATTCTAGTAAAATATATTCCTTCATTTGGATTGTTGTTTTACATAGAATGCATGCATAGAGCTGGAGAGATGAGATAGCTTAGCAGTGAAGGCCCTTGCCTGCAAAACCAAAGGACCCAGGTTCAATTACCCAGGACCCACATAAACCAGGTGCACAAGGTGGTGCATGCATCTGGAATTCATATGAGGTGCCTGGAGGCCCTGGCACGCCCATTCTCTTTCTCTCACTCTACCTGCCTATTTCTCTCTCTCCCTCTCTCTCATGTCAATAATTAAATAAAAATAAAATATAGAATCGTATGCATGAAAGGGCATCTGGGATTCATTATGAAACTTTAATATCAACACGGTAATACAGGAGTTTGCAAAAACAGAAAACTCATCTGACATAGAGGGTCTTTAATCTTAGGACCCATGAGCTTTGGAAGAATCATGGAAGCTGACTTCCTCTTCTTAGCCTAGGAAGCATTCTTAAAACGTGTAAAGCTCTTCAGTCCTTAATATCAAAAGCCTTGTCTATGACTTAGCTGTCTCTAGCTATGTACTTCTGAAAGTAGTCCTTAGTGCTCAGATCTACTTTCCTCCATTTTCCCCCTCAGGCAACGATGGGGGTGTAGCAGACAGCTTCAGGTTCACTGAGAAGAATCTGGTCTGCCTTCATAGGACCAAACACAGAGAGCGGCAATGATGTCCACTCAGCTCCTCTCCAGCAATTTCCAAGGTACACACTTGACTGCTTGTCCCCGTGTCCCGGTCATGCCTTCCCAAAGCCCAGGGAGTGCGCGCACACACTACATGTCTGAATCTCAGGGGATACATCCAGGACAGGATATGCTTTGGGTCTCTGCGCCTGTCCCAGAGCAGTTGCACTGAAGCAAGCCCGTTACAGTGACAGAGGCAAGAAAGCCATCGCCTTCACATGCACACACACTGGCTAGGCAGCCTCATCCCCACAAGCTGGGCTTCAACCTCCCCTTACATGGCCACCCCAACCCCTCCACCATCCTCCAATCTAACGGGGGACATGTCAAAAGGCAAAAGCCCCTTCCCACCTCATCTCCTTCTGGGCCTCTTCTTGGAGCCAAAGAGTTGGATCGCAAAAAGACATTTAACTTGTTTTCGTCGCAGCTGATCTAGCCTTTGCTCGGTCTGTGGACACACTGGCAGGCATTAGATTTCTCGCGCTCGCGGGCTTGTCTCTTCTAACAGAGGAGTGGGGACAGCAGCTTCCATGGCCACAACGCCCACAAAACCATTCTTTTAAAAAAAAAAAAAAAACTTTTTATTTTTTATTATTTTTTTTGGAGAGAGACACAGAGAGAGAGACACAGAGAGAGAGAGAGAGAGAGAGAGAGAGAGAGAGTAATGGGAAGACAGAAATGGGCGCCGAGAGCAGTGTCTCAGCTGCTGCAAAAGAAATCCAGATGTGTGCGCCCCCTTGTGGTCAAGCGCGGCATTGCGCCCTGCGTCACTTTGCATCTGGCTAAATGTGGGACCTGGAGATTGGAACCGCTGGAGATTGGAACCAGTGTTTTTAGGGTTAGGAGGCAGGCGCCTTAACCCCTAAGCCATCTCTCCAGCCCACACCACCCCTTCTTTTGGGGCCCCTGGGTGGGTTCCCCTCAGGCTCCTCCTCGGTCTTTCCCACCTGGGCTCTTCTTGGCCTGCGCTCTGCCCAGGTTTCCCCTGAGGAGGAGCTCAACACAGCCATGGGAGCTCCTCTGGCGGTGGTCTGGCACCCCCAGGTGGCTGGCAGTCTGGGTCCTAGCCAAAGCCACAGCCCTGGTCGGGGATCACAGGCTACACTGATTGGCTGGCAAAGGAGACTGTGCTGCCCTCAGGCGTGCTCTCGGGCCTGAGTCCCGAGGACACTGTGCAAGTCCAAGTGGCTCATGTTGGAGTTGCATGGCATCACCAGCCCTGTGTGGTGCAGAGAGAGCCAGAGGAGGGAGGTGGGGGAGGGAGAGTGCGGGCGCGGGGGACGGTCCCTCGGGAGAGAGGCTACCGCACAGTGGGGGGGCAGCACGGGGGGAGCTTGCTCCAGCCCTGGCCCCCTCCCAGTACTCTTCCACTAGTTCTTCCAACTTCTAGGACTGATGATCGCTAAAGTTGGCCCATGCCAGCTTTCCAGTAGTGATCAAACAGGTGGCCTCACATCTTCACTGTTGCTGCTACTGTTGCTGTTGCTGTTCTCTGAGCACAGAGCAATACCAGGATGGGAATTCCATGTCCACAGGCCCCCTCCCTCCTCCCTCCTGAAGAGCCTGAAGGCCTCCTGCCAAGGGTCAGTGCCCTCCTTCCATCCTTCTGGGAGCCTAGCTACCCATTGTCTCTAACAGGCTGCCACACCCACCCCATCCCCCAAATCCCCTTTGGCTCCTTTCCACCTGCCTGACCTCCCAACAATTTCAGTCTCAGCAACAAAGAAACTCTTATGCTTGTTAGTCCAGTATAGCCGAACCACGTGAGACTTCCCATGTTGTCCCTTCACAGAGATGCCACTGCTGCCTCCTCTGTCCCTTCTCCCCAGTCTTGAAGTGCTTCACCAGAAGTATAGATGCCTGTCTGCAAGGCTAGGTGGAGATTTACAGAATGATGCCAAGAGTTCTGAAATCCCCTGCCTTTGCAAATTCAGCTTTCCCAAAAGCAAAGGACAACTCAGATTAATAGGGGTGAAAACTCCTGCTTTGTCTGGAATACTGTGACAATTTAACTGGCCTTGTTCATCACTACAGTCCCATCACTTGGTATAGAACTTGTCATACAGTCTCTGCTTAATCAAAATCCACTGAGAGTAACTGATGAATGACGGATGTATAGTGATTCTGAGGAAGGAGGTGTTTCCCAGCTCACAATGTGCAAATGGTTAATTTCTGGGAACCAGGAAAAGATAATGTAGTGCCAGGACCCCCAAATGTGGGTTGGGGTCCTTGGGAGTCACCCAGTGAGACAACAAGACCGAGAAGCTCGACTGCAATTACATGGAATTCTTTATTACCAAGCCTAGACTGGGACTCTATCCACACAAACCAACGCAGTGGGAGTGTGAGAGAGAGCCCCCACTCTTGGGGGAAAGGGTTTATATAGAGAAGGGATACAGCAGTTACATCATATTGCAACATTTGAAATGGTTGGTTCAAAAAGAGCGCGCGCGGGAACATTCTGAGCTGCTTATCTAGGATCAGCTGCTTGTTTGTAGATCCTTTATTACCTCCGGGATGTCCTAAGACTTTCCAGGAATGAACAATAAGAGAGAGGGAGGGGGTTGGGAAAGAAGCAAAGGTCAGTACATGAGCCCGCAAGTTCCTCATCTGAGTCAGGCCTGGGTTTTTTTATTTCAGATGGCAGTCTGTTTTACTATAATGGCTATCTGCTTAAAAATGGCAGTACTACTGTCAAGCTGGAGTTACAGAAGCTAAAGGCAATATGTTAATTTCTTAGATCTCACATTCCCCCCTCTTTATGTTACTTGAGGAGCCAATCTTGGTTCCTTATATGTTGTCAGGCTCATGAACAGCAACAGTATGGTATTGAGCCCTGAGAACCATCATTTGGATTGATACGATCTTTGACAAAACTGACAAGCCTATTAAGTATGCAGGGCCCTATGGTGAGTATTACTAAGAAAATAACTAAAGGTCCTATTAAGGCAGATATTAAAGTAGTAAACCAAGGTTAAACAAAGACTCAAACCAGCCACGAAAACCATCAGGAGCATCCAGGGGCTGGAGTTTGAGATGTAACATCTCAGTGGAGACGAAGCTTGAGTGGGTCCTCTGGGTCAGGGTGACTTTTCCAGGTGTCTCCGGTTCCCCAGGGGACCGCCTTCACGTGGGCCCAATGGATCTATGACGTGATGCCATCTACTTTTATGGCTGTTGGGGTTGTCATCAGTACGATGTAGGGGCCCTTCCATCTGGGTTCCAGGGACTTCCGTTGGTACCTTTTGACAAGCACTTTATCCCCTGGTTGAAACCTGTGGGGTTTTGGAGGAACAACAGTCTCATAAACAGCTCTCAGGTGGGGCCAGACCTTTTTGTGGGTAAGTTGTAAGCGCTTCAGGGAGCGCACTAGGTCTTGGTCATCCATCCGTGCTAGGAGATCAGTCTGGAGGCTCGGGATAATAGGAGGGGGCACTCCAAACATTATTTTAAAGGGAGTTAGGCACATATGATAGGGAGAATTTCGCACCCGGAACAGAGCAAAGGGGAGGAGAGTCACCCAGTCAGCGCCGGTCTCTAAAGCTAATTTAATTAAGGTCTCTTTTAAAGTTTTATTCATTCTTTTTGCCTGTCCTGAACTCTGAGGGCGATAAGCACAATGTAATTTCCAATTGGCCCCCAGTGCAGTGGCTACTCCCTGACTTACCTGAGATATGAAGGCTGGTCCGTTGTCTGAACCCAAAGAGACTGGGAAACCATACCTGGGCAGTATTTCTTCTAGTATCTTCTTAGCAACAACTTGTGCAGTTTCATCCAGAGAATGTATCTATAAATACTAAAAGATACTTGTATCCTGATTTTCCAGTTTTAATTTCAGTAAAGTCTAATTCCCAGTAGGCCCCTGGTCTAGTTCCTCTTAGCCTAGTTCCTGGATTGGAGGGAAGAGCAGTAGCATTAGTCATACAACAAGACTGGCAATTAGACACAATTTGTTCAATAATTTGGCTAGCGCTCCGTATTTTCAAATGGGAGTTCCTCAGTAACTCCTGCATCCGCTTAATTCCCAAATGAGTGGAGCGATGGTCCTTTTTTAGAATTCTTTGTCCTAGTCTTTGAGGCAAAATCAAATGGCCATCCTCTGTTTTCCACCATTCATCAGACTTTTGAGTTCCTTTTAATTGACTAATCCATGTCAAATTCTCGGAGGTGTAGTTTGGAATGTCTGGAAGTTTTCTGCCTCCGGGGTCTACCAGGACAGGGGCTATCTTGGTTGTAAGGGCTACCTGTTTGGCTGTCTGATCAGCCAAGTTGTTTCCCCGGGGAATTAGTCCGTCCCCTTTCTGGTGTCCATGGCAGTTAATGATAGCTACCCGAGTGGGGCCCCAGAGGGCTTGGAGCAGGTCCAGAATCCCCTGCTTGTTTTTGATAGTCTTTTCTTCAGCAGTTAAAAGTTCTCTTTCTCTGTATATTGCTCCATGGACATGTGCCGTGGCAAATGCATATCAGCTGTCCGTGTATATGTTCAGCCTCTTGTTAGCCCCTAATTGTAGAGCCTTAGTGAGGGCAATAAGTTCTGCTCTTTGGGCTGAGGTTCCCGCTGGAAGGGGCTCTGCCCATATGACTTCGGTTCCCGTGGTGACTGCTGCCCCTGCGTACCTGTGTCCATCCTGGATAAAGCTGCTGCCGTCAGTGAATCAGGTTACCTCAGCATCCTTGAGGGGGGTGTCTTTGAGATCAGGCCTTACATTGTACACGTGGGCCAGTATCTCAGTGCAGTCGTGAAGAGGGGCGTCCAAGTCCAGATCAGGTAACAGAGTGGCAGGATTCAGGGCTGTGGGAGTCTGGAAAGTAATTCTAGTGGGATTTAAGAGCAGGGTCTGATAGTGGACCATGCGAGCATTGCTGAGCCAATGGTCAGGTGGTTGTTTCAGCACTCCCTCGATGGCATGTGGGGCTGTGACCATTAGGTTTTGTCCCAAAGTCAGCTTATCTGCATCCTTGACTAAAAGGGCCGTGGCGGCTATAATTCTCAGACATGGGGGCCAACCTGCCACAACAGTGTCCAACTTCTTAGACAGGTAGGCAACTGGGAGCCAGCAGGGTCCTAGACTTTGGGTGAGGACTCCCTTCGCTATTTCATTATGTTCATCTATAAAGAGCATGAATGGCTTAGTCACATCAGGGAGGCTCAAGGCAGGGGCTTCTACAAGGCGTACCTTTAGGTCCTCAAAGGCTAGCTGGCGATGATCCGTCCATTGGAAGGGCTGGTTCTCCTTGGTGGCTTCATATAGAGGTTTTGCCAGTTCCGCGAATCTGGGGATCCACAGACGGCAGAAGCCTGCTGTGCCCAGGAATTCTCTGACCTGTCTGGCTGAGGTCGGTGTTGGGATCCGGAGGACAGACTCTTTTCGTGCGTCTGACAGCCAACGTTGACCATCTCGGAAAATGTATCCCAGGTAGGTTACCTGTTGTTTACAAATCTGGGTTTTTTTTTTGGCAGATGCCCGATATCCCAGGTCACCCAACGTCTGCAGGAGGTCTCTGGTTCCCACCAGGCATGCCTCATGGCTGGTAGCTCCTATTAAAAGATCATCTACATACTGCAACAAAGTCAGTCCTGGGTTACGCATTTGAAAGTCTGATAAGTCCTCATGTAGGGCTTCATCAAAAATGGTAGGAGAGTTTTTAAATCCCTGGGGCAATCGAGTACAAGTAAGCTGGCCATTGATCCCGATGTCTGGATCATGCCATTCAAAGGCAAAATACGGCTGACTCTGTGGAGCCAGGGGCAAACTAAAGAATGCATCTTTTAAGTCCAAGACAGTGTACCAAGTGACCTCAGGTGTTAGATTTCCTAACAGAGTATAAGGGTTAGGCACCGTTGGGTGGATATCCATTGTTCTTTTGTTTATCTCCCTCAGATCCTGTACTGGGCGATAGTCATTTGAGTTAGGTTTTTTTATCGGCAGGAGGGGGGTGTTCCAGGCTGATTGTACTGGCTTTAGGATCCCTGATTGCAGAAGTCGCCTGATATGGGGAGTAATTCCTAATTTAGCTTCTAAAGGCATGGGGTACTGGCGAACCCTGACTGGTGTGCTTCCTGCCTTTAGTTCTACTAGAATGGGGGGCCTATGTTGTGCCCATCCCATCCCGCCAGTCTCCGCCCATGCTCGTGGGAAGTCAGTCAGCCAGGAAGAGCCCTGGGGCTCCGTGTCTTTGGCGCACTTTTGAAAGAGTCTATATTCCTCTGTCAGATTAGTGGTCATCAGAATCTGTATTGGGGGGTCTCCCATCATCGAGACTTGTGCCCCTTGGACCCAGGTAGTTTTCTTAGTCATGGGTCCCTCTGCTTGTAATAATACAGAATTTTCAGCCCCGGAGTCAGCCATAAAGGTTATCTTTTTCCCCTCCACTTCAAGGGTTACCCTGGGCTCAGGGAGGGGGGCTGAGCCCCATCTCCTTCAGTCACTATCTTCCTGAGTGGCCGCCAGGATATTGGCCCGCTGTTTCTTTTTGGGGCAGTCTCAAACCCAATGTCCTTCCTCTTTACAGTAAACACATTGATTTTTCCCTACCTTAGATCTTGTTCTGGTATTGTTTTCCCTCCGAGTGTCTCCAGCAGTACGGTTCCCCGTAGCCACTAAAAATTTCTTGAGTTCTTGGTGGTGCTTAGTCTGCTGTAATTCTAAAATCTTGGTTAAATTTCTTTTTCTGTCTTTTTTCTCGTTTGATTTCTTTCTCCTCTGTGCTTTTCCTTTTGTCAAAGACCTTTTCCGCCACTGCCACTAAGTCCCTAATGTTCCTTTCTCCTAGTCTCTCTAGTGACTGTAACTTTTTCTTAATGTCGGGGGCAGCCTGATTAATAAAGGCAAACATGACAGTAGTGGCTGCCTCTTCTGACTCAGGCTCGTATGGAGTGTACCTGCGGAAGGCTTCCTGAAGTCTTTCTAAGTAGGCGGCTGGACTCTCATCAGGTCCCTGTCTAATATCATATACCTTGGACATATTGGCAGGCTTTCTTGCTGCTGCTTTGAGACCCGCTAACAGAGTCCGGCGATAGACCAGGAGTCTCTCCTTACCTTGTGCCGTGTTGTAATCCCAGGTGGGGCGGGTAGTTGGGAAACTGCCATTTATTATGGCTGGGTCAGTGGTGGGGTCTCCCGTGGGCCCTGGGACCAGTTTCCAAGCATTCTCAGTGATCCTGTTTCATTCCTCAGTAGTAAACAGGACCTGCAAGAGTTGCTGGCAATCATCCCAGGTGGGCTGGTGTGTAAAGAGAACAGTTTCTAACAGGTTAATTAATCCCCTTGGGTTCTCAGAGAAGGGGGCATTCTGAGAACGCCAGTTGTACAAGTCGCTAGTAGCGAAGGGCCAATAGTGGAAAGGCTGATATCCTTCCACGTCAATGGGTCCGGCAGGGCGGAGTGGCAAAGCTACTGACTGCTTGGGGGCTTGAGGTGTGGCTGTCAGCACCTGTGAAGAAGGGAGTGAAGGGGGAGAAAAGCTCTCATCCAATGAAGAGGTTTCTTAACTAAATTTCTCCAGGTCACGATATATGGGATCTGGTCTGGGTGTCCGCTCCTAGGACGAAATACAATTTTTTCAACCTCTAATATAACATTTAAATGAAATGTCCCCTCTGGTGGCCATCCCACATTAAAGGTAGGCCACTCAGAGGAGCAGAAAGTAATCCATTTGCCCTTGTTAACAGACACCCCGTTTTTTTTGTTGTTTTTTTTTTTTTTTTGCAATGTCCTTGATGTCCTTCCAGTGGGCTAAACAGAGTTCCAGAGGTGAGGAAGGAATCTGTCCCATGTTATTAAGTCAAGGGGAAAGCGTCCGTAGGATTAGGGCGACAGCTACACAGACACACACAAGTATAAAGCAACACAGAAGGGCCCAAAAATCAGCTTCAGGCGTTTCAGAGTCAGATACAGATACAGATTCGTGATGGCCAGACGAGTCCAAGTCCAACTTGGGCTCAAAAATACTGAACACGGTATGGATGGGAGCTGGTCTCCCCAGCAGGTTAGCTCTGTCCTCCGGGACAGGGCCCCCACTCAGATGAGGGGGCAGGACGTCTCGTGCCTCATCCAGGTCTGCCTTTATGGTGCGTCCACCAAGGCTCATGACCTGCTCAGAAATATTCAGATACAGATGCCACTTTCCAAACGCAGCCTGCAGGCAAAACTGAGAGTAAAAACAGGAAGAGAAAGAGAGCAAGAGAGAGAACAAGAAAGAGCGCTCAGATACTCACCAGACCGGTCGGAAAAGAATCCCTCGAGCCTCGGGGTTGTTGAGGGTCACTGGGGATCCCGGACGAGCCCCCAAATGTAGTGCCAGGACCCCCAAATGTGGGTTGGGGTCCTTGGGAGTCACCCAGTAAGACAACAAGACCGAGAAGCTCGACTGCAATTACATGGAATTCTTTATTACCAAGCCTAGACTGGGACTCTGTCCACACAAACCAATGCAGTGGGAGTGTGAGAGAGAGCCCCCACTCTTGGGGGAAAGGGTTTATATAGAGAAGGGATATAGCAGTTACATCATATTGCAACATTTGAAATGGTTGGTTCAAAAAGAGCGCGCGCGGGAACATTCTGAGCTGCTTATCTAGGATCAGCTGCTTGTTTGTAGATCCTTTATTACCTCCGGGATGTCCTAAGACTTTCCAAGGTCCTTGTATTCCAACTCATTGTGGAACCCTGATCTAGAATTTAAAAAAAAAAAAAAAAACTAAACTAAAGAAGGGCAAAGTTTTGATACAAGAAAGGGACAGACTTGAAAAGGAATTAGGGGATGTTGAGGAGACAAGGAGAGATTTCTCATGTTCTTTTTCTTAACTTCTCCTCTTGTTCTCTCACCATCTGCTCAAGTACTTTCCCTAATGCATCTTAAGGATGCCTGTCAAATTATTCGTCATTCTAAATTCTTTTTTTTTCTTTGCAAAAGCTCCTTCCTATATCTCATCCTTGGAGAACTACTTTCCAATAAAATGACTTGTTAATCACATGCTCTCATCAGTGCCAGATTAATAGGAAATGATCAACCTTAAATCCCCTGCCAAAATTAGCTTCATTTACTAACAGTTAATGTTATAATAGACAGCGCCTGTACTGGTGACATTTTAGGTCACAATATACTACTGGGGTAGCTTGAGAAGAAGGAATAGCATGAAAGAAGCCACCAATAGAATCGGTCCCCAGTTTATACTTCTCTCTTCTGAAATGTTTATTATATGTACTTGACTTCCTTCTGTCTATTATGATACCATACTTCTCAGCTCTTGTTCCATCTCTTCATGTCTTCATTGTCTTATATGATGTGCATGAGAACAGGTGAGAGAGCCAGAGTAGATATCAACAGGCTCCATTATACAAACCAGAAAACATTCTCATCAACTTGCTTAACACCATGCAATTAATTAATTTATTAATCTGTATAGAATTACCTCCAAAGAGAAAGTGAGGTGGCTTACAAAAACAATTTTTTAAATTCAGAGTCACTGAAGCACAAGGACAAGAACATTGGAATAAAGGAGTAAGGGTCCATAGAGGATGCCAGTAGAGTTTCCAACCAAGGTTTCTGACCCCTCCTCTCACTCCCTTTCATCTCTATTAGGCTGCCACAGAAACTCTGTGATCCACTGAGTGATGACTGACAGCATTCAAAAAATAAAATTACACAATGCCAGCCAAAGCAGTAATTTTGACTGCATACAGCATGTTGCCCAGCATCTATTGAAATAATATTCCATGAAACATAAGCACTGAAACATCTAATCCAAACATGAATTCCTGTAGTTATCCTGCTTGGACTAGAAACTTAACCAATCAATAGACAGAGGCGAGTTGAAATGAGCAGAGTCGACAATGAAAATTGGTCCATGAGATGTCAAGAGATTGTTTTTCAGAGTTGCATAGAAGTCATAAAAGAGGTGGCTGTTTCTGAGGTAAACTAATTCACTTGTGATCACAAAACATTTTACAGATGTCCACCTGTTCCTGTATTTTGATGAGAGTTTAAACAATGACATGGCTTTATCTATTTTTTTCCTAGACACATTTAACATCGATTAACTACATAAAGCTTCTGATTTAGTTTGTTTTTGCAATATCTTTATGTGTGCCAAAAGTACTTTCCTCTGCTTGCCACCTCAAAAGAACAGTATTTGATAAATCCTCTTCCCTTTGCATGCCACATATTCTCTCAAGTGTTCTCATGGTATCAGCAATCACCATGAGATAACACCTAAGTGTTATTTGTCATTTACTTTCTTTTCATAAACCATAGGTAAATCTTTTCATGTCTATTGCCAATTGTTTCCAGTTATCACCTTCATCAAATCGGCCCTTTTTTTTTTTTTTTTTTTTTTTTCGAGGTAGGGTCTCACTCTGGCCCAGGCTGATCTGGAATTAACTATGTAGTCTCAGGGTGGCCTCGAACTCAGAGAGAGATCCTCCTACCTCTGCCTCCATGCCCAGCACACTTCAGCTCCCCTTTTCTATTTTATTTCTATTTGGTTAATAGCTTTACCATCTAAATGCCAAAGGTCAAGTCGCCTGTGTCTTTTGAGACACCCAATGTCCCTTTGAGCACTATTGCAAAAATTTGGTCTACCTGGAAGCACTTTATATCTATCTATGCAGTGAATGCTGATACATATGATGCTCCTGCTTCTCTTCTAAATGAAATCAGCCAACACATCATAATTATTTTACTTATAAAATCAATCAATTCTTTTATTGATCTTCTTTTAGCCACTTCCATTGCAATGACTGTAAGAAAGGTGCTGGAGCCCCCAGGCAGACTCAAACAGTAGCTGAGTGGTGAGTGAGGATTAAGGAAAAAGAAAGACAAGAGAGACAAAAGATGAACTTGGGAGGGCTGTCTGTCAATACGGAGGCATCATAAAACAGTTAAATCTTTGCCTTTAGATCAAAGGACACTTCCCCCTCAATTTCCATATTCTCAGGAGGTAACTGATCTCTACTTGGAAAAACATTCTGCTTATCTTAGCCCATTGTCAAACAGAAGTGAAGTCAAAATCAAATGGCTCCCGACAGGAAGGCCATTAGATATTTGTCCTGTCCTATTTATCTCTTTGCATAGTGCATATAATTTTCTGAAGTTTTATAGATTTATGGAAGAGAATGATGCATATTTTATGCCTTCTCTTCTTGATGAATTCACAAGGTTTCATTAAGAGAGGCCAGGGGCACAGGGAGGGGGAAGGCAGGAGGCAGCAAGGGGGACCTTGCTCAGGCCCTGGCCCCCTCACAGTCCTCTTACACTAGTTCTTACAACTTCTAGGCCTGATGATCAAAAAAGTTGGCCAGTGCAAGCTTTCCCACAGTGATCAAACAGGTAATGTCCTCACATCCTCCCTGTAGCTGTTCCTGCTATTCTGTGAGGCTCAGTCCCAGGACAGGAAATCCACCTCCCCAGGGCCCCTCCCTACTGCCTCCCTAAGATATATATATATAATCTCCATTCATCAATGCACTATCTTTCTATATCATTCCATACATCTTTCCTTCCATAAGTAAGTTTTGAACAGTTTTACCCAGATATCCCATAGGAACTTAAACTGAAAAAATCCAAACATGAACTCATCTCAACACACTGAGGATTGTCTCTTGTATCTTACTCTTTTCATGATGCATTCCTAAGTTCAACCAAGCCTCCCCCCCCCAAAAAAAATTGAATACTCCAGAAACATTCCCTTTATTCCTATACTGTAGCCAAGGAATAACTTGATACTGCAGATTCTACTACTTAATATCTTTTCAAATTTCCTATTGTGGAGATATTTCTTATCCTTGCCTGAATTTTACCACAGCCTCCTAAGTGCTTTCTTTGCCTACAGTCCAACTACTCACTGCTATAATTCAGACTTTAAATCGAATCATGTTAGGCCCTATTAACAAGTCGTGATTGCTTCTCCATCACATACAAGCTCTTCATTATCTGGCCTCAGATTTCTTGTCACACTTACATCTTGCTTTTCTTTCCCTGATACACGATTTTTCAGATACACCAAAATGCTTCTTTTCCCCAAAGCATAATTTCTTCCCTTCTTTGGCTACTACCACCTAGAATTCTGTTCTCTCCCACCCTGAGAGTCCTCAAAATCATTTTCAGGTATTAGGTCTCTGGCAAACATTCTCTCACGTGCAGTCACTTTAGCCTTTGTGGTTCCAGCAGCCCACTGTACATATGATTTACATTCTTGATACCTATTAGATAAATGTCTAGCCTAGTTCTCTGCCATTCCCATCAAGCTGTGTCCTAAGGGAAGGAGCAAGACCTCCTCTTTGTGTTCCCACATTTAAATAGAGCAAGGAACTGATGTCATCATGAATTCATTAATTTGCTAACTATTTCTTTGGAAATCTGAGAGGAAGCATATGATACAAGGAAATGAGATACATGTCATTTCAAAGAAAGACATACATGGGTAGTACATATTGGAACATACAGGACCTGTGCCAGGTTTTGATTACAAGTGGGTAGAAGTAATACTCCAGCATTAAACTCTATAGCAGGGGACTACCTCTTTATAAGAGGGAAGGTGAAAGTTAAATCGTGTTAACATTATAAGTGTCCATATTTTACCTATTTTCTAATATTGAAAATAATTCTTTGGAACTACACAACACTTTCAGGATTGACAAAGCTCTTAAGAAACTTGTCTTATATGATGTGCATGAGAACAGGTGAGAGAGCCAGAGTAGATATTGACAGGCTTCATTTTACAAACCAGAAAACATTCTCATCAACTTGCTTAACACCATGCAGTTAATTAATTTATTAATCTGTACAGAATTACCTCCAAAGAGAAAGTGAGGTGGCTTACAAAAAAATTTTTTTTTGAAGTCAGAGTCACTGAAACACAAGGGCAAGAACATTGGAATAAAGGAGTAAGGGTCCATAGTGGATGCCAGTAGAGTTTCCAACCAAGGTTTCTGATGCCTCCTCTCACTCCCTTTCATCTCTATTAGGCTGCCACGGAAACTGTGTGATCCACTGAGTGATGACTGACAGTTTTGTTGGCATTCAAAAAATAAAAATACACAATGCCAGCCAAAGCAGTAATTTTGACTGCATACAGCATGTTGCCCAGCATCTATTGAAATAATATTCCATGAAATATAAGCACTGAAACATCTAATCCAAACATGAAATCCTGTAATTATCCTGCTTGGACTAGAAACTTAACCAATCAATAGACAGAGGCGAGTTGAAACGAGTAGAGTCCACAAAGAAAATTGGTCCATGAAATGTCACAGGCCTGAGATTGTTTTTCAGATTTGCATAGAAGTCATAAAAGAGGTGGCTGTGTCTGAGGTAAACTAATTCACTGTGATCACAAAACATTTTACAGATGTCCACCTGTTCCTGTATTTTGATGAGAGTTTAAACAACGACATGGCTTTATTTGTTTTTTCCTAGACATATTTGACATATATTAACTGCATAAAGCTTCTGATTTAGTTTGTTTTTTTCAATATCTTTATGTGTGCCAAAAGTACTTTCCTCTGCTTGCCACCTCAAAAGAACAGTACTTGATAAATCCTCTTCCCTTTGCATGCCACATATTTTCTCAAGTGTTCTCATGGTATCAGCAATCACCATGACACCTAAGTGCTTTTTGTCATTTACTTTCTTTTCATAAACCATAGGTAAATCTTTTCATGTCTATTGCCAACTGTTTCCAGTCATCACCTTCATCAAATCTGCCCTTTACTATTTTATTTCTATTTGCTTAATAGTTTTACCACCTAAATGCCAAATGTCAACTCGCCAGTCTCTTTTGAGACACCCAATGTCCCTTTGAGCAGTACTGCACAAATTTGTTCTACCTGGAAGCACTTTATATCTATCTATGCAGGGAATGTTAACACATATGATGGTCCTGCTTCCCTTCCAAATGAAATCAGCCAACACATCATAATTATTTTACTTATAAGATCAATCAATTCTTTTATCGATCTTCTTTTAGCCACTTCCATTGCAATGGCTGTAAGGAAGGCCATTAGATATTTGTCCTGTCCTATTTTATCTCTTTGCATGGTGCATAGCATTTTCTAAAGTTTCATAGATTTATGGAAGAGAATGATGCATATTTTATTGCCTTCTCTTGATGAATTCACGAGGTTTCATTAAGCATTGTAGTGTTAGCAACATCAATTGCTCAAGTTATTAAGATGGAACACTGTCCTAATAGGGTGTGCTCACCACGTGGGAGGGTGGTGATAACTATGTTGAAGGGACGTGAAGACATAATCAATACCAAATAATAGGAAGAATTGGAAATTCATCCTGAAGAAGATTCTGACTTAATTCCTGGAACTAACATATTTAAATATTTCCCCTAAAGGAACCCTGGGATCATCTGGAATCTTTCCTACTTCATGAAAACATAATGGTTTGTCCTTACTAGGAAATAAATATAGAATGTTCCATATTTTGCTACCTTTTAGCTTGCACTTCACAGATAGGAAACCCACCAATCTACAGTGCAGAGTCCCCTGAGAAGCTTTTCTTAGAAATGAGCTCACATAGACATTTACCAGTTTGCTGAAATAATGGTCAATTTGAATGGTAGGATCTGTATTTTCAGTATCAGTTCCCTAAAGTTAGTAATAAATACTCTAGTTTTCTTGAGTGGAGGACCCTGACATACTACCTACTTGACATGAGTTCCCTACTTGTAAGTATTATTTTCAAAATGTGCAATTTTAAAAATTTATATCTTGCATGGTTTATATTTTATTTTATTTCATTTGAGAGAGAGAAAGGGGCAGATTTGTTGAGCAAATGGGCACACCAGAGCCTTTGGCCACTGCAAACAAACTGCAGATGCATGTGCTACTTTGTGAATTTGGCTTACATGAGGAATGAAACCTGGACCCTTATGCTTCACAGACAAGCACCTTAACCACTGAACAATCTCTCCAGCCCACACAATTTATTTTTAATCAACATTTTTTATCACAGCACCAATAACAGTGATAACAAATCAAAAATTTCTGTGTGTATTACCAGTAATAACTTCGCATACTCAAGAGGACACAAGTGGCTCTATTGCATCCCATCCCATGCCTACATTTAGTTCCAGAAAGTATTTCTTTTACTAAAATCCTACTTTGACTATAACCCTGTTGATCTAAAAGAGATCATTTAAAGATAGAATCATCCACTATTAAATTATCCTACCATTAGGGTACAAGTCTGAAAAATAAATCATGTTTCCTATCATTTATACTAATAGCACTGTGTTAATAATAAAGTGACAGATTTCATAATTCTTACAATGTATTCAAATCTTTCTTTTAGGAAAAATAATAATAGTCCCAGTATTTCTTTAAAAAGGAAATGAATGGCCGGAAATGGTGGCACATGCCTTTAATCCCAGCACTTGGGAGGCAGAGGTAGGGGATTGCCATGAGTTCGAGGCCATCCTGAGACTACATAGTAAATTCCAGGTCAGCCTGAGCTACAGTGAGACCCTACCTTTAAAAAAAAGAAAAGAAAGAAAGAAATAACATGAATGAAATGGTGTTGACAAGAATTCTGGCAGTGAACAGGGTTTGAGATACAGGGTGATGGATGGCCCTTTGTGGTAGTGATGTCTCTCATTTCTCCTTCCCATCGTGGTCCTGAAAAGCAAAGATACTCCACAGTTTCCACCATGTCTGCAAAACTCTTTCTAGGTATCTGGCTTTGAAGTGAATTTAGGGAAAAAAAGAGAGAAAAACTGATTGCCGATTAAGAGTTTTATTGGCAGCTTGAGGAATTGATTTGTATTCTCTCTCTCTCTCTCTCCTATATATTGCTAGCTAGACTTTGTATGATTGCATCGTGTGTTGGTACCATGATTTCCTTTCCTCCCTGCCCCCATTCCACTGAGGCCTTCCTCAGTGGTATTGCTGGTATTCACCATGGAGTTGTGTGTTATGAGTTGTGAGAACAGCAGTCATTCATTGTGTGTGGTGGGGACAGTGCCTCTGGATATCACCTTCCACAAAGTGGCTCTTACAATTCTTCCACCCTATCTCTTCTGCAAATTTTTCTAAGCTGCTGAGAGCTAAACACCAAAGTAGACTTAAAATACACCCACCAAGGCTCAGGGAATAACCCCTTTAAGGCTACTTCATAGGCAGTTTGCAAAGCAATTTTCTCCATTTTCAATACCCTGTTCTTTTCATAAAACATAGGAATACAGTATAAACACTTAAAGAATTTATATATTTGATAGTCTTTTATAAAACCAAACTAGATCAAGGAGGGACACAGGTTGTTTGTGCAAAAATAGGTCTAGGGAACTCCTTCAATCAGGAGATAAGGAGAGGAGAGATCCTTCTCTGATCTCTAGAAAAGTGGAGATTGAAAGGGCAGATTTAAGGACATTTCTGCTTTTTTACTTTTGGGGCCCAGTCACCCTAAACTAACCTAACAAAGCTACCTGACTCCTCCTCACTGGGATCACAGGTGCAGAGGATTCCTGTGGCTTCAGCATCCATCTCATGACAATCATGCTACCGTGAGCCACATGCCAAGTATGGATGAAGATGTAGTGCAGGAACCATTGAACTGTGAAGAATGTGCTGGATGGTAATGAAGAAGTCTCTGCCATGGACTGGGTGCCACCTACAAATTCATCTGGGCCTGCACATGATCCATGGAACTGTGAAGAATATGCTGGGTGATAATGAAGAAGTCTCTGTAATGGACTAAGTCCAAGCAACCAATTTATCTGCGCCTGCACTTCCTCTGCGGGGGAGAACATCCTCTTTATGGTAGCATCTGGAGCCGGACATTATGTAGCTCAGCTTTAATGTCCCAAAGCGAGTAGATGACATGTCTAATTATTGGTGGGAGTAAGCAGACACAACGTATGATACAGATACCCAAAGCTGTGATACTTCCTATCCAGGAAGTAAATGAAGACCATGACGGCCTATGAAGATCTCTATTCCAGGAACATAAACTAAATTACATGGACATGGAGAATCAAACTGGGGTCCTTAGGCTTTAAAAGGCATGGTCCTTAACTGCTAAGCCACCTCTCAAGCCCTTTTAAGGTATTTTTAGGATTTTATTTTATTTATTTGATTTAGAGAGAACATGGGCATGCCAGGACTTCTAGCTACTGCAAAAACCTGCTGGAGCTGAGCTGCAAGCCTCCTCCATGTGAACCAGCTGACAGAAAGTTGGAAAAAGCTACCCTGCATGCAGTTCAAGGGGAGAGAGAAAACACCAGTGAAGGTACTCAACAGTGAAAACTGCAAGCTTTAAATTTAGTCAGCCAGGCCAAATGAGCCAATGGGTGCAATAGTGGCATGTCTTTTATGGGGGGGGGGGAAACAAACCGCTCACTAATTGGACTGGAGGCCCACTCCATGGGAGGGAATACATCCCTGATACTAAAAACCTATGACACAGATAGTCATGAGCCCTAAGGGTGTAATGTCTGCTGGTGTTACACTAAATGTATATACAATGCTCACCAAAATGCCCAGTAGGCTCTTCTCTTAATGTCCACACCCATATATTAATGCTACTCTCACTTGTGGTTAGAGAAGCTTTTCTTTTCAGATGGTGGCGACCTTGGGATGACTCAGAAGGCAGCATGGGGCTGAGAAGTGACAGAGGAGTGCTCAGCCCTGAAACATCTCAAACCCACCTTCTAGGCTAAGGGCCCATTGCAGAAGAGGGGTTGGAAAGAATATAAGAGCCAAAGGAAGAGTAGGACTCCTTACAACGTGCTCCTCCAGACACAAAATGGCCTGGATATACATGACCTTGCAGTTCCTGATCCTTATAATAGGAGGAAAAGATCATGACATCAAACTGAAAAGAGACTGATTGAGAGGGGGAGGGGGATATGATGGAGAGTGAAGTTTCAAAGGGGAAGGGGGGGAAGAGAGGGAAGTACCATGGGATACTGTCTACAATTAAAGAAGTTGTCAATAAATATAAATTTAAAATAATTTTTAAAAATCAAACTAGATCTACTTATAAAAACAAAATCTTGAACTGGGCATGGTGGCACACACCTTTAATCCCTACACTCTACAGGCAGAGGTATGAAGACTGCAGCAAGTTTGAGGCCACCCTGAGAATACATAATGAATTCCAGGTCAGGCTGGGCTAGAGGGAGACCTTACCTTGAAAAACAAAACAAACAAACAAAAAATCCCTGGGAACTGTAAATACAGAATATCACCATGATTGTGGAAAGCTCTACTGAGCAGTGCTATCTAGACAGCCAGGCCTTACAATGTTATACATTTGCAATTAATCAGTCAACGTTAAAAAAATAAAATAAAATCATTGAACATGGTGGTGTACACCTTTACTCACAAAGAGGTAGGAGGATTGCTGTGAGTTTGAGGCCAGTTTGAGACTAAATAGTGAATTGCAAGTCAGCCTGGGCTACAGCAAGACCCTAACTCAAAAATAAATAAATAAAATCTTAAACTTTACCACTATGCTTATAATTAAATGTCAATATGCTTCAAAATGATTAATTTAGCCCCATGTTATTTACTCATTTTTGGCCTATATTGTTAATAAATCCACCTGATAAAACCTTCCTGGGAGTTTTTATGAAGGAATAGGTTAACTTGTTCTTGAAAAAAATGTAGTGTGGATATATCATGAATTTATAGGAGACTGAAAGCGCCAGAAAATGGTGTTAAAGACAAGAAATATTAATTATCCTGATACAATTAGTGAATATTGTATAAGTGTACTGAAACAGCACAAAGTACATAAGCAATGGTTATATTAATCAAGAATTATTTACAAAGTATTTAAAAAGATGAAAATGCTTATTTCCCTGATTTGATCATTACACACTGTACACTCACTGAATTATGACACTGTATTCCATAATTTTTATAATTAAAATAGAGACAGTTGGCAACTGTGCTAGGTGAACAGATGAGCAACAAATCCTTAAAAGCACTTCTAGTACTGGTCTTTGTGTCTTAGAGATGATTTGAGAGAGAGAGATCTCATTAGTTCTTTTAGGGATAAAGGTGGAAAACATTTGTTTATATAGGTAAGAAATAGTTTTGTTTCCTAAAACCACAAAGCCAGAAGACCATTTTATGATATGCATAACCCAATGGCACTGTATGAAAACTTTTCAGTGAATTTTTGATTTTAGATTACACATGTTAACTTCAAATGATTAATTAGTTCATCTTGCCTTTGCAATTCAACCTATTTTCATACAAACCAATATTCATCTCCTCACCAAAATCTGAACGGAAAACACAGACAGCACGTTTTATTTCATAGCAGATGAAAAACAGGGTAGTGAAAGCATGCACACAGATTTACTGAGGTGTACAAGTGTCCCTCACTGTCACTGCCAAATACAGCTTGGTTTGAACTCCTTCAATAGCCACCACTCGAAGATCCACAAGGTTGAGGTTAAACAGAGCTGAAAATTCATAGAAAGTGAAAAGGTTACACTTCTTGATTTCATAGTTTTCCAAGTTCCACAGGAGAATCTGGCTCCCTAAAGGTAGTATGGACTGGACAAGTATATACATAGACATGTAGCCACATAAAAACTAAAGCCTCATTCTACCTTCTAGTGTCCTTGACTCATGGTTTCCATTACAGTCATTTAACCGGGGCTATAAGTACATATTCTCAAACACTCCAGGTATAATGGAAGACTCTAGACTCAGTACCCTAGTTTATAGAATCAGAATGAGGAATATTGATGCTTCTTGGGTGATCTGCCACCAGGAATTGTTTTGCACATTAAATACCCTCATCCTTTATAAAAATAAGCTATCTTAAATGATTTTTTCTTAAATTTATTTATTTGAGAGAGAGAGAAAGAGGCAGAGAGAGAGAGAGAGAGAGAGAATGGGCATGTCAGGGGCTTCAGCTGCAGCAAATGAACTTCAGATACACGTGGCACCTTGTGCATCTGGCTTCCATGGGTTTATTTATTTGAATAGATCCTCAGACCTTTGGCTTTGTAGCCAAGTACAGAGACCACTATGCCATCTCTTCAGTCAAAAAACTAAGCTTTTAAACTGCTTCCCCACGGGTACTAGGTACTTGACCAAATTTACACTGCGAAGGTCAGAGATATCAGTCAGTTGGGAAGTGATTCCTATACTCTTAGAAGAGACATTATTGGTCCAATATCTTCATTTAAATAATCTGCCAGAGCCCACTGGCAGTTTCAAACAGTAGCTGAGTGGGGAGTGAGGATTAAGGAAAAAGAAAGACAAGAGACAAAAGATGAACTTGGGAGGGCTGTCCCTCAATACCTAGGCCCCAACTTTATTTAGTTAAGCATTTTTATACTTCTCAGATCACAAGGATGCAAATGGCAAAAATGGTAAATACAGGATTTCTCAGAAAAACGCATCACAAAGCAGTTAAATCTTTACCTTTAGATCAAAGGAACACTTCCTCCTCAATTTCCATATTCTGAGCAGGTAACTGATCTCTGCTTGGCCAAACGTTCTTCTTATCTTTAGCCCATTGTCAAACAGAAATTAATTCAAGATCAAATGGCTCCCAACAATGATCTATATAATTTCCAATCCAACCCCCCTCGAAACATATCTAGACCTTGCGATAATAAATCGCATTCTCCCAGAGAAGATTTTATTAAAGAACAGAAATTTTCCAAGTCAATCTTGACAGGGGTTTAGCTTTTAGTCTTGAAGAACAAAGATTAAATCAATAAAAACAAGGAGGCAGGTTTTGTGGTGCATGCCTTGAATCCCAGCACTTGCAACTCTGAGGCAAGTCATCCTGGGGCTACAGAGTGAGTTTCAGGACACCCCACACTAGAGTAAGACACTGACTCAAAAAGAAGGTGTATTTTATCAATTTTTTTCCTGCAAAATAGTTACAAGGCAAGTCTCGAATCCAAATGGTGCCAATGAGGCCTTTCATCTCTCTCTCTCTCTCTCTCTCTCTCATCTCTCTGGTGCCTGCAGTGTGGTTTTCACTCGCCTGCAGGAGAGGGTCTCACTCTGGTCCAGGCTGACCTGGAATTCACTATGTAGTCTCAGGGTGGCCTCGGTACCAACACTCTCAGCAATCCTGAGTTCGAGGCCACCCTGAGACTACTACCTCTGCCTCCCAAGTGCTGGGATTAAACAACCTGGGAGGGCGCCACCAAAAAAAAAAAAAAAAAAAAAAAGGTGTATTTTATCAATTTTTTTCCAGCAAAATAGTTACACCAGCTGGGCCTTCATCTCTTCATTTGAAGGTCTGAGTGCATGAAATTTACACCCAAGCTCTCCTCACAACCACACACCACTCACTGGAGACAACCAGTGGGTGTCCTCCCACTACTAGCTGTCTACTCCCTCCCACACCATGAACAAAAAGAAGACAGTACATTTTTAAAGCATAGTGCTTATCACACACATCTTTTGAAAATAGCCTGTGCACCTTTCTCTCAGGAGTCATGGACCAAGGCTGATAATTTTTATCCTGTTTTGTAAGTTTACTGAGGATGATAAATTGGTCCATTATTTCCATAAACAAAAATATAGAGATGTCAGTGCATGCTTAAGAAGAGTGTTCTCCGGATCACTCGTTTCTGTGCGTATATATTCTCTGCAGTAGATAGGATAACATGGATGAAAAATATTAATGAGGAAGGAAGTACTCCTTGCTGAGCCTACAGTGTATCTTTCTCTTAAAATCAGGGTACTTACCAAAGAGGAGCTAGGACATAGTGTACAGTTCAAAGTACAAGTGTTCCCACCACAAGCCACTGGTGGTGCTTTATTCAATACTTGTCATAGTAAAGCTGGGCCCTTTTATTACGTGAGATAAAGGAAACTAATTGCACAGATTTCAAGCCAGGATTCTGTGCTAATATCTGACAATGCAATGTACAGGAAATAAGTGTAATATCTTGAGTATGTCGTGTATATGTCATATTTTTGGAAGATGCCTTGCTCACAGCAGGTGCTCAAAATGTTCGTAGATTGATAGAAAACTGTACAATGAAACATGATAATTATTTTTGAGAAGTAATAAATCACAATCTCATTATATAAGCCCATCATTAAAAAATCTGAAAGCTTAAAACTAAATTTTTCAGCCATGGTGTGGTGGCGCACCTTTAATCCCAGCACTTATGGGAGGATTTGAGTTCAAGGCCACCCTGAGACTACATAGTTAATTCCAGGTCAGCCTGGACCAGAGTGAGACCCTACCTTGAAAAACACCAAAAAAAAAAAAAAAAAAAAAACTAAATTTTTTCCTTATGGTTTGGTTTAAAGATATATTACTAATTACTTGACAACTATAAAACAAATGTAGGTCTGAAACCAGGTTTGGTCATAGTAAAATCTAATGGAAAATAATGATAAATGAAATTCAGAATTATTTGTAGAACTTCATTATTTTACAATATTCTAAACCTTCTTTGTTGTCATTTTGGATATTTTAAAATTATTTGTGAGTAGAGAGAAAGAGAAAGTGTGCATGCATGGGCATGCCAGGGTCTCTTGCTCTAAAATAAACTTTAAATATATGTGTCACTATGTGCATTTGGCTTTACCTGGGTATTGGGAACCCAACTTAGGCCAACAGGCTTTACAAGCAAGGGCCTCTAACCACTGAGTCCTCTCCAGCTCTTCTTACTTATCTTTGTGTGTGTGTGTGTGAGGTAGGGTCTCACTCTAGCCCAGGCTGACCTGGAAATCACTATGCATTCTCAGGGTGGCCTCAAACTCATGGCAGTCCTCCTACCTCTGCCTCCAGAGTGCTGGGTTTAAAGGCATTTGCCACCACGCCTGGCCCTCTTCTTAGTTATCTTAAAGCAACTTTTAACAGAAGAGTTCAGGATATGCTTTGGGTCTCTGCGCCTGTCCCAGGGCAGTTGCACTGCAGAGGCGAGAAAGCCACTTTCACAGTGACAGAGGCAGCCTCGACAAGCCAAACCCCTGACACACTCATGCACACCGGCTAAAGGCCGGGCCGCTCAATCCAGCCTCAGGAGGCAAGTTGGGCTTGCAAACTCCCAACCCATCCAGGTCAGCCCATCCTCCAATCTAAGGCGGGACATGTCAAAAGACAAAAGCCCCTTCCCACCTCGTCTCCTTCTTCGCCTTTTCTTGGAGCCAGAGTTGGACCGGGAAAGACCTTTACCTTGTTTTTGTTGCAGCTGGCCTAGCCTTTGCTCAGGCTGTGGACACACCAGCAGGCGTTGGATTTCTCGTGCTGGCTGCTTGTCTCTTCTGACCAGGAGCAAGCGGGGACAGCCGCCGCCATGGCTCCATGCTCACACCACCCCTTCTTTTGGGGCCCTTGGTGGGTTCACCTCGGGCCCCTCCTCTGCACCGCCACTGGCCTGGGCTCTTCTTGGCCAGCTCTGGGCTCGGGCTTCTGTGCGCTCGGTTTCCGCCGAGGTGGGCTGTGGTCCGGCGCCCGCGGGCGGCTGACAGTCTGGGTCCAAGCCGACACCACAGCCCCGGGCGGGGAGAGCAGGCTACACTGACTGGCAGGCTGAGGAGACCGGGCAGCCCTCAGGCGTGCTCGTGGCCCTGAGCCCTGAGGACACTGGGCAAGTCCAAGCCTCTCCTGTGGGAGTCGCGAGGCATCCCCCGTGCGTGCGTAGTAGAGTGCCTGAAGAGGGAGGGGGAGCGAGAGCGCGGGCGCGGGGGCGGTCCCTCGGGAGAGAGGCCACGGGCGCTGGCGGGGGGAGGAGGCTGCACGGGGGAGCGCGCTCCGGTCCTGGCCCCCTCCCAGTTCTCTTCCACTAGTCCTGCAACTTCTAGGCCTGATGATCGTAAAAGTTGGCCAGTGCCAGTTTTGGGGCAGTGATCAAACAGGTAACATCCTCAAATCCTCCCCGTTGCTGTCCCTGCTGCCCTGTGTCAGGTGCAGTCACCAAACAGGAATTCATCTCCACAGGCCCCTTCCCTCCTCCCTCAGAGCACAACAGCCTTAGAGCAGCCCTCTCCCTGGAAGGTCAGTCCCCTCCTTCAGGGAGCCCAGCTACTGATTGTCTCCAACGGGCCTCCCCACCCAACCCATCCCCCAAATGCCCCGAGGGTCACTCAGCCTAACACCTGTAGAGGCCCAAGGTCCTGCCCTGGTGCCCAAAGCTGGGGCCTTGCTTGCCCCTCTGGACAGAGCTTTGGCAGTGAACAGTGATGGAGGAAGAGCCCTGGGATGAAAGAGTTGCATTCAAGGAGCTGCGCTTGGCTCTGCTTTTGGGAAGGGGAGGAGTGGGATTGTGTTCTTCCCTGAGTGTCTGACTCTTAGCTGGCCATTGGGAGCCTGGCCTGGAGCCCTTGGAAGTCCGCCAGACCTGAGTGACATAAAGACCCTGCCCACTGAGGTATTTTGCATGGCGACACTTGTTGCCAGCCACTCAGAAGAGGCGACAGATGGGATCAGCCCCAGCTACAGGGGCAGGGGCAGGGGCAGCCACTACAGAGCTGAACACCACACTGCCACCCAGTGGTTTTTGCTGACTTTTCATATCATGCCAATTTGTGTGAGCCAAACCCCCTTTTCTCCCTAGGCCCCCTCATCTCTAGCGGGTTGGGTTTGGGAATCCATGCAGTGAGCTTGAAAGGTTTGCCATAGGCAGTATTTGGGAAATACATAGCCCAGTCTCTTTTAGCTCTAGCCCATCTCCAAGGTTTTGATTTCTTTTACCCGATCCTCAGGAAAGCACCTTCTCTTCCAAGTCTGACCTGGAAATCACTATGCATTCTCAGGGTGTCATCAAACTCATGGCAATCCTCCTACCTCTGCTTCCCGAGTGCTGGGATTAAAGGCGCACACCACCATGCCTGGCCCTCTTCTCAGTTTTCTTAAAGAAACCTTTAACATAAGAGTTAAGATAATGAGGCAGAGGGAGAAAGTGAAGAGAGATTGAGATTTTTCTTGTTTGTTTGTTTGTTTTTTTTGCGTTCTTTTCTAACCACTCTCTGAGTTTTATTTTTTATTTTTTTATTTTTATTTTGGAGAGAGAGACATTTAGAGATAGAGAGGGAGAGGGAGACAGAAATGGGAGCGCCCGCAGTCTCTCAGCTGCTGTGAATGAAATACAGATGCGTGCGCCCCCTTGTGGGCAAGTGCAGCATTGCACCCTTGCCTCACTTTGCATCTGGCTAAACATGGGACCTGGAGATTGGAACCGCTGGACATTGGAAACAGCATTCTTAGGCTTAGCAGGCAGGCGCCTTAGCCGCTAAGCCATCTCTCCAGCCCCTGAGTTTTATTTTAATAAAAAAATGAAATTTAGCCAGGCGTGGTGGCGCACTCCTAGCACTCAGGAGGCAGAGGTAGGAGGATCACTGTGAGTTCAAGGCCACCCTGAGACTACAGAGTGAGTTCCAGGTCAGCTGGACTAGTGTGAGTCCCTACCTGGAAAAAGCAAAATAAATGAATGAATGAATGAATGAATGATTTATAAGTTCTAATTTGCACATTATGAAGTTTTATTGGACTGACACTATTATAATAAATCTAGGTAACATAAGCTTAAATGTACAACATCAAACATGTTTTTAGAAATGGATATATTTGGGAAACTATGAAATCATTTGTTATCATTTTCTTGCTTACCATTTCAAGTTAAAATAACAGAAAAACAATTATATTGAATTCAATGAGAAAGTCAGATAAAAAGAAAAATTGAAAAAATAAAAGTGTAATACAAGCAATACAGATTAATGAAGTGCTATACAAATGAGTGACAGTTGAAAAATAAACCTTTTATCCTACTCCACTCATTTAATGAATGAGTTAAAATGAATGCCCAAACTTGTTTGGCTTGAGGGAGGAAATATATATATAAATTTGAATGGCTATACTTTCATATTGATAGATTAATCATTAAGCGTTCTGTTTTTGTGATAGTTTTGTGATAGTTTTGTGATAGTTTCTGTTTTGTGATAGTCCTAAACGGGGAAGTGAAGTTAGCCCCTCAACTTCCCCTCTCTCTTAACATCAAGCCTAGAGTCAAGCACCACTAATCTGGTATTTCTTTTGAGATAATTTCCATGTGCATGAATCGAGTTATGGTAATATGTACCTTTGACTGACTTACCATTCTGTGCATTACTCTGACTAAACACAGATTATCATCATCAGGCTATGTTCTTTAATAGTTTTCCAATGTCATTAGTACACATGCATTTTCTGTGGGAGTTATAAGGCAACAAAAGGCAGAACCTATGCATAGGTAGGAATGGAATAATTAGACCTATATTTAAAGATCCATAGTAACAAATGGAGCCTAGGTTTTGGTGTGTACATGTGTGTGTTTTATATCTCCTAAAATGATTACATACAGTGTGATCTTGATGTGTTTAGCACAGCATACTTAGTAAGACATACAGCACAGTGAACCCTCAATTCTTTTTATACTTTTCTTTTACAGGAAAGATATATGAACACCAGATCAAAATACATATATATTTTTTGTATTTGGAACTAGACATTAAAAGTTGACAGGGCAAAACTTGACCAGGTGGGGCTCATTGGTTGCTTACCATAAACTTCCCTTTAATAGTGCCCATTGTTCCCAAGAAAACAGAGCAATATACTTCCATTAATTCCTTCCCCAAACATCACTTTGTAATATAATTTCAGGAATGTATTAATGTTGATTATTTAATTCTAGTAAAATATATTCCTTCATTTGGATTGTTGTTTTAAATAGAATACATGCATAGAACTGGAGAGATGAGATGGCTTAGCAGTGAAGGCCCTTGCCTGCAAAGCCAAAGGACCCAGGTTCAATTCCCCAGACCCACATAAACCAGGTGCACAAGGTGGTGCATGCATCTGTAATTCATATGCAGTGGCTGGAGGCCCTGGCACGCCCATTCTTTTTCTCACTCTATCTGCCTATTTCTCTCTCTCCCACTCTCAAGTCAATAAATAAATAAAAATAAAATATAGAATCATATTCATGAAAGGGCAACTGGGATTCGTTATGAAACTTTAATATCAACACGGTAATACAGGAGTTTGCAGAAACAGAAAAATCATCTGACATAGAGGGTCTTTAATCTTAGGAACCAAGAGCTTTGGAAGAATCACAGAAGATGACTTCCTCTTCTTAGCCTAGGAAGCATTCTTAAAACGTGTAAAGCTCTTCAGTCCTTAATATCAAAAGCCTTGTCTATGACTTAGCTGTCTCTAGCTATGTAGTTCTGAAAGTAGTCTTTAGTGCTCAGATCTACTTTCCTCCATTTTTCCCCTCAGGCAATGATGGAGTGTAGCAGACAGCTTCAGGTTCACTGAGAAGAATCTGGCCTGCCTTCATAGGACCAAACACAGAGAGCAGGAATGATGTCCACTCAGCTCCCCTCCGGCAATTTCCAAGGTACACACTTGACTGCTTGTCCCCGTGTCTCGGTCACGCCTTCCCAAAGCCTGGGAAGCGCACAGGCAGACACACACACACACACACACACACACACACACACACACACTATGTCTGACGCTCAGGGGATACATTCAGGACAGGATATGCTTTGGGTGTCTGAGCCTGTCCCAGGGCAACTGCACTGTAGCAAGCCCATTACAGTGACAAAGGCAAGAAAGCCTTCGCCTTTGCATGCATGCACACTGGCTAGGTGGCCTCATCCCCACAAGCTGGACTTCAAACTCCCCTTACATGGCCACCCCAACCCCTCCACCATCCTCAAATCTAAGGGGGGACATGTCAAAAGGCAAAAGCCCCACTTGGTCTCCTTCTGTGCCTTCTGTGCCTCTTCTTGGAGCCAAAGAGTTGGACCCGGGAAAAGATGTTTAACTTGTTTTTGTCGCAGCTGGTCTTGCCTTTGCTCAGGCTTTGGTCGGGGCCGCGAGTTCAAGAGCAGCCTGAGAACACACAGTGGGTTCCAGGTCAGCCTGGCCTACAGCCACACCCAACCTCAAAAAAACATATTAATAATAATAACAATAACAATAATAAAAATAAAATAATAAATAATAAAATTAAAAAGTAAAATGAAATAATAATGAAATATAAAGTTAAATAAATAATAAAATAAATTAAATTAAATTTAAAAGTAAAATAAAGTAATAAAATAATAAATAATAAGATAAATTATAAATAATAAAATAAAAATTTAAATAAAATGATAAATTATTATATAAATAATAGAATAAATAAAATAAAATTAAAAATAAGAAAATTGCAGTCAACTTGCTTAGAAGGAGGAGGGTTGTGGCCATGAGTTTGAGGCCAGCCTGAGACGACAGAGTGGATTACGGGTCAGACTGGCCTAGAGCCATACCTGACCTCAATGGTAATCATAATAATGATGATAATAATAATAAAAATAATAAACAAATAAACTCGTGCTGGAGAGATGGCTCAGCAGTTAAGGGACATGCCTGTGAAGCCTAAGGATCCAGGTGCAACTCTCCAGGACCCACATAAGCCAGATACACAATGTGGCGCATGCGTCTGGAGTTCGTTTGCAGTGCCTGGAGGCCCTGGTGTGTCCATTCACTCCTCTCTCTCTGCGTCTCTCTGTCCCTCTCTATTTCTCTCTCTCTCTAATCAATCAGTAACTAAAGTATTTTTTAAATAGGTATTTTCATTTATTTACTTATTAGACACACAGAGAGGTTGTGCACTGGACAGGCCTTGAGCCAGGATGCCAGCTATATGGCCTTTTAAGATTTCTTTATCTTTATTTCTTCCTTTAATAATTTACAGTTATTGCCGGGCATAGTGACACACATCTTTAATCCCAGCACTCAGGAGGCAGAGGTAGGAGGATCACTGTGAGTTCAAGGCCACCCTGAGATGACTACAAAGTTAGTTCCAGGTCAGCCTGAGCCAGAGTGGTGAGACCCTATCTCAAAAAACAAAAAACAAACAACAAAAAAAAATTACAGTTATTTATTCATTTATCATTTACATTTATTTATTATTATTTAGACTTATTTGCTATTTAAATTTATTTATTATTATTTGTCTTTATTTCCTTATTATTGATATTTATTTATTTTTTTCATTCATTTATTTAGTATTTATCCTCATTTGTTATTATAGTTATTTATTTTTTACATTCGTTTGTTTAAATTTATACTGTTTGTTTATTATACTTATTTGTAATTATATTTATTTATTGTTTTATTTATTTATTATAAAACACTGAACACATGCATATCTTATCTTTAAATATAGAAATGTAGGCAAAACATGCTAACAGCACTGGAGACAATTTTTACCTGTCTGTTTAAATGACCCAATTCAATAAATATGTAATATGTAATAAGCACCAAGAAATTGTTTTTGTTAAAAAAAAATCCACTAGCACAGGATAATGACTTGGCATCTCTGTTTCAAAAAATTTTTGTTAAATTTATTTACGTGTGTGGATAAGCATATTATTTACTTAAGGAGAAAATACTAGTTGCTTAAAGAGAAAATCTATAGTAGCAATTTTTGGATCCTAGTAATAGTAGAGCTTGAGAACTCTTCCTATCCAGATGAGGGCACCTTTTAAAAAATATTTTATTTATTTATTTATTTATTTATTTATTTATTTATTTGAGAGAGAGATACAGAAATAGGCAGGTAGAGAGAGAGAATGGGCACGCAAACGAACTCCAGATCCATATGCCCCCTTGTGCATCTGGCTTACGTGGGTCCTGGAGAATAAAGCCTTGAACCGGGGTCCTTAGGCTTCACAGGCAAACGTTTATCCACTAAGCCATCTCTCCAGCCCACAGAGCAACATTTTAATGAAGATGAGGCTGTTTCCTGGGACAGGAGACACCCTGTCCTGTAAGTCTTTCCTGAAACAATAGGGGCTTTTTGGACCATCTAGTGAAATCAGAATTGAGACAATGACTAAAATAAAACAATGTTCAATTGTATTTACCTTTTCTTTAAAAATTTGATTGCATTATGATTTAAAGGGAAACTGGACTCACAAGTTTCAATTTATATGACCACTTACTTAATCAACTTCATATTATGTAAACATTTTAAAGTATAAGCCCAAGTAAATGATATTTACATATAATATACAAATGTGTGTGTGTATATATATCATAAAAAGATACATTAAGTAAAAAGTACAAATTTTGTACTTTGATTTAGATATACCATTGTTAATTTAGACTATTCATTTGGTTTATGTTCTTTCCTCTTTCTTTTTTCTTTCTTCTTTCTTTTTTTCTTTCTTTCTTTCTTTCTTTTTTGTTTGTTTTGTTTTGTTTTTCAAGGTAGGGTCTCACTCTAGCCCAGGCTGACCTGGAATTCACTATGTAGTCTCAGAATGGAGACGAACTCATGGTGACCCTCTTACCTCTGACTTCTGAGTGCTGGGATTAAAGGCATACACCACCATGACCAGCTTGGTTTCTTTTCTGTAGTACTAATTTGTAATCTTAACCATGCACGTTTGCAGACATGAGTTAGTAGAACTACAAAAGAAAGCATAGAACATAAAGAGATAAAGCCTTTAATATGATCTTTTTTGTTGTTGTTGTTAAATTAGACAAGTTAAAAACTTTAACTGAGGGACTGGAGAGATGGCTTAGCGGTTAAGACATTTGCCTGCAAAGCCAAAGGATCTCGGTTCAACTCCCGAGGACCCACGTAAGCCAGATGCACAAGGGGGCGCATGCATCTGGAGTTTGTTTGAGTGGCTGGAGGTCCTGACGTGCCCATTCTCTCTCCCCTCTCTCTCTCTCTCTCTCTCTCTCTCTCTCTCTGCCCCTTTCTCTCTCTCAAATAAATAAATAAAATGTTTAAAAAAAAAAACTTTAACTGAGCCGGGCGTGGTGGCGCACGCCTTTAATCCCAGCACTTGGGAGGCAGAGGTAGGAGGATCGCCATGAGTTCGAGGCCACCATGAGACTACATAGTTAATTCCAGGTCAGCCTGGACCAGGGTGAAACCCTACCTCGAAAACCCAAAAAAAAAAAAAAAAAAACTTTTACTGGCTGGAGAGATGGCTCAGTGGTGGAGGTGCTTGCCTGCAAAGGCTGATGATCCTGGTTCAATGCCCCAGTACCCATGTAGAGCCAGATTTACAAATGGGCACATGTATCTGAAGTTTGTTTGCAGTGGCAGGGGCCCTGGCTTGCCCATTCTCTCTGTCTCTCTTCTATCTCTCTGCTTGCAAATAAAGAAAAATATTTTTTAAAAACTGTTGAAAAATAGACACAGATAGAAAAGCAATACTCTTTTATCATAATGCCACTACTATGGGTTAAAGTTTTACTAAAAATATAAATTATTAACTGAAGACTTAATAATATAGTCATTTTTCTTATATACACAGAAGCTTGTCCAGTTTCTTAACGTTACTGTTGTTGTTGTTGTGTTGAGGTAGAGTCTCGCTGTAGCCAAGGTTGTCCTGGAATTCACTATGTAGTCTCAGGGTGGCCTCAAATTCATGTCAACCCTTCTATCTCTGCCTCCTGAATGCTGGAATTAAAGGTGTGCACCACTATACCCAGTCTGATTTTTGAGGTTACATTTTCTGTAATTTTTATTGTGACATGAAAATGTACTATAAAGATCTTTGACAAGCACAGAAACTGAACATTTTACATTTAGAACTTATATACTATTTCTACAAATAAACTAATTCCAATCTAATAAAAGCTTTTACTGTACATTATATAGAGGAATTTACCATTTAGCAATTTTCTGTCATACATTTGTTATTCATGACTACCTAAAAATGAGGTAGGATTAATTAAATATTTTCAAACCGGTCTTGGAAAGAAATCACTACCAAAATCTATAGCCTGATTAAACTGTCTTACGACCCCAATGAAAAATTTCCCACACAATCAAGTAGCATTTTAAGGTTTCATGCAATATTTAAAAAATCAACGATGTCATTTTAATAGGTTTCAAGGATATATCTAAGCTTAAGTAAGTTATTTTTAGGCCTTTTATAGATCTGAAATGCATTCTAATCCAGTCACACATCTTAAGTTGGCATACCAAGAAATAAAAATAATTCAAAATAAAATTAACAAGTAATGATGAAAGTGTTCTATAGAAATGCATGGAGGAGATTGATGTGGCCACAAATTGTGTTCCTCAGTCATTTCAGGACTTTTAGGAAGCAGGCTAGGGTGTGTATTATGTTGTGTGAACACAGCATAGCATACATGAAGACAACTATGTCACACATGACACAGTCACATTGACAAGGTAGGTTGTTATCTTTGTTCCTCTTTGAAGGGAATGGGGTTCACTCTTGGGGATCTTTCAGGCTGTCATTTGTTTTCATTTCCTTGGCTAAGCTATCTGGTGGGTGCCTTTGGTCCTGAGAGCTGTCATGCAGAGCTGGCATTTCTCTGGATCCAGCAGCTGAGTTTGTGAAGCTTGGGGTTCTTGTAGTATTAAGCAATCTTAGCATAGTCACTTTGGATTAGTAAGTGTGAGAAATAGTGTTTGGATGTTCATACAGAAAGATAGAAGTAGGCCTGATAGGAGGCAATGCATGTATCTCTTGAGGGTCTAATGCATGAGATATTGGCTTTGTGTATGAAGTCTGTGTTCTATCATTTCCCTCTCACACCACTAATTGGTGACTTCAGGATCTCCTGATTTTTCTTCCTACGACTGTCATCTGTAGCAGTCATCCTGTGTTTCTGAAACCAGAATTCAGTCCTTGATACTTGTACTTTCAGAGACAAGTGCGCAAAGATAGGAATTCCACCTTAAATCTGTGCTGTATTGGGAGAGCTGGAAATTTGGGATAAGAAAGGATTCTTCTCTTGGAGAGATCTTGTATTTCATCTATAGCTAACAGTAAAGATAGAAGGGGAAAGAAAGGCAGTAATTTCAAATATTTTTAGAGAAGCAATCAGTCATGACTCTGAGATTTCTGGTGTTACTGGTTGTGTATGTCTTCTTGTGGACCTATGGACTCTTCTCTCCATGTAGTGAGGGTTTCATATAGACCAAAGCCAGTAGCCCATGCATACCTCTGACTCTCCATTTTGGTTATATCTAGATCAAAAGTTAACACAGGACAAATCAAGAACAGTGTGTGTGTAGATTATTTCATATAAAACAACAGGTCTCCATTTTACCATTATCACTATTTTTAAAAAGATATTTTTATTAGATATGGACATAATTAGTATGTAAACAACACATGATTGTACCATCCTTTCCCACTTCCCTGACCCTTTTCTGAAGAGGCCTTCCTCACTGGCGATGCAAGTCAGTCTCTGGGGATTGTGGGTCATGCATTTAGGGGGCAGCAATAAGTTATGGGGGAGTGGCAATGTCTCTATACAAAATGTCCCAACTTGTGGCTGTAACAATCTTTCTTTCCCCTCTTCTGCAAAATTTCCTGAGCCATGTTGGGTGGGTTTTAAGTCTATTTCAGTGAAGGTCTCTGAGGAGCCTCTGGATCTCTGGTTTGGTAGGTGTTGAGTGTCCTCTGTGTCTATCTCCTTCACCCTTGTGCTGGTATCAGGTTCACCAATAAAGCAGCACTCTTGTTTATTTCCCCAATTCCTCTGTCGTGAAGTGTGCTGGATCGTTTATCTCCTCAGATCATGCTCCCATCTGAAAAAGAGAAGCAGAATTTCCATCAGAGTGAAGTCAGCATCAGATAATTACATAACAGCTATTAATTTAGAAAGAATTTAAAGGTTGTAGACCCACTTAGATGCCAGCATTAGTGGGAACTTGATATTGGGAAGCAAAATTGTTATCAGGATATGATTCTGACTTGTTTCCCAGTTCCAGATATGGTTTTCTTTCCACAGAGCGGATGTGTTAGCCAATCCAATAGCAGTTGGTCACCCACCATAGCTGTGTGTGACTTGCACTTGTGTGAGCATCATGTCAGGTTGTTGGCTACTGAGTCACTTAGTCTTTTAGTTGCTCAGACGGATGTTGGCCACTTTTCCCCGGTAGCACATGTGTTCACCTTTCAGCAATAGATGGGATAGTTGTCTGGGGAGTGGCTCACTTCCAGATTCCAACCAGATCTCTCCATGGTCCGTGCTGATAGCATATGGTGTCATCAGCAGTAGGGTCTTACCATTACCCTCTGGTGGGTAATCAAGTTCTCTGTCAGAAGTCTGTCTTGTTTGCTTTGGGAGAGCTAGTAGGTCTCTCTGATCAACAGTTCATTGTGGATGTAAACCACATCCTGGTACAAGGAATTACAGACCAGCACCAGGGGAAAAGAGAAAAGGAAAAAAGACAGAGAAGAGAAACAGAAGAAACTTAAGGTTAGGTTTCATCTCACCCTTTCCAGGGCCTTTGATTCAGGTGCTCCCCCTAAGGTCCTCTTGAGGGTTCCACCTTTAATCTGACTTCTAGGATATAGTATTGTATGGTACCAGTTCAATTTGGGTTCAGTTTTGTGTACCCTTTCCCTTCCCCCAAGCCCTACCTTCCCTACTGTCCAAACCTTGAGATGCTATTCAGGTTTGTCAGCAACTCAGGCTGTTCCAGGTTAGAAATGGCAGAGGAGTGAGAACATGTGATGGTTGTCTTTCTGTGATTGTGTGAGCTCACTTAGAATGATCTGTTCCAAGTTTGACCATTTTTCTACAAATGTCAATATGTCATTTTTTCTTACTTCTGAGGAGAATTCCATCATGTACATATACTACATCTTGGTTATCCATTCATCCAATGACGGGCACCTGGGTTGATTTTAGGTTTTAGCTATTATGAATTGAGCAGCTATAAACAAGGCTGAGCGAATATCTCTGAATGTGGAGCTTGTAGGGTAAATATCCAGTAAGGGAAGATCAGGGTCTGTTGGTAACTCTGTAGTCATCCTTTTCAGGAGTCTCCATATTGCTTTCCATAATGCTTGTACCAGCTTACATTCCACCAACAGTGAGTGAGTTTTCCTATTTCTCCACATCCTCGCCAACATTTGTAACATTTGTTTTCTTTTTTCTTTTTCTATTTATTTATTTATTTATTTATTTATTTATTTATTTATTTATTTATTGGTTTTTCGAGGTAGGGTCTTACTCTGGCTCAGGCTGACCTGGAATTCACTATGTAGTCTCAGGGTGGCCTCGAACTCTCGGCGATCCTCCTACCTCTGCCTCCCAAGTGCTGGGATTAAAGGCATGCGCCACCACGCCCGGCTTCTTTTTAGTTTTTCAAGGTAGGGTTTCACTCTTGTCCAGGCTGACCTGGAATTCACTCTGTAGTCTCAGAGTGGCCTTGAATTCACGGTAATCCTCCTACCTCCACCTCCCAAGTGCTGGGATTAAAGGCGTGCACTACCAATTTGAGAGGGACAGAGAGAGAGAGGGAGAGAGAGAGAGAGAATGGGTGCACCAGGGCCCCCAGCCACTGCAAACAAAGTCCAGATACATGTGCCACTTTGTGCATCTGGCTTATGTGGGTCCTGGGGAATCAAGCCTCGAACTGGGGTCCTTGGGCTTCATAGGCAAGTGCTTAACCACCAAGCCATCTCTTCAGGCCCATTTAATTTTTTTTTTAAAATTATTTATTTATTTGCAAGCAGAGAGGGAGAGATAGAAGAGATGCAGACAGAGAAAGAATGGGCATGCCAGGGCCTCCAGCCACTGCAAACGAACTCCAGATGCATGTGCCCCTTGTGCATCTGGCTTACATGGGGCCTGGAGAATCGAACCGGAATCCTTTGGCTTCACAGGCAAACGCCTTAACCGCTAAGCCATTTCTCCAGCCCCCCATTTAATTTTTTTAATGTCTGCTATCCTTACTGGGGTGAGATGCACTGGGGTTCCCAACAGACATGACAGATGGAGCAGGTCTGTATTGTATTCCCATGCTGCCCTAACACCATTGCATTGTAGCTGCGTGTTCCCACATCTGTGCTCATTTTAGGGAGTGTATCATACTCATTTAAACAATATTGTAAGGAGTCCTACCCTTCCTTTGACTCTTAAATTCTTTCCGTTACCTCTTCTGCAATGAACTCTGAGCCTTGGAAGGTGTGTTAGAGATCTTTAAGTGCTGAGCACTCCTCTGTCTCTTCTTCTCAGCTCCATGGTGCCTTTTGAATCATCCCAAGGTCATCGCCATCTGAAAAGAGAAGCTTCTCTAACCAAAAGTGAGAGTAGCATAATGGGCTGGATATCTTTGACCTCACAGTGCCTGGAAATACCTACACAAGACCATCACAATAGGAGGAAAACCAGGTGTGGTGGCGCACACCTTTAATCCCAGCGTTTGGGAGGCAGAGGTAAGAGGATCACTGCGAATTTGAGGCCACCCTGAGACTATATAGTGAATTCCAGGTCAGCCTGGCCTATAGTGAGACCCTATCTTGAAAAACCAAAAAAAAAAAAAAAAAGGAAAAGATGATGACATCAAAATTAAAAGAGAGACTGATTACCTGGGCACAGTGGTGCACGCCTTTAATCCCAGCACTCGGGAGGCAGAGGATCACCAAGAGTTCGAGGCCACCCTGAGACTACATAGTTAATTCCAGGTCAGCCTGGACTAGAGTGAAACCCTACCTCAAAAAGCCAAAAAAAAAAAAAAAAAGAGAGAGAGAGAGAGAGACTGATTGAGTGGGGGAGGTGATACAATGGAGAGTGGAGTTTGGAAATGGAAAGTGGGGGAGGGAGGGAAGTACCATGGGATAGTGTCTACAATTAAGGGATTTGTCAATAAAAGTAAATAAATAAAATAAAATAAGTAAAGGGAGTCTGTTGGGCTTGCCTCAAAACTAACTAACAAACAAAATAAATAAAATCCAGGTGTTTCTAAAAAAACATATATTGTTTTTTGTGCCAGTCATAGTGGTGCATGCCTTTAATCCCAGCACTAGGGAGGCAGAGATAGGAGAATCACTGTGAGTTCGAGGCCACTCTGAGACTACGTAGTGAATTCCAGGCCAGCCTGGGCTGGAGTGAGACCCTACCTCAAAAAACTTAAAAAAAAAAAAAAAAGTTTAGGCTAAAACAAAGTAAAATGGAGTTCACTGTTAGGGCGTCCTGACTATAAACATGATTGATATGCAAATTGTCATAACTTGCTAGTTCACTTGCCCCTCCCCTTGTCTATGAAAACTATAAAATAAAAATAAAATCTTCAGTTGGGGCCACAACTTCTTTAAAAAGCTACCTTAGGGCTGGAGAAATGGCTTAGTGGTTAAGGCACTTGCCTGTGAAACTTAACAACCCAGGTTTGATTCTCCAGGTCCCACATAATCCAGATGCACAAGGTGGTGCATGAGTCTGGAGTTCCTTTGCAGTGGTTAGAGACCCTGGTGTGCCTATTCTCACTCTCTCTCTCTCTCTCTCTCTCTCTCTCTCTCTCTCTATCTCTCTCTCTGTCTGTCTCCAATAAATAAATAAATACAAATAATTCTTTTTTAAAAAGGCACCTCGAACTTTTTGGCCCCCGGGTAATAAACTCCTCTATTTTCATTCATTACTGGTGTTAGAGTGATTTTTCCATACAATTTCTACAACAGGGCCAAAAACAGTTCAGAAGCTGAAGCAGGCACACATTTGGGGGCTAACCCTTGCTCTGGAACATATTGATCCTTTATGATTTCATGTTGGTAGTCAGAAAATAGATAACTACCTTGACTCCCAGGTCAAGCAACAGACTCATCCAGATTTCTAGGGATAATAGCTGTTGGAGTTCTTTTTATATTTATTTGTATGTGTATCTTTGTGTACATGAATGCCCAGCATTCTGAGTGCTAATCTTTATAAGTTGTTTACTTAAAGTTACTTGTATATTTGTTCTTGTGTATGGGGTATGTGGTGTGTGTGTCTATGCATTGCCCCACGCAGTCATCTGTGGGGACGGGAGGGAAGGGTCACTGACCAGCAGGGCTGCAGAGGAATGTTGGGCGTCCTGCTCTATCCCTCTTCCACCCATTCTGGAAGAGGCTCTTACTGACTCTGGGAATTTTCTCTTAATTTGCTTGTGTGTGTGTGTGTGTGTGTGTGTGTGTGTGTGTGTGTGTGTGTGTGTGCGCGCGCGCGCATGCACGTTATATGCACATTACAATATCCTGTCCAAGGGCACTTTCCCGATGACCTAACTTGCTTCTAGAGGAGGTTCCACCGCCTCCTAATAGTACCACAGGCTGGGGACTTCCCAATGACAGCAGCAACCTAAGACAGTTATGACAACTATAAGCGATTGCTTTGTAAATTAAGGTCTTATTAACAGAATGATACATGTTGCATTCTTTCTTAAGATTTTACAAGTGAATTTATAAGGCAAAGGTTTTGTCCCAATAATTAACACACTAATAAAAAGATTATGAGCTGTGATAAGCAGTTGAGAGAACTGTTGCCTGCAGAAAATGGACCCTCTCAGTGGTACTAGGAAAGTCCACTTCCTGATTTTCAGTGCTTCTCATCCCAGTACCTTTCCTTTCTCATCTCTGGAAAGGACGGTGGCATTTCTGCTTCTGAGCAGTGCCGTCCACTTCCTGAGTCAAGACAGAGTTGCTGCCCTTCTGCCCGGCTCTGCTGGAGCACTGCCAGGTTGTGTGATGTCTGAGGAATGTGGGAAGAATGGTGGGGAAGATGTTCTGTAACCCCAGGGTGTTCATTTGGGCAAGTCATACTTACTAAGTCATCAGAAGAGTGCTTCCATATGGTAACAGTCGATGTTAATTAATTAGTGGTATTTGTGGTGAAATGACTCTTCACCTTAGCTTTTCTACTTCAAATAGACAAAAACTCCAAAGAGCATTAGGATTTTTAACCCTGGGCCTGGAGAGATGGCTCAGCAGTAAAGGGACTTACTTGGAAAGCCTGTAGGCCTGGGTTTGATTCCCCAGTGATACATGAATTTGGGGTTCCTTGGACACCAGTGTACCAGTAATTTGGGGGTGTTCCCAGCTCCTTTTCCTGTGAACTTGAAGAGTGAAATCCACCGACCAGAAGACAAGGTTCAGAAAGACTTGATTACAGTTTAAAGCTTTAGGAGGATGAAGAGAAAGGGGCTTAAGCCTAGGGAGGTGAGAGAGCTTTTGAGAAGCCCCATGAGGGAGAGGGCAGAGCTCTTGCCCAGAGAGGTAAGAGGATGTTTGAGACGCCCACCTTGAGACTCAGGTCTGGGTTTTTGTAAGGGGAATGGTTACATAAGGAGGTGGTACCAGGCCGGCAGGTTGCTATGGACAAAGACCAGCTTTTACAGCTGGGCCAGTCATCTTAGGTGAGGGTCAGAATTTCTGTCCTCTAGCAAGAGTGCAAGCTTAATCTAGAGATCTTTCCTGGAGGGTGCAACATCTGGGTTTCTGCAAGCTTAGTGACATTTCCTGCTTTTAGTCAAAGAATAAAACACCATTACTTTTGCGGACCTGTTAACCTGACTACATAGCCAATTTCTGTCTCCTATCACCAGTACCTGTGTAAAGCTGTATACAAAAAGTGGTGTATGTACCTGGAGTTCCTTTGCAGTGGCAGAGGCCCTGGTGTGCCCATTATCCCTCTCCCTCTCTCTCTCTCCCTCTCTTTCTCCCTCTCTGTCTTCTCTCTTACTCTTTCTCTCAAAGAACAGGAAGGGAAGGAGGGCGGGAAGAAGGAAAGAAGGAAGAAAAACATTTTTACAAAAGAATTTTAACTCTGGTTCCACAAGGTTAATTACCTTTTCTATTCTTCAGCTAAGAAGCTTATAAAGCACACATGTATATTTATAGAGGGAGATGCAAGTGTTTGTAACTGACAACTCTAGCACATGCATTTGAGTTTTGGTGATAGGTGATGATAGGGTTATCCGAACTTTGAATTTTCTCTTTGCTCCAGACGTATAAGGAAGTGATGGCAGGCCCTTCCTCCTAACAAGAAGCAACTGTTTAAAGAGAGTGTGAGGAATACTCTGTGGAAGTTGTTCCTAGCTCTCAATGGTTTTGGACTCCTGTTTGTAATGTTTTATTTCATTTACCTGGAAGTGAGTCCCGTCACAGGAAGGAGTAAATTGCTGCTCATGGGGAAAGAGCATTTCAGACTTCTGTCGGAGCTGGGGTACGACCTCGTAAGTCATGACAAGAGTGGCTTTTCATGAGATTGCTTCACATAATGCACAGAGAGGGAGTTTCTTAAATATGGAGGATGCATTGCTTTGAACTTTAGTCTTGACAAGAAGTGAGTTGAAAGCCTCAGACCTGGAAAAGGTGTTCCCACTGTGCACCTGCTAACTAGTGCTATCTGTCCATGTGAACACCCCCACTGTCACTTTCCTGGGAAAAGGAAAAGTGTTCCCACTCTGCACCCGCTAACTAGTGCTGTCTGCCCATGTGCACACCCCCACTGTCACTTTCCTGGGAAGGGGGTGCCCAGTGTGATGAGGAGACACCGCTGGGCTGTTCCCTGGACTGTCTCCGTGCATGCGGGCAGTCCTGGGGTGGGTCAGGCAGGGCTCATGCTTGTTTCTTGTCTTGACCTTCTGTTCTTCTGCGAGCGTCTACAGGAGGTGAAGGGACAATGGTCTTCCTCCTGACCTTTCACTGGGGTGAGCATAATGGAGCCAAGAACCTTCTCTGTGTTGTTTATTGCTTTTTAAAAGTTTTATTTATTTATTTATTTATTTATTTATTTATTTATTTATTTATTTATTTTATTTGAGAGAGAGAAAGAGAGTAAGAGAGAGACAGAGACAGAGACAGAGAGAATGGGCATGCCAGGACCTTCAGCAAATGAACTCCATACACAAGTGCTCCCTTGTGCATCTGGCTTATGTGGGTCCTGGGGAATCAAACCTGGCTTTGCAGGCAAGAAGCTTAACTATGAAGCCATCTCTCCAGCCCTGTTTTTTTTTAAATTAAGGACTAGCACAGCATGCAAAGTAATGCCCAATGTGTGTTAATTGAATGAATAAATAACTCTGTAGTGAGAGTATATTTTGAAAGCAAGGTATAATAAGATAGTATTTGGTCCTAAATGTCTTTTGGCAGTTTGTTGTGTTCCCTTCCCTCCTCACCACCTCTCTCCTGTCCTATTTTCCTCCCTGCCTTTCTCTCTCTCTCTTTCTCCTTTTCTCCCTTTTTCTTTCACTTCTCTTCCTCTGTTCTTTCTTCCTTCCTTTCTTCTTCTTTCATTCCCTTTCTCCCCTCCCTCCCTTTTTTCCTTCATTCCTTCCGGTCCCTACCTGCCTGCCTGCTGTCTTTTCTTTTCTTTTCTTTTCTTTTCTTCTCTTCTGTTCTTTCTTCCCTTGCTATGTAGCAAAGTTGACCTTCACCTTGTGATCCCCTTGTCTTAGGTTCTTCTGTAGCCCAGGCTGCCCTTGAATGTAAAAAGATCTCCTACCTAAGCCTCTGAGTGCTGAGATTAAAGGCATGAGCTATCACACCTGGTACTTATTTTATTTTTGGTTTTTCAAGGTAAGGTCTCACTCTAGTCCAGGCTGACCTGAAATTCACTATGAAGCCTCAGGGTGGCCTCGAACTCATGGCGATCCTCCTACCTCTGCCTCCTAAGTGCTGTGATTAAAGGCATGTGCCACCACGTTGGCTTTTTTTTTTTTTTGATAACTTTTTTAATACAAATGAGCTTTTGACCTTATGCATGGGAGGGGATTAAAAACAGAAGCAACAATGAGTTCTTAGTGTAAAATTTTTTCTTAGTTAAGACCAGTCTTTCAGCACTGCACCTATAAAGATTTAAATTGTTTCATAGGTTTTAGCCTAGTAAGAGGCAAGTTGAGAAAATATTTTGGGAAGAGGGAGACAGGACCTCATATTAAATTGATGTATATTCTACCATTTGTATCATTAAGAAAGTGTTAAAAATTAAGAAACAAAAGCCGGGCATGGTGGCGCACGCCTTTAATCCCAGCACTCGGGAGGCAGAGGTAGGAGAGTCGCCATGAGTTCGAGGCCACCCTGAGAATAGAGTGAATTCCAGGTCAGCCTTGGCTAGAGTGAGACTCTACCTTGCAAAAACAAAACAAAAAAAAATGAAATAAAAAATTAAGAAACAAGACCTGAAAGTGTTAAAAAATTATATGTACATGTATATCTGTATATATGCACGCACACATATAGATGTAGGTGGTTTTTTTTTTTTAATTTTTTTTGAGGTCGGTTTTCACTCTGGCTCAGGCTGACTTGGAATTCACCATGTACTCTCAGGGTGGCCTCGAACTCACAGTGATGCTCCTACCTCTGCTTCCTGAGTGCTGGAATTAAAGGCGCACGCCACCATGCCTGGCTTAGATATAGGTTTTAATGTACCAATTCAAATGCCTGCTTGATATGAGAATTAAACACATCCTTATGTGATATTATCAATGAAGTACTCTATTCAGTACATGTGATCTTAAACATTACAACTTAATTTCTGTGTGAATGATGCTGGGTGGGGCTGTCCTCTGAGGTGGAGAACGGGGAGGTGGGTGAAGCAGTGGGCGTGGCCACCTGTGGAGCCTGAGGGGGACTGGCAGGCCCACGGGCAGGGGGCGGGGTGATGCACGGGGGCGGGGCTTCCCTCTGCGGTGGAGGAGAGGGGGCGGGGTGAAGCCATTTCCCAGACGTGGCCACCTGTGGAGGCTGACAGCCCAGAGCGGGATGAAGAGGTTTTCTGGTGGGTGTGGCTACATGCTGAGGCGGAGGGTGGGGGCGGGGCGGCGGTATGGGCAGTGTGGACGGGGACCCCTGTAGATGGGGCGGGGAGGGCGGGGGCCCAGGTGACGGTTCCCAACCGGGTGGAGGGTGAGGGCCAGGCCGGGCAGGCACCCTGTGGGCGGGTCACCAGCCGGGGATGGGGCCGGGGTGGGGCTGTGGTGGCGAGTGCTCCCCGGGGAGTGCACGTGTGCAGGATGGAGGTCCCCCTGGTGCTTGGGAATGGGAGTTGTCCTTTCTCAGTGCCCTCCCAGACCCCCGTGTGCCCCAAAGCCTGTTGAAGGTCCCTAAAGGCCTTGCCTTTGCCTCCGCGCCAGCTGAGGCGGGCTTCCACCGATGCCATCGGGACGGAAGCCTTAGCTCATTTTGAGACTAGCGTCTTTCTATATGATATTGAGCAATGAGTGTTTCTCCTAAACACTGTTTGTATCACCTGCCTCTTTTGCTAAAAAGCAATTATCCCCAAACTCTAATTATTTCAAATTTTACCTTTCCCATAATTATTTTTATTTTCTTTTCTTCTTTCTTTTTCTTTTTCGTTTTTAGAGGTAGGCTCTCGCTCTAGCTCAGGCTGACCTGGAATTCACTATGTAGTCTCAGGGTGGCCTCGAACTAGTGGTGATCCTCCTACTCTGCCTCCCAAGTGCTGGGATTAAAGGCATGTGCCACCACACCCTGCTTCCTTCCCGTAATTATTAACATATTTGCAATGCAGTCCGAAAATTCATTCAGCATGTGTTTGTTGTACTCATTTAAAAATATTTTATTTATTTGAGAGAAAGGAAGGGAGGGAGAGAGAGAGAGAATGGTCCTCTGCAAATAAACTCCAGGTGCACATGCCACCTTGTGCATCTGGCTTTACGTGAGTACTGGGGAATTGAATTTGGCTTGTTAGGCTTTGCAGGTGAGCACCTTAACTGCTGAGCCATCTCCCCAGCCCTGTTTTACTCTCTCTCATTTTTTTTATTTTTGGTTTTTCAAGGTAGAGTCTCACTCTGGTCCAGGCTGACCTGGAATTAACTATGTAGTCTCAGGATGGCCTCAAACTCATGGTGATCCTCCTACCTCTGCCTCCAGAGTGCTGGAATTAAAGGTGTGCACCACCATGCCCAGTGTGTTTTACTCGTTTTACTCATTTTTAATTGCTGTTCGTTAAACATATAAGTACCTTTTTTACACATAATTAGTCAGAAGTAGATTTTCTTTCACTGAAAACAAGAAGGTAAATTGCAAAATGTTAAGTCAAAAATGCAAAAAAATAAGCTGGGCGTGGTGGCGCATGCCTTTAATCTCAGCACCTTAACCGCTAAACCATCTCTCCAGCCCAGTCTTCAGCCATTTTGCACCCCTGGTAATGACTGGCATGTGGTCATTGTCAGCCTTACATTGACCTTCCCCAGTGAGCTTTAATGGCAAATCGTGACCCTTCAGAGCATTGAATTTACATTAACATTACTATGTGAAAGAAATATTTTATATAAAACCTTGTTTTGGTTACTCCTCTAATTAAATTTGAAAATTCATAGGATCGAGTTCTTTGGTGAGAAGTACAAAACATATATAGCTAGAAACTTTCATAACTGAGTTATGCTTTCATGTGTTAGGTCATAAAGATCGGAGAATTATTTCTGTGACTGATGCGCTGCCTGCTGCACTAAGGAGGCACCTCAAAAGATTCATTTAAAATAAACTTTTAATCGGTTTTTGAATTGTTCTTGTTTTAACGGGTTCGTCTGTTATAGCATGCCTCATCTTTCTTTGCAAAGATGGTCTGATGATAAACACATTACTTGTTTAAAAAGACAGAGTGTCTGCATTAGCAACTGATGTAGCCTGGGCTTGAGTTTTGTTCATGTACTAATAGCTATGTGAATATCCGAAGGTTTTTTTTTTGTTGTTGTTGTTGTTATTGTTGTTGTTGTTTGCTTTTTCAAGGTAGGGTCTTGCTCTATCCCAGAATGACCTGGAATCAGTCTCAGGCTAGCCTTGAACTCACAGTGATCATCCTACCTCAGCCTCCCCAGTGCTGAAATTGAAGGTGTGCACCACCACACCTGGCCTGGGAACTTTTTAAAATCTTCATTTCAGACTCATTATCTATCCATGGGGGTAGTTGTGGCCATTTTGTGGTTTTTGTGCTGAGCAGATAAACAAAACTGTAGGTTAAGGGACCCATCATTCTCCCTTGATTGAAAGTTGCATAGAAAATGGGAGTTAAAGGCACATGAGACTTGTAGGTATGCAAGCAAAGAGAAGGACAAGAGCCTGTGCAAGACACGTTCTCTAAAGACAGCACTTTGGATCTAGGTTGGTGAAGGCCAGTTAAACACATGTGATTATTTAGTGTGATTTGCACAATAACTAGAAAATATACATTTGCAGTGTCTTAGTTTGTTAAATATAATTTTCACTATCTTTATTATTTTCAGGCAGAAAAGGCAAGCTTGGCTCATTTGCTGGATTTCCTTGGTATGATTTTTCTCACAATGATATGGGCCATTTGTCCATGAGATAGTTTGGCAATTGTGGGCCAGTGGATATAGACCGAGTTACAGGAGGTAAGTGTAAAATAATTTGTATTTGTGATGGTCTGTGGTGAAGGCATTATGTCATCTTTGAAAAGCAACATGTATTAGAAATGCTTACACATTTTGTCATGAAATATGGGTCCTTTATTTTAGTGCATTTTCCCTGTTTTTTTGGTTTTTCAAGGTAGGTTCTCACTCTAGCCCAGGCTGACCTGGAATTCACTATGTAGTCTCATGGTTGCCTCAAACTCACTGTGATCCTCCTAATTCTGCCTCCCGAGTACTGTGATTAAAGGTGTGTGCCACCACACCCAGCTAACTGTGATTATTTTATTTTATATCATTCCTCACATATTTCCTCAAGGCCTAGGAGGTTTGGTTATTAAGGAGCAGCCTGATACTTGTTTAACGATGTGTTGGAGCACCCGTCTATGTACCATCTGGGTTCTGTTCAAGTCTGTTGTGCAAATTCTATGAGAAAAATTGTTTTGGAGATTGAGGGGGTCATTTACAGTGTTGGTATTTAAATGGCTTCATTTATTGTGAAACAAAGGTTCTCAAATTGAAGAAGGAAATATAGCGCTCAGGTTATAGAACCATGTATGTTTTGGAAATATCACTAACTTGCTGGGCTGTCAAAGGAAATTCTGTAATTTTCCCATTAATGCATAGGTGCTTTTTGTTTGCAATGGAATCAGAAGGCTTGGCTATAACACAGGAACATTGCAGCTGTAGTATTCTTAAAATACTTGGTGAATCTTGCCTTGTCCCTGTAATTTTTCAGTTTAATAATTAACCTGCAAATGAAATAGATTGTCTTCAGTGAATCCCTTTCCCCTGAGCTGAGGTCCTGCAGTGATTTTGTTGGCACGGTGACTTTCCCTCTGCAGAGTCCCCCTCATTGTGTTTGCAGACCAGAAAGGAAGGTTGGTATTAGAGTCATTATGGAGTGGGGTTCCTTACATTCTTCTGTCAGTCATTCATTTGCTGGGATGGTTGAATGACACAGGAAGGGACGATTGACTCAGAGCTATTGATATTTGGTGTGCATTATAGCTTGCTGTGGGGAGTTCTTCTGCATATTGCAGAGGTTTTGTGGCATGTCAGGTCTCTAACCACTAGATTCCAGTGGCTCTGTGTCCCCACAGAAATGACATTCAAAACTGCCTCCCAGAGGCTGTGGATGGCACACTGCTGTATTCTCAGGTCCTTGAGAGTCTAAGGCAGGGGGAGTGCTGAAGCCCATGAGTGTGAGACCACTGGGGAAATGCTGTGATTCTATCTCAAAAATAAAAATAAAAAGATAGACAGTTAAGAATATCCCCAAGGAACAAAAATCACACTGGGTTGAGAACCACTGAGTTAAGGCATGTGGCACAGTACTGCGTCTGAAGTTAGTATGAGCTTCTGATTTTAGTACTGTTCATCTTGTCTTCTTGCAGATCTAGGGTTTGGTTCTGTTCCCAGCTTCATTTTGCCTGGGTTCTCTGTCATCTTCTTTCTAAGCCAGTGTTTGAGCAGAGTACTAGTACCCTCCATGGGGCATGTGTAGAGTTCCTAATGAGAGTGAAGGCGAAGGCTCTATGTGATGTAGCTCTTCACTGAAAAACATGTAACTGAGAAGGAAGGAAGTCCTATATAACCCTCTCATGTCGGAGGGTTGATTCATTGCATTATTTCTAGCCATCACAAACATGTTGCTACCTTTGAAAAATGGCTTGGTTGATTAATTGCGCTTTACTCAAAAGTGTTGCCTAAGCCGGGCGTGGTGGCACACGCCTTTAATCCCAGCATTTGGGAGGCAGAGGTAGGAGGATTGCCGAGAGTTCGAGGCCACCCTGAGACTACATAGTTAATTCCAGGTCAGCCTGGACCAGAGTGAGACCCTACCTTGCAAAACCAAAAAAAAAAAAGAAAAGAAAAGAAAAGTGTTGCCTATTGATTTAGTATTTATTGAAAATTAGAATTTAACTGGGGAGCATTCTTATAAATACAAGCAATTAGGAAAATTAAATATATGATATTTCTTGGGTTTTTTTTTTAAGTCAGAAGAAAATTTTATTTTTCCAACTAATCAATACTTAGGAAAGGCAAAGGAAATTAAGAAAACTTATCAAAGAATGAATGTTCTGCTCTGTGGTTAATTTTCTTACTGAAATACATTGTCTAGTCCTGTCATTGACTATAGTTTACCTGTATTGTTTTCAATTTTCAGTTCAAACTACAGGATGTGAATGTTTCTTGGCCTTGTAAACAGCTGAACTAGTGAGCTGTCTTAGAAAATACACTGTTCAGTAGTGGAGATTGTAATTGGGAAGAAAGAAGTAAGCTAACAATACTACAGACTTTCCAGAATTTGTTTGGAGGACTTTTCTATTTTTTTCATTTTTTCCAAAGTATTAAACTATAATGAAAAGATAGAACCTATTTTAGAAAATATTTACTAGACAGAGAGAGAGGCAGACAGACAGACACACACAGAGGCACATAGAATAAGACTGGGAATGGGCACATCAGAGCCTCTAGCCACTGCAAACAAATGGAAATGCATGAACTACCTTGTGCATCTGGCTAACATGGGTTCTGGGGAATTGAACCAGGGTCCTTAGGCTTCATGGGCAAGCAGCTCAACTACTAAGAAATGTCTCCAGCCCCCTATTTTTTATATTTTATATCATGATGATCTGTAAATATGAGTTATCAAGTGTATAAATTTTATTCTGGAGCTTGGGAGTTGGCTTGGCAGTTTAAGGCATTTGTTTGCAAAACCTGCAGGCCTGGGTGTGATTCCCCAGCACCCTTGTAAAGACAGACGCACACAGTGGCACATGTGTTTGGAGTTTGTTTGCAATGGTAAGATTCCCTAGTGCACCTATCCTCTCTTTTCTTCTCCTCTCCCCTTCATGCTCTTCAATAAATAAATAAAAATACTTTAAAATTGGAAATTTTAGCTGGGTGTCATGGCACACACCTTTAATTCCAGCACTCAGAAAGCAGAGGTAGGAGGATTGCCATGAGTTCAAGGCCAGCCTGGGACTACATAGTGAATTCCACGTCAGCATGGCCTGGAAAAAGACCCTACATCAAAAAACAAACAACAAAAAGATAGAAATTTTATCCTACATTCTCCATGCAATTACTTTTAAACATATTTTGTTATTCTTTTTGCCATGAACTAAACCACCTTATCCTTTTCTTTCTTAGTATATGTTTGACAGAGCATACAGTAGAAGACTGGAGGCTGAAGACTGACAAAGTTGGACTACAGCTTCCCACAAAGGTAATGTGATTTGTAGTTGAAAATACACTGTTCCTCATCTAGGAGAAGACAAATGTGTACAGCCTTCAGGTTTGGAATGGGGAATAAGGGACAGGTGCACTGTGTTAACCCAGTCAGCTTCACTTTACATTACAAAATGCTCACTTACAATAAGAAGCAGCTCCCAGTTTTAGATATTTAAAGGCATGTTGCCTGCATGGACTCAACGTGGGTTAGGGTAGAAGATGGTGCTATAGGATCATGTATAAAAGCAGATCAATAATATCCAGATCCAAAACAGAGAGAAAGAGAAGACAGGCAGGCTCTCAGAGAGTCTTGAAAGGGCCCAAAAATCTCTTATTAGGCCCCATCTTCAGGCTCTGCCACTTCCCACCTTGAGGCAAAGGCTTTAGTCACAATGGATTCTTAGGGACTACACAGACCTCATCAAAACCATAATACTCTTGATGCAATTTTCAGTGACCCACAAAATTTGACAATCCATTATTTCTTTTGTTATTGTGATAGAATACGTGATGAAAGCAAGTAGGAAGGAAGGGAGGGAGGGAGGAAGGGTTCATTTTGACTAAGGCACTTTGATGGTGCCATCCATGATGGCCAGGAAGGCTTGGTAGCAGGAGCTTGAGGCCTTTGTGTTGCATCTGCAGCCAGGAATCAGAGATGCATGCTAGAGCCCATCTCGCCCATTCTCCATGTTATACAGCGTGGGGACCCCCCCCCATGGAATGCACCTCCCATAAGTAGGCTGGGTCCTCCCACCTCATTTCATTTTCTTTAGCAAATTCCTCACCCACTCATGCAGTGAGTGCTTTCTGCGGTCATTCTAAGTCCTGTACAGTTGATAGGTGAGATTATCAATCATGACTCTCTTCTCCATATGAGGCTGTGTCATGCCTTTGACAGCATATACGATTATAGTGTTGTAATTAGTACGGTGCCTTTTTAACAACCATAGTCTTTTATTAAAGTGGTTTTGCATATATAAATATTTAGGTTAGAGACATGAAGTTGGTACATTGAAATTTTTCACCATATGGGTCTATCAAACCTCAGCCCCATTTTAAGTGTGCTTCTGGAAAGGAGTGCTTTTGTTTCGCTCCTCTCTTTCACCTTGTTGATGTAGGAAGCTTTGTGTGTGTGTGTGTGTGTGTAAATGTGGTATACTTTCATGTGTGTATTCATGTTTGTGTATGTGGGCACAAATGTGTGGGGTGCATGTGTGTGTGGAGACCAGAGGTGATGGTGAGTGTCTAATTGTATCATTGTCCACCTTATTATTAAAATGTTATTTATTTGCAAGCACATGAAGAAAAGGGGGTGGGGGCTGGAGAGATGGCTGAGCAGTTAAGGCACATGCCTGCAATGCCTAAGGACCCCAGTTCAAATCTCCAAGTCCCATGTGTGCATGCGTCTGAGTTCATCTGTAGTGGCTAGAGGCCCTGGCACAGCCATTCTCTCTCACTCTCTCCCTCTCTCTCTCTCTTTCTCTCTCTCTCTCTCTGCCTCTAATAAATAAATAAAAATAAAATCTTTAAAAAAGAAAAGAAAAGAAAAGGGGTGGAGACCAGGCACACCAGTACCTCCTGTTACTACAAACATGTCTACCTTGTGCATCTAGCTTTACGTGGGTGTTGGGCAATGGAAACTGGACTACAAGGATTTGTTGGGAAACACTTTTAACCACTGAGCCATCTCTCCAGCTTGCTGAAACACATTTATTTATTTAAGTAATTTTTTTAAGTTGGTTTTTTTTTTTTTTTTTTTTTTTTTGGTTTATGAGGTAGTGTCTCACTCTGGCCCAGGCTGACCTGCAATTAACTATGTAGTCTCAGGGTGGCCTCGAACTCACAGCGATCCTCCCACCTCTGCCTCCCGAGTGCTGGGATTAAGTGGGCCACCATGCCTGGCTTAAAAATTAATTTTAAAAAAAATTTTATTTTCATTTATTTGGGGGCTGGAGAGATGGTATAGTGATTAAGGCGTTTGCCTGCGAAGCCAAAGGATTCTGGTTCAATTCTCCAGGACCCATGTAAACCAGATGCACAAGGGGCACATGCATCTGGAGTTCATTGCAGTGGCTAGAGGCCCTGGTGTGCCCATTCTCTCTCTGTCTGCCTCTCTTCTATCTCTCTCTGCTTGAAAATAAAATTTTTTTTTTTTTTTGGTTTTTCGAGGTAGGGTTTCACTATGGTCCAGGCTGACCTGGAATTCACTATGTAGTCTCAGGGTGGCCTCGAACTCTCGGCAATCCTCCTACCTCTGCCTCCCAAGTGCTGGGATTAAAGGCGTGCGCCACCACGCCCAGCTGAAAAATAAATTTTAAAAATGTTAAAAAATATATTTATTTGAGAGAGAGATAGAAAGATACAGAAATAGGCAGGGACATGTATGGCACAATATAGGCCTGGTCCTAGCCAGACCACATGGCAGAATAAAACAGGAAGTGGCTTCTGTGAAAATGGCATTCTGCGCAGGCTTGGTGTGACAACAGTTACAGTCCCATGCTCATGAGAAGTCTGCTACGAGATGTTCTGTCCAGAGGCAGGATGTCATAGGTCACAAAAAGGGGACCACCCCATACAAGGATTATCAGCCCCTTAAACCCTATGTGCATTGTGCTAAATAAATGAGTTTGTGGAGTCTCGCTTATAAATGAGTTTGTGGAGTCTCGCTTCCGCTTTCACCCAACTCCCGGAGTCTGTGTCGTGACTCCGCGTTGCTCACCCCAACTCGGCAGAGACCCTACCGTCCCTCCTGAGCTGGCCTTGGGGGGGACCGCAACATCTGGCGCCTGAACAGGGACCCTCTGCCCCATTGTTGGCATTAGCGAGACGCCCCATCCGTGACCCTCTGCACCATCAGCATCTGGCAAGATGCCCCATCCGTGACCCTCTGCCCCATCGGCGACTGGCGAGACGCCCCGTGGAACGTCTGGTGAGCCAGTGAGCAGCCCCCTCAGCATTTGGCAAAATGGTAAAATGCCCAGTTCTTCAAGACGCCCCCTCGGCGAGTAGCCCCCTTGGCAACGCCCCATTCTTGAACGTCTGGCGAGCAAAATGCCCAGTTCTTCATTGGTGAGAAAAGCCCTGCTAATGGTTGCCTGTGGGTGAGAAGGCAGCCCCTTCCCTCCCTTCTTCCTTTGTTTGTCCTCCCCTTCCCCCCCCCAGGAAGGCACACACTGCCACATGGCCCCAAGCCTGTGTTGGCCACTCCCCCCACTAAGCACAAGATACGTGGGTCTAAACACTATCCATTTGTCTCAGCTGGCCCCAGCATTAGGAGTTGTAGTTTGCATGATCATCCTTTGGGCTATCATTTTTGATCTGGGTTATTATTTTCTCAGTCTCTTTGATTCAGGAGTGTCCCAGCCCAGGCCCCCCATTAAACAACACCACGCGGTAATGGGCAACCTCCCTCCCCACCAGAGGACCCCACAATTACAGGCTCTTAAGGCCCTCCTCTGGCAACGTGGCTTACAAGTAAAACAAAAGGGCCTCCATAGCTTTTGGGATGAAGCTCTTGTTTTAGCCCCATGGATTCTTATCCTCCTTGCCATAATTGCCGACCTTAAAGACTCCACTGTGGAGAACGTCATTTCTGCCCATAATGAACTCTATAAGGAGGATCCTAAACTGGCTCTTCAAAGTTCATTCCTCCCAGCCCCCTCTTATGGTAACTTGGATGAGGAGGAAGTCAAACTTTTAAATTACAATAGACCACCACCACAACCCCCTCCTGCTACAGCCACAATCGCAACCACACCTCCCCCTCATTACCCTTCCAAAGACCTCCCCCCCTCCCCACCCCACCTCCGCTCAGTCCTGGACACACCCAGGTGACTGCCAGTTCCCTGACACGCCCCTTCGCCACCTTCCCTGTTAACATAGGGCAGGATGCGACAGCCAGGCCGTGGTACCCCACCCCCCTCTTTGATCTGGCCCTCATCCATAAGGCAGCCCAGGAATCCAGCGTTGATTCTGCTTACTTTGAACAAGTCCTCTTACAATGGGCCATCCATCTTCAAACTTACTATGACTGGTATTCGCTCCTCAAGGCAGTCCTTCTCCCCCCTGAATTCCTCCAATGGAAGGCCGCCTATAATGACCTGGCTGAATCCCAGGCCCGCCAAAATCTCAGGAATGGAATTCCAATTACCTTAGACATGCTCCTTGGCACAGGACCTTATACAGACCCTATATCACAAGCCACAGTGGGCATACATGCCTACTTTGACCAAATTAAATCGTTATCCCTTCAAGGGCTTAAGGCCTGCCTCCCACAGAGGCCAGATACCTATTTTTGTAATCTGGTCCAGGGCACATCTGAGGGCTTCACAGATTTCCTCTCTCATGTGACAGAGTCCTTGGACCGACGCACTCCCCCTGGCCTCACCAGGGATGCTTTAGTTAAGCAACTGGCATGGGAAGGAGCATCCACAGGAGTGTGTAATGCTATTGCTGCCATGCGTAATGAGGATCTCCACAAATGGATCGTAGCTACCAAAGATATCAATCCTATGTCTGCCCAATTCACATCCTTCATGGAATCTTGGGGAATAAAATACTCCCTTGGAATCCCCTACATCCCACAAGGACAAGCCATCGTGGAGAGAACTAACCAGACCCTAAAGGAACTAATTATAAAACAAAAGTTTTAATGCAGGGCCAAGGGTGTGCTTGTGTCTTTCCAGAAACTTCACAGATCCCAGTTTGGATTCCTGCCAGAAACGTCCGTCCAGCCACTGACGCAGCAACCAGCCTTGCTGAAGAGGATGATGCTAAACCCGTCAGACTACATATGGGACTTTAAACTTATTCCCCCCCCCAACCAGCCATAAATTCCTTTCCAATTCCTTTGATTACATTGAGCTGCTACCATTAAGGACACTCAATGCTACTGACTATGATGCTAGGGTGAACTCACCCAGCAACTGTCCTACTCCAGTCCTCTTCAGGCTCTCTAGTTGATTCTCGCTCGCTGGGACTGTTCACATGCCACAGAGCCATGCCCACTTGGCCCTTCCATGCCTCCTAGGCAACAGCCTCATATGTATGGTACAATACAGGTCTAGCCCCTAGCCAGACCTCATGCTAAAAGCCATACCAGGCCATAACCCTCGGGTTTTCTCACCAGGATGGCGGCTAGCCCATGACAGGTAAGATTCCATGAGATGGGGCAACCTAAGACAGGCACCGTCACATGTGATGATCCCTTGGGGCCTGGGTTCAACAATGGCTTTCCAAAAACCATACCAGGCCATCCCCCTCGGGTTTTCTCACCAAGGTGGTGAGTAGCCCATGATGGGTAAGACTCCATGAGATGGAACAACCTAAGATAGGCACTGTCACGTATGATGATCCCTTGGGGCCTGGGTTCAACAATGGCTTGACAATAAACCATACCTCTCAGGGTTGCCAATAATAAAAACAAAAAGGAGGATATGTATGGCACAATACAGGCCTGGTCCTAGTCAGACCGCATGGCAGAAGAAAACAGGAAGTGGCTTCTGTGAAAATGGCGTTCTGCGCAGGCTTGGTGTGACAACAGTTACAGTCCCATGCTCGCAAGAAGCCTACTACGAGATGTCCTGTCCAGAGACAGGCTGTCATTGGTCACAAAAAGGGGACCACCCCATACAAGGATTATCAGCCCCTTAAGCCCTATGTGCATTGTGCTAAATAAACGAGTTTGTGGAGTCTCGCTTCCGCTTTCACCCAACTCCCGGAGTCTGTGTCGTGACTCCGCGCTGCTCACCCCAACTTGGCAGAGACCCTACCATCCCTCCTGAGCTGGCCTTGGGGGGGACCGCAACAGGGACAGAGAGAGAGAAAAAGGGTGGGTGCACCAGGGCCTCCAGGCACTGCAAACGAACACCAGATGTGTGCTCCCCCTTGTGCATCTGGCTTACGGGGGTCCTGGGGAGTCCAACCTGGGTCCTTTGGCTTTGCAGGCAAGCGCTTTAACTGCTATGCCATCTCCAGCCCTAAAATTAATTTTTTTTTTTTTTTGGTTTTTCAAGGTAGGGTCTCACTCTAGCCCAGGCTGACCTGGAATTCACTATGTAGGCTCAGGGTGGCGTTGAACTCATGGCAATCCTCTTACCTTTGACTCCTGAGTGTTGGGATTAAAGGCATGCACCACCACGCCGGGCCTAAAATCAATTTTTTAAAAATTTCTTTTTTTGCAAGAAGTGGGACAAGAGAGACAGGGCCAGAATGGCATACCAGGACCTCCAGCTGCTGAAAATGGACTCCAGATGCACATGCTACTTTGTTTATCTGGATTTGTGTGGATTCTGGGGAATCAAACCCAGGTCTTTAGTGTCTTTGCAGGCAAGTGTCTTAACAGCTGGACCATCTCTCCAGTCCCCTGAAACACTTCTTCAAAAATTGTATCTTAATTGGTTTACCAATAGTAGGTTTCCATATGGCTTATTCACATATCCTTGGTTTTGATTCATCTTCCCACCATCCCATCCTCCCTAATCCTCACCCCTGCTTAAACCCTGCCCTCCTGTGATTGCTCCAATGTGCTCCCATGTGTTCCAGTGTCCTCTCACAGTAGCTGCCACTGCCTCATCCTAGCGCCTTGTTCTCTATAGACACTCTGACTTTCAGCTGTTCATCTAGAAATTTGAAGCTCAGATCTGCAAGTCAAAGAGAGTGTGTAGCTGTGGCATTCTGTGATGTGAACTCTGGGATGAGGACACAGAAGCCTTGTCCACCTGAGCACCTGTCTTAGTGTGCTGGCGCTGGCACTGTGCTCGCTCCCCTGCAGGGCAGGGGGAGGGTGACTGACTGTCCTTGGCTGGGACAGACTAGCTTAGGCTTCCCATGCCCAGGTCCTTGCAGGCCCCTTGAGCTTACCCTGCCCCAGTTTCCACTGGACGGGGTCCTCTTCTCTGGATTTTGATCCATGGCAGCCACTGCTGAGATTTATGTGGTAAGGTGTGTGAAGCTGGGCATCAGGAGACAGACAAGGCTCTCATTCCAAAGTCCCTGTCATTCTGAGAGGGGGATACAGTTAGGGTGACTGGACCCCTGATGGTTAAAAAAAAAAAAAGCACAAGAAAGTCTGCACTTGCCAGAAATCCAGGATGATCTGACTTCTTATCTCTTGCCTAGTTCCCTAGACCTGTTTCTCCACAAGCAACCAGGAACCCTCCTGGGAGAGAGGTCTTCATAAGATTTAAGCATTGTGGTTGGTCAAGTTTGTCCCCTGGAACTTGGTGCCAGGGCCAGCCTCTTCCTGAGACAGCCCCTAGACCTAACCAACCAGCTGTGTGCCTGGTTCACCTGAGCCAGAAGACAGCCCACCACCCTAAAGTTATAAATACCTTTACAAGGGGAGGGCAGGCTCTCTGACCACTTGGGAACTTTCAGCTGTGGGTAAGTTTTTCCCTTGGTTGTGCCCCCTAGGCCTTACCCTCCACATGGGTTCTTTATCCCCTCCAGCTCCCCACATGGCAGGAGCTCCTTGAACTTTCTTTCTGTGGCTTTTCCAGGCACTCCACGTGGGATCTCTAGCCATGTGAGTGCTTTTCCTTGGCACTGTACTGCCCTCAGCAAATGTAATAATTTAATCATTAACCTTCTCAGTCTTTTTTTAACTCTTTGATAAAATTAGGAACAAACGTGGGGTTTGGGGCTCAAGGACTTTCCTGCACCCCTAGCACCCCAATACAGTTCCTTGTAGAAGCCTCTGGTTGATCTTCAGTCCATGTCGTGCACTTTGTTTTGTTTTGTTTTTTTGTCCTGCACTCTTCTTGCTCTCCTGCATGGCTGGGAGTTGCTATGGCATGGTCAGGTGTTTCCTCCTGGTCAAATGCCACTGGATGTGCAGCCATCATCAGCCATTGGCTTGGGGAAGTGGGACTCAGCCAGGGTTGCTCCACCAAATGTCCTTGTCCTGTGTCTCTGGAAGGCCACCCCAGGCTGGCTGCTGCAGGGGAGTGCCTGTCACCCAGATAAGGGCTGCTTGATCCTGTCTGTCATGAAGTCAGTACTGGACAGTGAAGCTGCCTTGGACCTGCTTCTGTATCCAAGTTCATTGACTCTCTCTTCTAGTGTGACTTGTACTCTGAAAATCAAAGAATGTGCTGTGACTCGGAAAGCCCAGCACTGTTTTCAACCTTGCTAATTTTGTCATTTTCAGAAAAAATATTATTGCATTGTCTTTTGAAATCATGGGATATTTTTCCTGTTAAATTGAACACATCATCTGTGGTATTTTGATTCAGGTGTACCCCATAAACTTAGGTGTTCAGAATGCTAGCCTCCCCAGCTGATGGCAATTGGAAATTAAAGCCTCCTGGAGGTAGAGTATTGTTGAGGGTGGGCTTTATAGCCAGCTTCCCCTTGCCAGTGTTTAGCACAGTCTGCTGTTGCTAGGGTCCATGTTATATTGACCAGGGGGTGATGTCTACTCTCTGCTCATGCCATCATTTTCCCTGCCATCATGGAACTTTCTGCTCGAGCCTATAAGCCAAAGCAAACCTCTTTTTTTCCCACAAGCTGCTCTTGGTTGGGTTATTTCTACCAGCAGTGTGAACCTGACTGCAACAGTGAAATGGTACTAAGGAGTGGAATTGCTGCTAGACACCTGACTGTGTGGTTTTGACCTTTTGGAGTTGATTTTCAAGAGGATTTGAAACCTTGGCCTAAGAGACACCTTGCAGTGCTGTAAGTACAGCTTGATGGACTATTCTGCTCACAGTTGAAAGGCTTCAATGAAGTAAAAACTATGGACTGTGAGGTTTGGCTTGAGGGAGAGAAAGAGCTTTACTTAGACTTGGATAGCAGTTGGTGTGAGATGCTTGCTGTTATGCCCATGTCCTGAGAAGTTCTGCAGTGTTGCTTTGCTTAGAAATGAACTGATGTGAGCAGAGGGATGTGACACAGAAAAAATGAAATCTTTGGGCCTAAACTGCTGCCCGTTCACCAGCAAAGTTTTTGAGACATTATAACTTTTGAGATTGAGCCAGCTGACCTGCACTGCAGCAACAGGAAGAATGTGGACTCTTTTGAAGGTGCCTGAATGTTGAAGGAGTGTCCTGTTCTTCAAAGTCTGCTTTATTCCCCCCTGGATTAACAAATTGTCACTCTACCTGGTATTATGGTGTATAAGAAATGAAGGAAAGAGAAAGTCATTGAGTTTGCAGTGCGATCTTGTAATTTAGAAGTGGCCATGGGCAGTGTGAAGCAGGTTTGGTGGGATGCCTCTATAGAGATCCCATGGGGCCATGAGGATGGACCTTGGGTTGTAGTGGAGACCCAGTGGAGATGCCAGGACCATGAGATGGCTGCCAAGGAGGACTGCTGCCCCAGATGAAGTTTTCCAGGACCGTGAGTAGCCTAGCTGGAGGGGCGGAATTGGAACTCCAGAGACTTGTTGCTGGTTAGAATTATTGCTCTTGGAGATTTGTCATTGACTAGAGTTGTTGGACTTGGAGCTACAGAGTTGTTTTAAATCTTGTATTGGTTGAATATTTCTTTGCTTTGCCCAATGCCATCCTTTGCAATGGGAATGTTTATTCTGTGTCATTATGGGTTTAGGGAGGACTTTTTTTTTTTGGTATTATGGCTCAGTTAAAAGACCTTGGATTATGGGGATGTACGAACATCATTAGGATTGATAAAAACTATGGGGACTTTGAAAGTTGCATGAATGCATTGCATTTTACATCTTGTATGGTTATCAGTTTATGGGGACCAGGGGTGGAATGTAGTGGTTTGATTCATGTGTTCCCTATAAACTTAAGTGTTAAGAATGCTAGTCTCCCCAGCTGATGGCAATTGAAATTAAAGCCTCCTGGAGGTAGAGTATTATTGGGGGTGGGCTTATGGGAATTAGAGCCAGCTTCCCCTTGCCATGTTTGACACACTCTCCTGTTGCTATGGTCCATCATAGGTCGGCCGGGGGTGATGTCCACCCACTGCTCATGCCATTTTCCCTGCCATCATGGAGCTTTCCCCTCGAGCCTGTAAGCCAAAGTAAACCTCTTTTTTTTCCCCACAAGCTGCTGTTGGTCAGGTGATTTCTACCAACAGTGCGAACCTGACTGCAACATCATCCCATTAAAAAATATTTTATTCACTTGTTTTATAGGGAGAGAGAGAGGAAGAGGCAGATAGAACAGGCACACCAGGGTCCTCAGCCACTGCAAAGGAGTTTCAGGCACATGCTCCACCTTGTGAATCTGGCTTATGTGGGTCCTAGGGAATCAAACGTGTGTCCCTAAGCATTGCAGGCAAGTGCCTTAATTGCCAAGCCATCTCTCCAGCCCTATCATCCCATTTTTATTGGCTATTTTATTTATTTATTTATTTATTTATTTATTTATTTATTTATTTATTTGGTTTTGCAAGGTAGGGTCTCACTCTGGTCCAGGCTGACCTGGAATTAACTATGTAGTCTCAGGGTGACCTCAAACTCTTGGCAATCCGCCTACCTCTGCCTCCTGAATGCTGGGATTAAAGGCGTGTGCCACCACGCCAAGCTTATTGGCTATTTTATTTCCTGTATTTTTCTCTTAGGATTGCTTGAACTATCTGAGGTCATTTGTACTTCCAAATTAATTTTAAGAGTTTTTGTGTGTGTGTGTGTGTGGCAAATGGTGGTTGGGTCTTGGTGGGGATTGCATTGACTGTGTAGATTGCTTTTTTTTTTTTTTTTTTTGAGGTAGGGTCTCACTCTAGCTCAGGCTGACCAGGAATTCATTTGGTAGTCTCAGGGTGGCCTCAAACTCACAGCGATCCTCCTACCTCTGCCTCCTGAGTGCTGGGATTCATCTCTCTGTCTACCTCATCTATCTATTTGTGGCAATTGTGAATGGGATTGTTTTCCTGGTTTCATCCTCAGCATGTTTGCTATTGCCTTTACATGGGTACTGGGGAATCCAACTAGCGCCAGCAGGCTTTGCAAGCAAACACCTTTCACCTCTGAGCCATCTCCACAGCCCATATTGGATATTGGTATGTAGGAAGGGTACTTAGTATTTTTTTGTTGTAAACTTAAAAAAAAAATCATGTGTTTATTTGGGGGGAGAGAGAGAACAAATGAATGAACAGGAGCAAGCCAGGACCTCCAAGTCATCAGGCATTACAAGCAAGCATCTTTGACCACTGAGAAATCTCCAGCCCTTTTAAAAACTTTTCACTGAGGCTGCAGGAATGGCTTAGCAATTAAGATGATTGCCTGTGAAGCTTAAGTACCCAGGTTTGATTCCCCAGGACCCACGTAAGCCAAATGCACAAGGTGGCACATGTGTCTGGAGTTTGTTTGCAGTGGCTGAGGCCCTGGTGTGCCCATTCTTTCTCTCTCTCCCTCTTTCTCTTTCTCTTAAATAACTGCATAAAAAATTTAAGTACCTTTATTGACAATTTCCATAAATGAAGACAATATACCATGATCATAACCCTCTCCCACAACCCTCCCTTCCCCCACCACGATTTTCCTCCATTGAATCTCTTCTTTCTAACTAGTTTCTCTTCAATGTTGATGTGTTCATGTTTTTCCCTCCTACCATGCATGCCTTGTGGAGGTAACGTTAGCCACCTTAAAAATCATGAATATCCTAGACACTTTGTGTGATAATTTTTTTAGCTTAATTTTATTTATTGGCAACTTTTGTACATGAGTATAACATATTTTGACCATAATCATCTCCCATTACCTTCTTTTCTTTGTCCCACTGAACTCTTCCTCCTTCCCACCTAGTAGTCCCTCTTCTATGTGTATGTCTTTGCGACTGTGTGTGACCATGTGTGTGAATGTTTGAGTTACATGGTTTAATGAGGGTTGCTTACACAAGCATGGTGGTGTTTATTTTCTAAAGTTCATGCAACCTTCCACTGTCTGCAAACATTGAATAAAATGTCTCCCCCTTCCCCAGCAGCCACTATGTGTTAAAATATTAGTCCCTTTTATTTCTTTTCATAACCCATTTTTAAGTTGGTAATTTGTCTTTTTGATGCGTAGATTTTGGAGATCATTACATATCCTAGACATTAATACCCTGTCAGAGTGTCACTTAGAAAGAATTTCTTCATTCTGTGGTCTGGGAAGATGGGTTCATTCTGGTGTATATTTCCAAGAGGGTAGTTTGGCATAGTGCAGAAACACATTGGCAGAATTGTGAAGTGCCTGCTCACATCACGTCACATCCCATCAGCAAGCAGAGAGGGGACAGGAAGTGAAGCTGAGCTGTAAGACCTCAAGCCTGTCCTCTAATGACTGACCTCTTGTCCCTTCTCCTGAAGGCTCCACAGCCCTCCAGTACAGCCCCAACATTTGAGACATTTAGACAGCAGCATGACCCTTATAACTTAACCAACTATCAGACTACCTAAGCCTGTCTGGGGCCCCAAAGAAGTGCTGCAGTCAAATGATAAATGATAGGCTGTTATCATAGGCTGTGTGACAGCACTGCCCATGCTTGAGAATCTGCTTTGCCAGAGCTGTGTGATCTCCAGCAAGTTATTTTTGTTTTTATACCTCAACTTCTCTCATTCGTGTGATATGACCAGTAAATGGACCTTTTTCATAAGTCGAGTTCTTTGTGTTCAAGCCTTTTAATTCTTTATATTTGCATGTCTTTTATTTTTCTTTCTCCTTTCACAAGGACATCAAACGTAATATATTTCATATTAAATCCCTGTTATCTCCTCACACAATTTAGTTTTCTTTCCCCTTAATCAGATGTACCACCTTGTATTCACTTTCTTTTTAAAAGCTTGGGGTCCACCTTAGCTGATCCCTACTTAAGCTTTACATCTGCTCTTTCACCCAGTCTGGACCAGTTCTGAGTCCATTTCCATCTCCACAACTGGCATCTGTTACCCAAACTTTTGACTACCCTCCTTCCACTATTCCAGTCATAGTCCCCTCCCACTCTACCCTCCACCCTGACACATAAGAAGCCGCTCAAGTTGAGACTTCAGTGGACCTTGGCGAGCATTCATCTCCCAACTTTGGTTCAGTTTCTGGGCTGAGCACACGTCAGTACTGATGAAATGCTCCATGACACTGACTTTTATTTATTAGTTGAATACCTGTTTCCTGTGTGTCCAGCACCTGCCAGATTGTGGAAAGACATTCCAGTTTCATGGGAGTCAGAGTGTGCAGTATCAGGATGGACACTTCCAGGTGACAGCTGTCACTCCATGGGACAATGAAGAGGTTTAATTCTTTCCAGGGATCGAGAAAACAATCTGAGAAGCACATTTAAAACAGAGGTCCAAAGCACAGGGAGTCATTATCCTGGTGAACGTGCCGATGAGGGAAGTGTTAGGGGGAGGTTTTGACACAGAAAATAGTTTGTTCAAAGGCAAGAAGAACAGTGGTCTATTCCAGGAATCAACATTTTAGTATAGCTGAATAGAAGCCAGAGTTTAAGATCAACAGTAGCAGGAGACCAAATGGAAAAGACGGCAGGGACTTCTTTTGCCACCGATTTCAGTGATCATAGGCCTTGAGCAGCATAGCGGTTGGGCTCATGTCAGACAGATCTTTGAACTCTGAATTTTTTCTCCATGGTCATAGGCATATAATTGAATGTCTTTACACCTGTGTTCTAGTCAGAAGAGGAAGAATGGGTACCTTGGACTTAATTTTTACTTGCGGTCTGTATCGCTGTTTTGGACATTGGTGTATTGGGCACTTCTCTGTGTTTGAGGCACTGGGACAGAACCCAGAGCCTCTCGTGTGCTTGGCAAGTGCTCTACGTTGAGCTATCCCCCCAGTTCTCTCCATCGGACTCTCTGCTTTTTACCATTTAATATTCACATCATGGAATAGCTTTCCTTTTCCAGACCTCCTTATTATAGCCTGACTTCCTTTGCCACATGCCTATAAGACAACAAGTGTGTTGGCCCTCTTGGGTCTGGCCTCTGCAGTTACTCATTGGCACTGTGGGTCTGTGTCCATCTTGCAAGCATAGTTAATGGGAAGTGTTCTGGGAGTTCGATCATTGGTTATGTGCTTTTTCATTGGAGTTATGCTCTTTCAAGGCTGAAGGCCAAAAGCACATGGAAAACTCACTAAAAGAAGGTTACTATGAGGACTTGCTTCAAAACATTCAGCTCACATTCCCCAAGATTTTTTGTGCCCTGCTCCACTGTGGCAGTGAGTGAGTTTGTTTTTACACTGACATGTTTATAGTCTAAGTTTCAGCTTTGGAGATCAGCATCATAACAAGCATCAGGGTGATGACTGCAGAGTTCATATTCACTAGTAGGACTGATGTGGGAACTGAGCAGACAGTAACAGCATTCTAGTCGTCCACTGACCAGAGATGTCTGAAATACATGGTTTTGTGGTGTCTGTTCATTCATTGCCACTAGAAGGAAATTTTGACACTTTACAGTTACTTACAGAAATGGCTTTCAAAAGATAATTTCACAAATGACCAAAGCATCCAGTTTCATTTTTGAGTGTCTGATACTGAATTAAGAAAAGGAAAACTACTTTTTTTTTTCTCAGCGGACCTATACTAGGGCAGCCCCTTGAAACGGCATCATGTGATCACCTTAAATGCTCCCATGATGAGGTATGTTCCTTTGTTACCTGAGGGTAGGGTAATGAGTATAACTACAGAGGCTTGGAGAAACTGGTCATGCCTTAAGAAACCTGAAATAGCTGTGCCAGTATCACCATCTAGTGAGGGAAGTAGGTCACTGCAGATTCTACTTTTGTCATAGAAAAAAGAGAAAATGCACTTTCAAACTTCTTGTAAAAAAAGTGGATTACTGAGCCAGGTGTGGTGGTGCACACCTTTAATCCCAGCACTCGGGAGGCAGAGGTAGGAGGATCGCCATGAGTTCGAGGCCACCCTGAGACTACATAGTGAATTCCAGGTCAGCCTGAGCTAGAGTGAGACCCTACCTCAAAAAACAAAAACAAAAAAGTGGATTACTGAAGCATAGACTTTTGGAAAAGCGGATAAATGGAAGGTAATTTAATCCATCTTGTCCATTTGCATATTGGGACTAGAGAGTCTAAAGAGGTGAAGTGATTGATCTCATAATGTGGCTAGTTAGTAGCAAAACATCTGGCTCTTGTTTTCCAGGTTAGAATTTTGCATCTTCATTACAGCGAACTATGCTTATATTTTACAGGGATATAATATAATATAATATAATATAATATAATATAATATAATATAATATAATATAATATAATACAAGTATGCTCAGGTGCAGTGTTTTGCCCCAAGGGCTAAAGGCTGAGAAACACTTACTTTTCCTATCCATCTGGGACTCCATCTTGTGCAAGGGGTTGCAAAATTATGACGTAGGTGGGCTGTAGGGAAGGAGAAAGGGAGAGAAGGAAGGAGGCAGAGGAAAAGGAGAAAGTAAATAATTAAATAATTTTTTTAAAGGTGTGATGGTGCACACCTTTAATCCCAGCACTCAAGAGGCAGAGGTAGGAGGATCAACATGAGTTCGAGGCTACCCTGAGACTAGATATTAAATTCCAGGTCAGCCTCGGCTACAGGGAGACCCTACCTTGAAAACACACACACACACACACACACACACACACATATTGCTGGGTGGGTGGCACATGCCTTTCATCCCAGCACTTGGGAGGCCGAGGTAGGCAGAACACTATGAATTCAAGGTCAGCCTGAGACTACATAGTGAATCCCAGGTCAGCCTGGGCTAGAGCTACCTCAAAAAAGGGGGGTGGGACCTGGAAAATTTGCTTAGTGGTTAAGGCGCTTGCCTACAAAGCCAAAGGATCCAGATTTGATTCCCTAGGACCCATATAAGCCAGATGCACAAGGGGGTGCACACATCTGGAGTTTGTTTGCAGCAGCTGAAGGCCCTGGCAGGCCCATTCTCTCTCTCTCACTCACTCGCTATCTCTCCCTCTGCTCCTATTTCTCTCTCTCTCAAATAAAGAAAAATAAAAAGTATATATGTTTTAAAAAAGCTTTTTATTGAATTTCAGGAACTTGGTCCTTTTAATAATTCCAAATTTCTGCACACAGATCACTCCTGCTTTCTCTATAGAACAGCAGATATGCAAGTGGAGACAAGAACTCAACATCAGACATCTTCCTCGGTTGCTCTCCACCTTATGCTTTGAGATACCATCTCTCTTTTTTTTTTTTTTTTTTGAGAGAGAGACAGAGAGAGAGAGGTAGAGAGGGAGAGAGGTAGAGAGAGAAAATGGGCGTGCCAGCAGCCTCTCAGCCACTGTGAATGAACTCCAGGCATATGTGCCCCCATGTGGGCAAGTACAGCATTGTGCCCTTGCATCACTTTTTGTGTCTGGCTAATCTTGGGAACTGGAGAATCAAACAGGCATTCTTAGGCTTGGCAGGCAAGCGCCTTAACTGCTAAGCCATCTCTCTAGCCAGAGATACCGTCTCTTGCTAAACCTGGAGCTCAGGGATTCAGCTAGGCTAGCTAGCATGAACTCCAGCTATTCCCTGTCTCTCTGCCTTCCTGGTGCTGGGATTCCGGGAGCACACCCCCACACCCAGCATCTCACGTGGAAGTTTAGGGTCCAAACTCAGGTCCTCATGCTTGCATAGCTAGCCCTTTACCCACTCAGCCATGCCCCCCCAGACCCCTGGTCAAGTTGTTGTTCTGAAGTTGACTCATTAGCCAAGTGAGTCAGTCAAGCAGTCACAGGCTGTCAGCTATCACTTACCGTCTTTCAAGCTGACAGCATCTTGACAATGAATTTAAAATCTTCCACCTCTCCTCTTTCACACCTTCCCTGCTATTTTTCTGCAAGGCCAGAGTGCCGGTGTTTATGTCATTATATCTGAATATCTAAAAGACGGCAATAATAAGACACATGACATCATGTAAGTAAGCTAGGTTATTTTGACTTTTAATTTTGCCTTAAATATAAATCCTGGCTCAGGCTGCTGAGAACTTTGGCAAAGGTCAGAAAGAGGGTGAAACCAGAATTCCTTGGCCTTACGAATTCTTGTGGTCTCCATCAGCAGTCCCTCCTTTCTAACATCAAGTTTGTCTCAGTATTTACTCAAATACATTCAAGCCACTAATGTTTTAATGAGAGTGCAGCTGCCTGCCAGAAGTCCCATTTGGATCATTTGCTTTTGCTTTGTTGATCATATCAAGTGAATCATTACAAATAATAACACTGTAACAACATCATTCTTTCCAGGAAATGTCATCTTGCTGATGGCATCTGAGACTGGATGTTATTAAAATCTGACTTTTTTTTTTCATCTTCTCTGGACTGCATCTTTTTTTTTTTTGGTTTTGCAAGGTAGGGTTTCACTCTGGTCCAGGCTGACCTGGAATTAACTATGTAGTCTCAGGGTGGCCTCGAACTCTCGGCGATTCGCCTACCTCTGCCTCCCAAGTGCTGGGATTAAAGGCGTGCACCACCACACCCGGCTTCTGGACTGCATCTTAACACCCTTGAAGGAACACTAACATGCAGAGATACTGTGGTGGGTTGAATCATGTCCCCCATAAACTCTCGTGTTTTGGATGTTTGGTTCCCAGCTCTTGGTACTTTGGGAAGTGGAGTCTTGCTGGTGGAGGTGTGTTGCTGGGGGTGGGCATTGGGATGTGATAGTGTGGTAGACTTTGGGAGGTAGAGTCTTGCTGGCAGAGGTGTGTTGCCAGGGGTGGGCTTTGGGGGGTGAGATAGCCCAGCCTTCCCCTTGCCAGAATTCAGCTCACTCTCCTGCTGCTGTCTTCCACCTGCTATCTCAGGGAGCGATGTCCAGCTCCTGCTCTACCATCTTTCCCCTGCCTTCATCAAGCCTGCAAGCCAAAATCAAGTCTTTCTCCCAACAGCTGCCTTGGGTCAGCTGGTTTGTCCCAGCAACACGAAGGAAACTACAATAGATGCTCTTTTTTGTGAGGAGCATTTTGGGCTGGGGGGTTGAGGAAAAGCTCCCACAGAACTCTTCCCAAGGATCAGCTACTTATACAATTCTTGTTCTATGTTGACCCAGCATGTTTTGTAAATACCTTTTGAAAGTAAGGCTATTGAAGCACTTCAGAATTAAATGGGAAAAAAATTTTTTTAGTTTTCTGAAGATGTATAATCCAAGTCTTTTTGTTGTTCCTCAATTAGTGAAATAATTGGTGAAAGTTTTTAATTTTTATTTTTTTTATCTGTGAGGGGGGTGAGAGAAAACATATGGACATGCCAGGGCTCCTTGCTACTGTAAACAAACTCCAGGTGCAAGCATCATTTTGTGCATCTGGCTCTAAGTGGGTACTAGGAAATTGAACCCTAGACAGTAGGCTTTGCAATCAAGCACTTTTAACCACTGAACTATATCCCTAGCTCAATTAATGCAAACTGTAATGTAAAAGTTTTATAAAAGAAGCTTCCTTCTGAAACAAGTATTGATGTCTTATGAGCAGAGCACGATTCTTCTGAACTCAAGAAGGAAATGGTTCTGATTTTGATATGCCATAAAGAATCTTTGTAACTAGCCGGGCGTGGTGGCACATGCCTTTAATCCCAGCACTTGGGAGGCAGAGGTAGAAGGATCGCTGAGAGTTCGAGGCCACCCTGAGACTACAGAGTGAATTCCAGGTCAGCCTGAGCCAGAGTGAGACCCTACCTCAAAAAAAAAAAAAAAAAAAAAAAAAAAAAGAATCTTTGTAACTTAATGTTTGTTTCTATTGTGGTTTGAATGTAAAATGTCCCTCACAGGATCCTGTGTTTGAACATTTGGTCCCAGCTGATGGCACTTGAGAAAGTTGTGGAACCTTTAGGAAGTAGGGCATTGCTGGAGAAAGAATAAAAAATGTCCTTTCTCAAAAAAAAAAAAAAAAAAAAAAAAAAAAAAAGGCTGGGCGTGGTGGTGCAGCCCTCGGGAGGCAGAGGTAGGAGGATTGCCATGACTTCAAGGCCATCCTGAGACTACATAGTGAGTTCCAGATTAGCCTGGGCTAGCGCCAGATCCTTCCTGGGAAGAAAAAGAAAGAAAGGGAGGGAGGAAGGGAGGGAGGAAGGGAGGGAGGGAGGGAGGAAGGAAGGAAGGAAGGAAGGAAGGAAGGAAGGAAGGAAGGAAGGAAGTGTGAAGCCAGGTGTGGTGGTGCACACCATTAATCCCAGCACAGGTGGCAGAAGTAAGAGTGTCGATGTGAGTTTGAGGTCACCCTGAGACTCCATAATGACTTTCAGGTCAGCCCAGGCTAGAGTGAGACCCTACTTGGAAAAAAAAAAAAAATCCTTTCTCCATCCTACTTTTCAAATATTTAAATGACTATCAAAAACTAACCTATTCAGGGCTGGTGCGGTGGCCCAGCAGTTAAATGTGCTTCTTGTGCAAGCATGAGGGCCTGAGAGGGAGGGGTCCCAAGACTGCCTGAGTTCCAGTCTCCACATCCCAGGTAAAACAACTAGGCATGGCCACACAGGCCTGAAACCCAATGCCACAGTGGGGCAGAGACTGGAGAATCTTCAGAGCCCCACAAGCTCCAGAATTAGTAAAAGGAGACTCCAGCCCAAAACAAGATCAAAGAGAGGATAGAGTGGGACACCCGACATCCCACCATAGGCAAGTGACCCCTACAGCAGTGAAATATATGGGATACCACATGGGTATTTACATGTGCACACACCACACACACATACATGCACACACAAATGTTACACACCACATTACACACTCAAGTAAAAAAAAAATACTAAAATAAAATAACCTATTCAATACAGGCGTGGTATCTCACATGTATAATCCCAACACTCAAGAGGCTGAGGGCAGAGAATCACCAAGATTTCAAGGCTAGCCTGGGCTACAACTTGGAATGCATACAGACCTTATCTAAATAAATAAATAACATATTCAAGCATGAATTCAGAGAAGGGTTTATTATATACAAAAGAAGGGCTGGAGAGATGGCTTAGCAGTTAAGGTGCTTGCCTGCAACACCTAAGGACCTGTGTTCAACTCTCCAGATCCCACGTAAGCCAGATGCACAAAGGTGACACAAATGCACAAGGTGGCACCACATGCGCACAAGGTGGCACGTATGTCTGGAGTTTGACTGCAATGGCTGGAGGCCCTGGTGTGCCAGCATTCTCTCTCATACAGGAGTTTTTCCATCCTGCCCAGAAATACACATGCACACGCACGCGCGCGCACACACACACACACACACACACACACACACACACACACGCATGAAGGCAAAACAGAGAAACAGAGATGGGGAGATAGCTCAGTCACTAACGTGTGCCTATAATCCAATCCCAATGTTGGGGAAGCAGAGACAGGTGGACCCCTGGGGCTTGCTGGCCAGCAGTCTAGCCTACTTGGCAAGCTCCAGTTTCAAATAAGGTGGACAGCATTCTTTATTTTTTAACTTTTGAGTGACAACTTGCATACCCAGTATACCATGATCATAATATCCTCCCACCACCCTTACTCTTCCCTCTCTCCTACCTCCCCTCCACTGAATTGCTGCTTCTTCTTCTAGGTGGACATAATTCTTAAGGATGATATTTGAGGATGTCATTTGGCCTCTGCACACATATGCACACACACACAAAATAAGGCAAAACAAAACAGCTTTATATGTTTTTAAATATTTTATTTATTTGAGAGAGAGAAAGACAGAGAAAGAGAGAATGGGCGCACCAGGACCTCCAACCACTGCAAAAAAACTTCAGGCACATGTGCCACCTTGTGCATCTGGCTAATGTGGGTGTTTGGGGATTGAATCTGGGTCCTCAGGCTTCACAGGCAAGTGCCTTAACCACTAAGCTATCCCTCCAGCCCTAAGCTTTATATTTTTATTCTCTCCTGTGTCTCTACAGAGGAGAGAAGAATGATCTTCTTAAGAGAAGCGATGAGCTTCTCTTCCAGGGGACTCGCAGTTGTCATTGTGCTCAGCGTCTTTGCCCCTCTTTTCAGCACTCTGTCCAGACTCCATGGATTACTGCAGAGCATGCCCCAGGAGCTACTCGAGCTGGTGAACACAGGCTGCCAAAACTGCATTCATTAGCCCTAAGGAACAGAAACCAGAATGTCTCATTTTATTCCCAATCATACACAGAAAGGGTGTTACTCCTAAGCTATTTTTTGGATTTATAGATTCAGTGGGAAGGAAGGGGATGAGAGAGGTAGGTCATGGGCTGGAGAAATGGCTTAGTGGTCAGGGCACTTGCCTGCAAAGCCTTAGGACCCAGGTTCGATTCTATAGGACCCACATAAGCCAGATGCACAAGGTGGCACATGCGTCTGGAGTTCGTTTGCAGTGGCTGGAGGCCCTGGCGCACCCATTCTCTCTCTTTCTTTCCCCCTCTCTCTGTCTCTAATAAATAAGTAAAAATAAAAACTTTTTTAAAAGGCTAGAATTTTTAAAAAAGGAAAAATTAATAGATAAATTTTATTGATTTATAAAGAGACACTCTGATAAGCATTCAATATAACTGCTATGCTTGCATTTGATTTTCAAGCTATTCCATTAAAGGTGATAGTGTTCAATAGGAAACTGGCCAAGGAGATGCAAATGACTGATGGTTTATCTAGACCTGAATTAATGGGTTGTACCCAACTTATAGATGCAACAGGACTAATACACTATTGTCAAGGAATCATGTAAGAGTCTTAGAGGTCACAGACCACCTCTGCTGCTGAAAGATCTTGCATAATAAAGCTCTCTTTTCCTCTTTCAGTATTTAGAGCACTACACAAGTTATGTTAAGTCCCTTTGGTATTCTAGATCAACAAAGTCTGGCTGTGTGGATGAATACCTTCCTTTAATCTGTTGACAGCCAAGTCAAACAAAATATGTTAAGAAGTGAGAAGCCAGGGCATGGTGGCGCACGCCTTTAATCCCAGCACTCGGGAGGACAAAGTGGTAGGATCGCTGTGAGTTCGATGCCACCCTGAGACTACATAGTGAATTCCAGGTCAGCCTGGGCTAGAGCGAGACTCTATCTTGAAAAACCAAACAAAAAGGGGGGGGGCTGGAGGGATGGCTTAGTGGTTAAGGTGTTTGCCTGCAAAGCCAAAGGACCCAGGTTCGATTCTCCAGGATCCGCACAAGGGGGCGCACGCGTCTGGAGTTCATTTGCAGCCCATTCTCTCTCTCTCTCTCTCTCTCTCTCTCTCTCTCTCTCTGCCTCTTTCTCTGTCAAATAAGTAAATAAAAATAAAATATTTTTTTGAAAAAAGAAGTGAGAAACAAGTTATAAATCCATTATGTCTGAGTTTTCACAGATAAAAGATGTCAAGGAAGGAAAAATGATATAAAAATACACAAATTATTAGACTTTTTGAAAGATTTCATTTTTTAAATATTTTATTTATTTATTAGAGAGAGAGAGAAAGAATTGGCACCTTAGGACATCCAACCACTACAGACAAACTCCAGATGCATGTGCCATATGTATGTCTTACGTGAGTCCTGGGGAATTGAACCTGGGTCCCTTGGCTTTGCAGGCAAGTGCCTTAACCAATAAGCCATCTCTCCAGCCCAAAAGATTTCATTTAAGATAACATAATATGCCAGTGGGCCAGATGGACCTGAATATCACTACTAGGTAACTACAGAAGAGGTCAACCAGGAAACTGCTGATAGCAAGACAGCACCATGTATTGGAAAAGAGTTATGTCCATCACTGTATGTATTTCTGGTACAGAAGAAAAAAAAAGTGTTAGTCTTTCTAAAGGACCTGATAAGGAATTCGGGTAGAGTTAGAAGCCACACGTTCAGGGGGACAAGTACAAAAATATGTTTCTATATCACATTGCCTATAGATTTTGATTAGCACAATCAACTGTATATACTTATATACAATGTTTTTTTTGGGGGGGGGGGTTCGAGGTAGGGTTTCACTCTGGTCCAGGCTGACCTGGAATTAACTATGTAGTCTCAGGGTGGCCTCGAACTTACAGAACTCACGGCGATCCTCCTACCTCTGCCTCCCAAATGCTGGGATTAAAGGCGTGCGCCATCACGCCTGGCTACAATGTGTTTTTAAAGATATATACATCATGGAATGGTTCATCAGGCTAATTAACACGTGCATTACGTCACCTTTTGTGTGTGTGTGTGGTTTTTTGAGGTAGGGTCTCACTCTAGCCCAGGCTGACCTGGAATTCATGGTGATCCTCCTACCTCTGCCTCCCGGGTCCTGGGATTAAAGGCGTGCGCCACCATGCCCAGCTCATCACCTTTTTTTTTTTTTTTTTTTTTTGTTTTGTGAGGTAGGGTCTCACTCTGGTCCAGGCTAACCTGGAATTCACTATGTAGTCTCAGGGTGGCCTTGAACTCTCGGCAATCCTCCTACCTCTGCCTCCCAAGTGCTGTGATTATAGGCGTGCGCCACCACGCCCGGCTCATCACCTTTTTTTAAGGTAAGAATACTTAAAATTCACTCTCAGTATTTTTGTTTTGTTTTGTTTTAGTTTTTCAAGGTAGGGTCTCGCTGTAGCCCAGGCTGACTTAGAATTCACTATGCAGTCTCAGGCTGACCTTGAACTCACAGCAATCCTACCTCCCACCTCCACCTGCCAAGAGCTGGGATTAAAGACATGCATCATGCCCAGTTTGTTTGTTGTTGTTGTTCATTGGGGTGCACAAGGTGGTGCACGAGTCTGGAGTTCATTTGCAGTGGCTGGAGGCCCTGCCACGCCCATTCTCTCTCTCTCTCTCTCTCTCTCTCTCTCTCTCTCTAAATAAATAAATAAATAAAATTTTTTTTTTTTTTTTTTGTTTTGCAAGGTAGGGTCTCACTCTGGTCCAGGCTGACCTGGAATTCACTATGTAGTCTCAGGGTGGCCTCGAACTCTCGGCGATCCTCCTACCTCTGCCTCCCAAGTGCTAGGATTAAAGGCGTGCGCCACCATGCCCTGCTTATAAATAAAATATTTTTTAAAAGACTAAAATATGTTGCTATTGACTATAGTCACCACAATAAGTAGTAGATCTCTGTCTTATTCCTCCTCCTCAATGAAATAATGACTCTTCTGACCAAGATATTCCCCAGTCCCCTACCCTCAGGCTCTGCTGACCTCCATTCTGCTCTCTGCTTCTGAGTATGAATTTTTCAGATTCCACATTGAAATCAGTGAAATCAGACAATATTTGTCTTTCTGTGCCTAGATTATTTTACTTAGCCTAACATCTCCCAGTTTCAAAATTCAGGTTGTGGTACAGCGTTGGTGGTATAATGGTGAGCATAGCTGCTTTCCAAAATCCAGGTTGTAGGCCGGGCATGGTGGTGCACACCTTTAATCCCAGAACTCAGGAGGCAGAGGTAGGAGGACTGTCATGAGTTGCAGGCCACCCTGAAGCTACATAGTGAGTTCCAGGTCAGCCTGGGCTAGAGTGAGACCTCAAAAAACAAAAACAAACAAGCTGGGCGTGATGGTGCATGCCTTTAATCCCAGCACTCAGGAGGTAGAAGTAGAAGGATCACCTTGAATTCAAGGTCACCCTGAGACTATATAGTGAATTCCAGGTTAGCCTAGGCTAGAGTGAGACGCTACCTCAAAAAACCAAATAATAATAACATGGAAGAAGAGGAGAAGGGCTAGCCAGTGTGTGAGAGAGAGCTGGACTTTCTTTTTTAAAAAATATTTTAGGGCTTGGCGGTTAAGGCACTTGCCTGCAAAGCCAAAGGACCCAGGTTCAACTGCCCAGGACCTGCATAAGCCAGATGCACAGGGTGGCACATATCTGGAGTTCCTTTGGCAGCAGCTGGAGGCCCTGGCACACCCATTCTCTATCTGTCTCTTTCTCTCTCTCCCTCCCTCTCTTTCTCTCAAATAAAATAAATTTTAGGGGCTGGCGAGATGGCTTAGTGGTTAAGGCACATGCCAACGAAGCCTAAAGACCCTAGTTTGATTCTCCAGGACCCACGTAAGCCAGATGCACAAGGGGGCACATGCATCTGGAGTTTGTTTGCAGTGGCTGGAGCCCTGGCACGCCCTCTCTCACGCCCTCTCTTTCTTTCCCTCTCTCTGTCTCTAATAAATAAATAAAATCTTTTTTAAAAAATAAATTTTAAAAAATGTTAATAACTGTTTCTTCATTTCACTCTTGAGACTTGTCGGTTTCCAAAGGGCATTGATTTATTTGAAAATGATTAAACAGCTGAGTGTCACCACCAGGAGAGGGGTCACCTGTCTGTGTATTATTAATTGTGAGTCAGCACAGACTGTGCTGTCTGACAGTTTTGTTCTGTTGTGAGTCAAATCGTTTCCAACACTGCTCTAACATTTCTCTTCCTAGTTCTCCTTTGTTCGTGTCCCTTTCTAAAACCAGAAACTCTAGTTGGTGATACCACATGCCAAAACCAAATGACAAGCTTCAGACCTCTCCCACTTCTGGGAGACTTCCCGTTTTGATTGATTTTAATTTGTTTGGGTATATGTGGGTGTGTTCTGCCGATGAGTGGTTGTATGTGTGCTGAGCACATGTGCAAGGAGGTACTTGCGCTTGGAGGCCTGAGGTTGATGTCGGGTATTTTTCCCAATTGCTCTCTGCCATTTAATTAATTAATTATTTTATTTATTTATTTATTTATTTATTTATTTATTTTTATTCATTCATTCATTCTTGAGACAGGGTCTCTCACTGAGCCTGGAGCTCACTGATTTGACTAGACTGATTTCTAGATTGCTAGAAAGACTAGCAAGATTTAGGGACCCTCCTGTGTCTGCCTCCCCAGCACTTGGGATTAGACAGACAGACCAGCACACCCAGCTTCTTCCTGGGTGTGGGGGATTCACACTCAGGCCCTCATGCTGGCTCAGCAAGCCCTTTACCCACCAAGTTGTCTCCCCAGCCCCACTTTCCTTTTTTCTCCTCCAGCTAGAAGTACCTGGCTCTCCTGAAGCTTGTTGTAATCTCTACAATCCACTGTGCTTCCACACCTCGGGGCACGATGTTCTGTTATTTACCAACTCGCCAGTCAACTGACCTGATAAAATAACGCTGCTAATGAAAGGCACGTTCTGTCTCTCTCATGGTGGCCTCCTGTGCCTACAGGCAGTGTCACTAAACAGAAACCAAAATGTTTATAGTCTGTGAGGCTGACTGGAAGGAAGAGGTGTTTTAGGAAGGGGAAGCTTGAATTCACTCTGTACACTGTTGCTATCACAGCCCACCGGCCGGGGACACTGAGGTGGTGAGAAGGTCAGTATGAGATGAGCAAACGGAAAGTTCTACACCCACCACTGGCAAAAGCAAAAAGAGGGCTGCAGACATGGCTCAGCAGTTAAGGTGCTTGCCTACAAAATCCTGAGGACTGGGGTTTGAGTCTTCAGTACCCATGTGAAGCCTGATGCACAAAGTAGTACACACACCTGCAGTTGCTCTGCAACAGCTGGAGGCCCTCAGACACCCATTCTTTCTCTTGCTCAAATAAATAAAATATTTTAGGCCGGTCGTGGTAGTGCGCGCCTTTAATTCCAGCACTCGGGAGGCAGAGATAGGAGGATCACCATGAGTTCGAGGCCACTCTGAGACTACATAGTGAATTCCAGGTTAACCTGAGCTAGAGTGAGACCCTACCTCAACAAAATAAATAAATAAAATAATTTTTTAAACTGAAAAAGGAGCAAAGGTGGTGCATGCCTTTAATCCCAGCACTCGGGAGGCAGAGGTAGGAGGATCACCGTGAGTTCAAGGCCACCCTGAGAATACAGAGTGAATTCCAGGTCAGCCTGTGCTAGAGTGAGACCCTACCTCAAAAAAAAAAAAATGCAAAGGGAGCCGGGCGTGGTGGCACATGCCTTTAATCCCAATACTTGGGAGGCAGGGGTAGGAGGATCTCCATGAGTTCAAGGCCATCCTGAGACCACATAGTGAATTCCAGGTCAGCCTGGGCTATAGTGACACCCTACCTCGAAAAAAAATTTAAAATTGGGCTGGAGAGATGGCTTAGCAGTTAAGGCATTTGCCTGCAAAGCCAAAGGACCTAGGTTCGATTCTCCAGGACCTATGTAAACCAGATGCACAAGGGGACACATGCAATCTGGAGTTCGTTTGAAGTGGCTGGATGCCCTGGCACACCCTTCTCTCTCTCTCTGCCTCTTTCTCTCAAATAAATAAATATATAATATTTTTTAAAAATTTTAAATTAAAAATGCAAAAGGAGATCACTCAAGCAAAGTCTTAGCTTTGTTATCCTTCTCTTGTGGTTGGAAATTATGCTTGATGTCTATGGCCAAAGAAGCCTTGGGAATTTCTCTTGCGTGGGAGAAAATATTATGTGAACTGAGTGTGAGGATAAGTTTGATTTAAAATCAGTGTGTCAGCCACTGTTGGTGGCGCACGCCTTTAATCCTAGCACAGGGGAGGCAGAGGTAGGAGGATCTCTGGGAGTTCAAGGCCAGCCTAAGGTTACATGGTGAATTCCAGGTTGGTCTGGGTTAGAGGAAGACCCTACCTTGAAAAAAAAAAAAATTAAGAACTTCTGGTTTGAGGCTGTGCTTTTTGTCGTTTTTAATTATGTGGAGAACTCAAACAATGTTCTGGGAGGAGAGTAAGGGAGAGGTTTTGAATCAAAACAATACTGGAAACTCCCGTAATGTTGAAGCACATCAGGGGAGGCCTTCCTGTACATCCTGTGCTTCCCTGTTGTCATGACAGCACTTCCTGTCAGTGTCAACAGCCCAGGCAGGGTGGAGATGGAGGACCAGCTCCTACCCACAGGAAACCCCAGCTTGGTCATGAAACAGGCATTTTCAAGTCTTTCATATAGCCATACAACAAAATATAAAAGTGCTTTGGAACGTTTAAACTATTTTTAGGGTCTGAGGGATGGCTCAGTGGCTAAAGATACTTGCTTACAAAGCCTGCCAACCTGAGTTCAATTCCCTAGCCAGCCACATAAAGCTGCACAGGTATTCAATGACTGTAGCAGTTAG
>JAEOAD010002859.1:0-137030 GCA_036365145.1 Orientallactaga sibirica | reverse complement strand
CGTGCTGGGCCGAGGGGTCACGGGGATCCCGGGAGGTGCTGCGAGAAAGCCAGGCAAAGGGCTGGCCGGGCCCACACCCAGCTCCAGCGCACCGCCCGGGAACATGAGTCTAAATCCACACAAACCGAGCGCGCGCGCGCACACACACACACACACACACGCACGCACACATACACACACACACACACACACCACACACACGCACGCACACATACACACTGGGGTGCGGTGCACTGCCCCCCTCAGTGGGAGGCTGTGGTACTAGCTTTAAGGGTTGAGCGAAAGTCTGGACTATATGGAGCCTGTCTCAAAACAGAAGAGCAAAACGGAAAGGAGGGGGGAGATAAAGGGAGGAAGGGAAGGAAAGAGGAAAAGGAGACAGGGAGGGAAAAGGGGGGCAAAGGAAAGAGGGAAAACGGAGAAAGGGAGACAAATGGGAAGAAGAAAGAAAAGGAGGGAAGGAAGGTAGAAAAAGGGGGAAAGGTGAAGAATAGAAAGAAGGAATGAAGATGGGAAGGAAAAGTAGGAAAAGAAAGGAAAGAAGGAAGGAAAAAGAGGGGAAAAGGGAGGAGAATAAAAGGAGGGAAGGAAAGGGGGAAATAAGAATGGAAAGAAGGAAGGAGGGAGTGAGGGAGGGAAACAAGGAAGCAGGGAGAGAGGAAAGGAAGGAAGGAGCAGAGTGGGAGAGAAAGAAGGAAGGGGAGAAAAGAGGGGAAATGGAAGACAAGAAAGGGAGGAAGAAAGGAAGGAAGAGCAAGGGAAGCAGGGCAGGCTGCAGAACCCAGGCCTGAGTGCAGTCAATCCCTGTGGGTTGACCATAGTGTTGTCAGGCACACACAGTGGGCCTGTGGAATCTTCTGGCCAGGAGTCCCCTTTTCCCATGAGGCCTCCTCAGGCCCCAGGTGTCCTGCATCTGCTCTATGGTTAGGTGGGAGGAAAGATCCCTGTGAGATGCAAAGTTTCTTCTTCAGTACAGCTGCATCCCACTCCCCTCTGCAAGCCGCCCTCCTGTCAGGAATGGTGGATGGCTCTGCCCTCCCCCCATACCCAGGCAAGTGGAACAGCCCATGATGTCACACTGCTGCACTGCTACCAGAGCACTGGGGAAATTGTAAACTTAAAGGCAGGGAAGTGCAAATGGTGAAGACGTAGTAGCACAGTTCATTTTCCTGATCCTCTGTCTGGTGAGATGGTGGTGGAGGAGGTGACCATGGTGATCTACTTGCAAGTCAGACCTCTCTGCATCAGGTAGGGGAGTCAGGCCAAGTAGAGGGGCCACATGGACTCCCTGGTGGCACTGTGAGGAACCCTGGTGATGATAGGCATGGCTTCAGACCAAAGCCAGCATGCCACCCACAAGTGTCTTCACCTCTCCATGCCGATTTTCTAATCTCAGTGTGGTGTGCTTACAGACATTGCCTTCATTTTCCTGTGTATATGGACAGAAATAAAAACCAACAGTGTTAGGTACTAAATACTAGAAGGAAAAGCAGGAAGGAGAATTAAGTGAGGTCTCGGCTTTACTAGCCTCTGGCCTTAACCCAAAATTTTAAAAGCCTTTGCAGTGTGAGAAACAAATATTCAATACTACCGAGTGTGATTAATTAAACTGAGAATGTCCTAAGTTCAATAAGCTCACTGTAATTTGGGAGAAGGTGTTTACCTAAGGCACCATGGTGATAGGCAGGTAGAGGTTGTTAGAGAGTCACTAGACCTGTGAAATGACAGTTTGGGAGGGGCAGGCTGGTGTCAGGAAAATCCTGCCACTTCGAGAATGGAAGACTAGGTTAGTTACTGAATGGAAAGGAAGCTCAGAGTATTCCAGGAACAGAGATGACTCCCTGTTATTTGGATGAGATCTTCAGATTGGATGGTTAATGTGATACTTAGTGTGTATATAGGAATTTAGAAGATGCCATTAAAGAGAGAAGTGATGTGATTCAAGTATCTTCTGTGTGAATTAGCATGTGCATGCCACAGAGGACATGTGGAGGTCTGAGGACAACTTCCACTTTGCGTGACACAGGGTTTCACTTGTTTTACTGGTTATGTTTTTTTTTTTTTCCTGCTTCATGGGCACCATTCTCGCTGGCCTGCAAGCTTCTGGGTTCTCTTGCCCCCACTTCTCATTGACTTGGAGTGGTTATGCTGTGTGCACGTGCCTTTATGTGGATGGTGGGGAAATGAACAGGAGCTGTTAAGTTTGCAAGGAAATACCTTTAACAATCTCCTTAGATCCTTCATTTGATATGTGGGTGTGAGATGTACTCACCTTTCTGAAATGGCACATATCAAACCTCCCTGAACAAGGACGTTTTCTGTAATATAGTAAACATGGTCACCTGAATCATGCAGCCCAAATATGAGGCAAAAGCAGGGTGCCCTAGGACCTACATGAAGATCATATGTATGATGTGGCATCCAGCCCCCTGGAGAGGAGAAAGGAGACGTCAGTGGGTAGAGCTCCAAAGATAAACAAACCCATCACCCCATTTCTCACAGTGAGGACATGCTGAGAAGCTGGGCCCTGGGTTTATACTCTTGAGATGGCACTCTGAGTTAGCAATAGGATCTAAAAAGACAAGATTAGGACATGCAGTGTGTGGAATTCAGACCACCAGGATAGAAGTAGGTGGGTGTGGGCTTCCTTATAGGGAGGAGAGGCACATGCCTTGTGCAGGATGAGTGACCATTCTCAACCCACCTTCCCCATTCTGGAAATTGGTGCTGGGTTGGTTCTCAGAACTGTGTCTCATCATCATGATGATGGGGAGGAAAGAGTAACCAGGAGGAGAAGCAGGAAGCCAAGCTCACACAGCCATGGTAGCAGGGACAATGCTCAGGTCTCTGATGCATCTACCTCTTGAGGGTCTAATGCATGAGACATTGGCTTTGTGTATGAAGTCTGTGTTCCATCATTTCCCTCTCACCCCACTGACTGGTGACTTCACAATCTCCTGACTTTTCTTCCCACAACTGTCATCTGTACCAGTCACTGTGTGTTTCTGAAACCAGAATTCAGTCCTTGATACTTGCACTTTCAGAGGCAAGTGAGCAAAGACAGGAATTCAACCTTAAATCTGTGCTGTATTGAGAGAGCTGGAAATTTGGGATAAGAAAGGATTCTTAGAGATATCTTATATTTCATCTCTAGCTAACAGTCAATATAGGAGGGGAAAGAAAGGCAATCATTTCATTTTTGGTGGGGGTCAAGTAATTAGTCATGACTCTGAGATTTAAGGTGTTAATGGTTCTCTATGTCTCCTTGTGGACCTATGGACTCTTCTCTCCATGTAGTGAGGGTTTCATATACACCAAAGCAAGTACAGTAGCTTTTTCATTCCTCTGAATCTCTGTTTAGATCAAAAGTTTATCTAAAACATGTCTCTATTTTCCCTTTATTATTATGATGTGAGAAAGTGGGTAGTCCAACCCACTCTGAGCCCTGAAATTCTTCTACACTGTGACCTGTGTTTTCTTGCCTGTTTCATCACATTGAGGCTCGGACCTGTCTTTTGGTTGTTCACTTGCTGGCCACTTGCAGTTGTTCAGCTGCTTCCCTGACAGAATTAAACCAAATTCACAGCATGTCTCCAATTTCCACGTTGCCCCTGTGCTTCTCCCTGAACTGGTCTGGTAATACCAGAAAAATGGTGCAGACTGCATTGCTGGTGTTGATCTCAGGAGGAATTAGTTTGTTTTAACCATTCAATGATATTTTGTGATGTCAGGGGTCATTTTTTTATTATTTAATTAAGGGTGGAGCATACAATGCTGCACCTGACCTTGTGGGTGGGTACAGGGATGTTGCTGAGCACCCTGCAGTTTCCATGTCATTTTCAAAACTAAGTCTTTCTGACTCAAATTGTCAGTAGGGTGATGAGAATGTCAAGTGCAGTGGTATGGACATGTGAAAGGACCTGAAACTCTCAGGGGAGAATTGGAGCTGATTTTGTTGTTTTTGTTGTTGTTGTTGTTGTTGTTTTGTTTTGTAGGGTTTCACTCTGGTCCAGGTTTACCTGGAATTGACTATGTAGTCTCAGGGAGCCCTCGTACTCATGGCAGTCCTCCTACCTCTGCCTCCTAAGTGCTGGGATTAAAGGCGTGTGCCACCATGCCCGGCTCTGGAGCTGATTTTTCATTTTCATTTTTTTTAATATTGTGGTGTTGGGATGTCAAACCCCAGTTCTTACCTCAGGTGCATAATGAATACTTTATTCTGAGACAAATCTGAGAGCTGATGTCCTGGGAACAGGTCTAGGTTACATCAAATATGATGTTTCAACATGGTAAAAGTTTCAGAATTTTTGGTTTCATTTCTTAAGCCTGGTCTCACTCTAGCCTGGCTGACCTGGAACTCAATCTGTCAACCAACATGGCCTCAAATTCACAGGGATCTTCCTACTTTAGCCTCTTTTTGTACTGGGAGTAAAAATGTGGGCCCCCTACGTGACTCATGGAATATTTATAGTAATAGAATGAAAAAGTTATAAATCTAGGCATTTTAAGTACACTCATGGAAACATCAAGGAGGAGTTTTCAAAGCAGAGAAGTCTCTGCTAGAGGCCTCAGGTGTTTTGTGATGCCATCCTTAGCCTATGGGTTGGTGGAAACTAAGATGTTTGTTTGAACATTCCAATAAGAATTTTACCTGATAGTAATGGCAATGTTAGATCAAGTGGTGAGGTAGACTATAAGTACTATTTATGGGACTAAAGGTCACCCAACAAAATTAGGTTATAAACCTGTAACAGACAGCTTTCTACTACCACAGACTTTTTATACATTCAATCAGCTATGTAGTATTCTTAACTCAGGAATTACTTTTTTTTTCTGGGAACTTGTTCATGAACCCAGAGCTTCACACATCCCAGGGAAACAATGGATCCACCACTGAGCCACACCTCCAGCCTGGATACACCATTTCAATGTCTAAACAACCAAAATGTGTGTGAATGGTGAGTGTGAGCAAGGCTGCTGAGAAGCATGTGCCAAACTGATAAGGGAGCTAAGATGGTGCTTCATAATAATAACTCAGGTTGTCTGGACATGGTTACAGTAAAGAGGTGGGGGGACCATTGCATGAAATAGAAAATGCATGGGGAACAGATGGGGGATAGGATGTGTGTGTGTGTTTCTAATGATCAAGCACAGGGCCTTGCACAAACCAGGCAAGTGATCTGTCAAGGGGACAAGTGTTAACAACTGTCCTGTTTCAGTTACCCTCAGAGGTGCCTCATGTGCACATACATGTTCAAACCTGCCATCCAGTGGAAAGTGCAGAGACAGCATATATGTTTCAGAGACTTCAACATGTTACTGTCTTTTGAGACCCTAGGTGTGGATAAGGTGATCTAGAGGGAATGCAGACAAAGAAGTGAGGGCAGTGAACCTGGCTTGGTGGTACATGGCTGTAAACTCAGTACATATGTTGAACATTTTATCTCATGCCTCCACCTGCCAAGTACTGAGTTCACAGGTATGTGCCATCACTCCAGGTCACTTTGAGTCCAGCCTGGGTTATGGGAGTCCCTATTTCAAAATCAAACAAAGAAAAACCACACAGAGAACAAAGAGTGTATGGAGGGCAAGACTAGGGCAGCAGAGCCTGAGTAGGCTTCATAGAAACTGCACAGGCTCGTGAGTGCACATCCCTCTTACAGGCAGTTTTTCTCATCTCTTTTGGCCATTTGAACACTTCTCATTTTCTTTCATGAAACCATCCTCTTCAACTGCTTTTTTTCACTATTTTTTCCATTTTGATATTTTTCTTATAAATATTTTGTTATTTATTTATTTGAGAGAGATATAGGGAGAGAGAGAGAGAGAGAGAGAGAGAGAGAGAGAGAGCTGTGGAGGGTGAGAATGGGCGACCAGGGCTTTCAGCTATGCAAACAAACTCCAGATGCAGGCACCACCTTGTGCATCTAGCTTACGTGGGTCCTGGGGAATCGAATCTGGATCCTTTGGCTTTGCAGGCAAATGCCTTAACCACTAGGCTATCCCTCTATCCTGCATTTTGGTATTTTAATACATATATAACATATTTTGATCTTATGCCTAGAAGTCCACTGTCTTATCAGTCTCCACCTCTCACTAACACATTTCTTCATTCCTGTGACTCCCCATCTTACTTTTGTTCCTTTTAAAGAAAATGTTTATTATTATTTTAACAACATGTTTTGTTCAGATAAATCATGTATTGGTACCCTTTTTTCCCTCATCCCTGCTCCCACTCCATTAGGGACACTCCTCAGTGGGGTTGCAGGTCTTCCTCATTCCTTTTTTTTTTTAACCCCATTGAGTTAAATTAGGGTTTCTTGCATGATCATGGTGATTTAACAGGATGGGCAACTTACCAGTAGGTACACAACTGATGAACATGACTCCCCTTTCCCAGCAATCACTAAGTGCAATTAGCTTCTCTAGTGGTGTGGAGTCACATGTATCCTTCCCCCATGAAGGTGATGTATTGACAAGCTTAATCTTTGCAGGAAATTTAAGCTGCTATGAATTCATGGGTGTAATGACTATGTGTATCTCAAAACAGTGGTTCAGAGTGCTCCTCCCCACCACACAGGAATCTCTGCAAGACTCAGGAAGTAAGTGAAACCATGCTCAGGAAGTGGACAAAACCTGCAAATGTCAGAAAGCTCCTAAAATTCACAAGCTTCACAAGCTCCCTCCACAAGGTTAAATAAACAGTAACAATGTCTGGGAAGAGGAGACATTCCAAATAGTCAAGCCCCCTTCACATTTTACAAGCATCTCCAGGGATACAGCTTTCACGAGTTGTCACCCATGGGAGGTGAAACTTTTACCGATGCAGGTACTTTTCAGTCATGCATGTGCCTGTAAATATCCCCTCATCCATATTCCTCTAAATAACCCCAATATACTCACTGGCTCACTGGGCTGGACTTGAATGGCATTATTTCTTTGGTCTGTCATTGGCTCCTTATTTGGGGTGAATAAATATTTGCTCACATCTCTGCAGAAGTTGAAGCAATGATGGTTTGGCTGTGCTATGGAGATGTGTGTATTTTTACAGGACATTGCCCAGGACTAAGGAGAGGAGGAGACTATTCCCTTGTCTTTCTTGCCTGCAGTGCTTGGTGCACACCTTTGGTCTCCCTCACAGCTGAGCCCCGTGTGCAGGGAGTAATAATGTCAGAACACTTCATGTTCTGTGTACGCACCAAGCCCTGTGCTGCTGGCCTACATGCACTCTCTCTCCAGAAGGCAAAGCAGTTTTACTCTTATTTGGAGCTAAATTGGAGTAACTGTCAGTGCTTATCCTCTGTTCCTGACTATCAAACCCAGGGTCTAGTGTGTGCTAAGCAAGTTCTACACCTTCGGCTCTTTTTATTTTTACTTAGAGGTGAGGTCGCATTATGTATCACTGGCTGGCCTCCAACTCAGGATGCTCCTGCCTCAGCCTTCTCTATAAGAATTACAGGTGTGCACAATCATCTCTCTCTTACATATACACTTTTTTTTTTTAAAATATTTATTTACAAGAAGAGAGAAAGGGAATGGGCATGCCAGGGCCTGTAGCCACTGTAGATGAACTCCAGATCCATGTGCTCTTTTGTGCATCTGGCTTTATATGGGTACAGGGGAATTGAACCTGGCTTGTTAGGCTTTGCAGGCAAGTGCCTTTACCACTGAACCATCTCTCCAGCCCCAATACATATATTAAAAAAACATTTTACTTATTTATTTATGAGAGGGGGAGAATGGGCACACCAGGGTCTGTAGTCACTGCAAATGAATGCCTCCAGATGCATGCACCTCTGGGGTGTTTAATTCAGGTGTCCCGCATAAACTTAGGTGTTCAGACTGCTAGGTTCCCAGGTTATGGAGATTTGGAAATTAAAGCACCCTGGAGGTAGTTTATTGTTGGGGGCAGGCTTATGGGTATTATAGCCAGTTTCCCCCTTGCCAGTGTTTGGCACACTCTTCTGTTGCTGTTGTCCATCTGGTGTTGGTCAGTAGGTGTTGTCAATCTTTCCTCATGCTGTCATTTTTCCTCTGCCATCACGGAGCTTCCCCTTGAGTTTGTAAGCCCAAATAAAGTGTTTTTCCCCTACAAGCTGCTCTTGGTCAGGTGCTTTCTGCCAGCAATTCAAACCTGACTCAAACAGCCATATTACCTATATGGCTTATGTGGGTATTAGGGGAAATGAACCTGGGTCCTTAGGCTTCACAGGAAAGCACCTTAATTGATAAGCCATTTCTCCAGCCCCATTACATATATTCTTATAGATGATGGTGGCTAGCCGTTGAATGTAATGTTTAGGATAGTTAATATGTACTTTAGTTTATGTCAGTATGTTAAAAAAACACAATATCAAACTTATCCTTTAAATCATTTTAAGTAGAAACCTCTGGAGCTTGGAATATGTAAGCATCACAATCATCTATCTCCTGAGCTTTTGCAGCTTCCCAAACAGGAACTGTACAAATGTACAATTTCTCCACATCCTTGCCAACAATTTATTTATTTATTTATTTATTTATTTACTCATTTATGTTTGTTTTTCAAGGTAGAGTCTGCTTGGTCTAGCCCAGGCTGGCCTAGAATTCACTATGTAGTCTCAGGCCAGCCTTGAACTCACAATGATCTCCTATTTTAGCCTTCCAATTGCTCAAATTAAAGCCATGTGCCAACACATTTTTCTATTTTTTTGTCTCTCCTTTTTTCTAATAATGACTTCGGTTTTTTAGTTTTAAAATTTATTTGAAAAAGAGAGAGAGAGAGAGAGAGAGAGAGATAATGTGAGCATGCCAGGGTCCCCAGCCACTTCAAGTGAACATGCCACCTTGTGCACCTGGCATACATAGCTTTTGTGGAATTAAACCTTGGTCCTTTGACTTTGCAGGCAAGTGCCTTAACTGCTAAACCATTGCTCCACCCCTGGTTTCATTTTTTACTGAAAAAATGAACACAACTAGTGCTGAAGAATGTATTTGAAGTTCCAATATGTGTACAATAATTTGTATTTACCACCACAGTAGCAGGTATCATGCATGCATATCATTCATAGGAGCCATGAGAGGCAGCCTGCAGAGTGCAGTGTTGGTGCAGGACTGTTCACAGGCCTGCCAGAGAGGGAGGAGGATTGAGGGAAAGAACCTAAGTAAGAGAAGAGTGCCAGGGAGGAACAGTGCATGCTTTGAGCATGTATGATTTGACAGTATAATCTGTACATAATCATCCTTGCTTTAACAGGTAAGGAAGGTTTGGGATGTGGCTCAGTTGGTAGAGTGCTTGACTAGCATGCACGAAGCCCATGTGATGGTGCTGCCCACAGTTAGGTGGGTTCTCTTATGTGGTATTCTGCTCTTCCCTGCTGAAGTTCTCACTCCTCTTTGTTAGAGCAGAAAACAGTGTCCCAGTCCATCATTCTTTCCCATGTTCTCATTTTGAATTGGATTCTCTTGACAGATAGGTGCTTTTCCATGAGTGCAGGGGGAGTCTCTGATCTCTGCTCCCCTTTAGGGGCCTGGGGTTACAGGTTTTCATGAACTTTCTCAGCTGTTTATGTGGGATCTGGAGATTCAAACATGAACTGTTTAGGACCTCCTGTATGCTCATGTTTGCAGAGAAAGTGCACATAATCTCTAAGCTACCTCTTCATTCCTCATACTTAAACTGTATATAAATGCTGGGGTGGGGCTTTGTGAGCCCTGTCCTCTAGTTACAGTAACTGAATCCATGAAGAGGTGGAGAGCTGCGTGAACCTTCCTCTCCTCCATGGTGGAAAGTTACAGGCCACAGTCATTGATTGTTCAAAGGACAGTGGTTCTTCCTTGTATGGAGGACAGTTGTCCACACTAAGGTTTTCTCTAAGCTGCACTCCTCTCTCAGGCCCTTTACCACACTTTTTTTTCTCATCTCTTGCTTTAAACTGTCAGCTTGAATTACCATCACTTCACAACCAATTCTATGAACTTATTTTGAATGATTTCCACCATTTCTTTTTTCTCTTGTCTCAAGAAAAGGCATCTTTGAAAGTTCCTGCTGATAATTTTCCAGAACATCCTTAGACCTTTTCAGGGACTGTCATTACCTTAGACCCTTTCTGCCCAGTCCTCAGCTTCTGCCACTGCGCAGAATCCTTCCCTTCTGCATGAAACAGGCTCTCACCTGTGATGGCCACAGTTCTTCACAGTGGAGCTCCTTGAAAGAGTTAGGCCACTTCACCGCTGCCTCCCTTCCTGCCTCTAATTCCCTTCACCTCCCACACATTGAGGTTGGGAAGCATGTGACATTTAGAGGAATGATGCAGTTGCTTTTGCAAATCAAGCAGAATTTTGGCACGTTTTGTTTATCATTTCTTTTTGAGACCGGGTATCAAGTAGCTTAGTCTGCTTCAACTGCACTATGTAGCCAAAGATTGCTTTGAACTGTATTTTGTAAATATTTATTTATTTATTTGGGAGAAAGAATGGGCGAAGATGGGAGAGATAGAGAAAGAATATGTGTGAATGAGGGCACTAGTGCCTCTAGCCACTGCAAAGGAACACCAGATACATGTGCCACCTTGTGCACTTGGCTTTATGTGGGTCCTGGGTGATTGAACCTGGGTTATTTGGCTTTGCAGGCAACCATTTAACTGCTAAGGCATCTCTCCAATCCTGTATTGAACTTGTGTTGCTCCTGTCATCCCCTCGTTATTGCTGAGATTAGAAGCAGATAACAGCACTTCCTGTTTATGTAATTACTGGGTATTGAACTCATGGCTCATGTGTATTAGGCAAGCCCTCTCTGGACTGAACCACAGCCTCAGCCCTGTTTGATTATTTTTCCATTTTCCATTTAAGAGGTTTATCTCAACCAGATTTAACTTTGGTAGGTCACATTGATCAAGAAATCATACATTTATTTCAGATTTAGACACGGTTTCTCCTTTGAGCTTGGGATGCCCTGGCTGTCTGACGTCTGGTGTCTGGTTTCCCTCCCTTTTGTTTTCCTTTTCAATGTCATCCCTGTAAGAAGGACAGGGAGCAAGAAGCCAATTATTATGGGTGACTTGTCATGAGCATGCGGTTGTAAGGAGTGTTAAAGTAAATCATTTTTACAGCATTGACTTCTTGTTTGATGAGTGAGAGTAGACACTTGAGCAGACAGAGAAGAATACTCATGTAAGGACCCAGTAAAGAGCATAACCATGGAAACCATTTTCCTAAACCTGATGAAAAGTTGCTCTCATGGATTTTGTTAACCTCTTCTTTTATTTTGTCTATCTGTTGTTGAATAATATTGGAATTGTCTGTAATATTGAAGCAGCACATTCCAGGGAATTTCTGACAGCTAATATGATGCTTCAATAATAAAAATCAATAATGGCTCCATTTTGTAATATTGAGGTTCAAGTTCTTTCATTTCTTCAATAATTTCTGATGGAACTCTTGTGAGATCAGCAGTTTTGCTAAAGATGCAGGACAACTTAGATACTTACCTTTGTGTCTCCATCACAAGACCTGGAATGAGCAGGATAAATGCTCTGTGACTAAATCTGCTTGTGATCTAGGAGAAATAAATTATTACCACACTTGAGGGCAGTCTCCAAGTATTCCAGTGAGGAGGGTTTAGGGATGGCAGTAAGGGGAGGATCTGTCTGCTGGAGCAGATTCCAGAGAAGTTAACAGGCAGGGCTTGAAAGGCCATTTTATTCAGAGGAAGTCCTGTCTTATGGGCATCTATTTTCTGGTGGGTCGGGTGATGTTTTGTTCAATAGAACAATTAGGAGGTGGTTGAGATGGTTTAAGAGGTGGTCAAGGGGGGTTACAATTGATACATAGGCAATGTTGTTGGACCACTAGGGTGACTGGCTGAATCTGTATGGAGTGCAGGGTGGTCTTGTTTGTTATTCTATATCCAATGACATTAATATATTCATTATACTTAGCAGATAGACCCATGAGATTATTAGCTAATAGTTGGTGGACTGCAAAAAGAATGTTTGTTCATGATATCAACAGGTAATTGAACTCAGAAGTTTTGAATATTTAAGGACTCCAGAGAGTTGGTGGAGATGCTTGTGTTCAGGGTAGCCTTTGAGTAGATAGTATCTATAGGGGCTCTTTTAAAAAATATTTTATTTTATTTTACTTATTTATTTGAGAGAGAGAGAGAGAGAGAGAGAGAGAGAGAGAGGCAGATAGAGAAAGAGAGAAAATGAGTGTGCCAGGGCCTCCAGCCTTGGCAAACAAACTCCAGACGGCATGCTCCACATTCTGCATCTGGCTTACATTGGTCTTGGGGAATCAAACCCAGGTCCTTTAGATTTGTATGCAAGTGTTTATAAAGTTGGGCCTTTAGGAGGCAGACAATTAAGGGCTTAAGTCCCTGGCAGCTGGTAGGGGGATTGTCACTAAAACCTTGTGACAGGATTGTCCAGGTGAGTTGCTGAGCTAAAACAGTGTCTGGGTCCTCCTAAGTATAAGCAAAAAGAGGATGTGAGCCTGGGTGTAGAGGGATGGTAAAAAAAATCATCTTTAAGATCTAGGACAGTAAAGTTGGTTGCAATAAGTGAGACAGAGGAAAGGAGAGTGTAGGGGTTAGGGATGGCTGGGTATGTGGGTAGAGTTGTCTCATTTATTTTTCTGAGGTCCTGGACTAACCAAAAAGTTCCATTAGAGCCAGGCATGGTGGCGCACGCCTTTAATCCCAGCACTTGGGAGGCAGAGGTAGGAGGATTGCCATGAGTTCGAGGCCACCCTGAGACTACATAGTTAATTCCAGGTCAGCCTGGACCAGAGTGAAACCCTACCTCGGAAAAACCAAAAAAAAAAAAGTTCCATTAGGATTTTAACCACATTGATGGGGGTTTTGTGAGGAGAGTTGACAGGTGTTTAAAGTTGGGCCTTTAGGAGGCAGGCAATTAAGGGCTTAAGTCCCTGGCAGCTGGTAGGGGTAGAGGGTATTGGTCTCAGGTTACATAGGAGTGAGGATTTTTTAAAATCAACACATACATGGTTCATGGTGTTCAATCTCCCAAATTGAGGGGTTACTGGCAGCAGGGGGAAAGGGGAAGGTTTGGATTCGAGAGGTGCTTCCATGCAGGTTCAACTGGAGATTTAAAACATGGTTATTGTATTGAATGTGGGAATGTGGACCAAGACTTTGAATTTTGACACCCGTGTCAAGGAGAGGCATAGGGTATTCAGGGATGACTAAGCAAGAATGAGTAATCTTAAGGCTCCAAATTGGCAGAATAAAGGAGGGGTAGTTCTGGAATTGGAAGGGACACCTGAGACCTTTATGACCATCATGTTAGTCCTTACTGTTGCCCCTTTGCAGGAAGTGAGAAGCAATAGGGAGGCCCCACTGTCCAGGACAAAAGAGAATTTGTGCCCAGCCACCATCCCTATCACCCTTGGTTTAATGGATGAGTTGGGATTCCCAACTTGGGTGGATGAACCTGGGCCCCTTCATTATACCAACTGTAGAGTGGGAGTTGGGGTAGGTATTGGGTGCCCTATGGGGCTCCAGGTTGTCCCTGATGGCAGTCCCATTTCCAATGACCTCACTGTCCACAGATAGAGCAAGCTTTTGTGGTGGCCTGGGTTTAAGGGCAGGCCTTGACCCAGTGTCCTGGCTGGTTACACCTGACACAGGTCCCAGATATCTTTCTTCCATTGCAGGTTTTATGATAGTGTGATAGGCTTGAAAGCAGGTGGCTATTGAGGACAGAGGCTAAGAGCTGGTATTTTATTCATCTCTGTTTCTCCTTCTCTCATTTGGCCTCATCTTCCCTGTTGTTTAGTCTTCAACTATTTGTGTTGTTGTTGGGGTCCACTTGCTATTGATTTGAAGCATTAGTTTTCTGAAATCTAGTATAAGGTATAAGAAATCATCTCATTTTTGTGTTTTTTGGGTGAAGGTTTGCTCTGGAGCCTATAATCTGATTATTTTTGAAAAGGTTCTATGTGTAGCTGAGAACAATGTGTATTCCTTTTTATTGAACACAATGTGTATACACATATGTTCTGTTCAATTTATCTGGGGTTTAATTTATTTGTTATGATTCCTTGTTGGTTTGTAATTTGAAAGATCTACACCAGGTTGTGTGTGGCTCATGTTTGCTTTGTATGATGATTTCCATTCACTCTGTTTTTGTGCAGTATTGCTTCATAAATGTGTATGTTTGAGACAACAGGTAGTTGGGTCTTGTTTCTCAGTCACATCAGCTATACTGCTTCATTCATTTAGTCAATGTAAAGTTATTATTAAGAAGATGTTGGCACTTATGATTAGTTAATTGAAATTTGCATTAGCAGTGTGTCTCAGTGGCAGAGCCATTCTAATCCTTTTTAACTATATCAATCTAGTCACTAAGAAGCAGCATCTGTTTTTAAGTGAAGCCTATGATATAATCATGCTCACAATGTTAATCACCTGATGTTCTTCATTAACTATGAAAAGTGTAATGTATATCTTCACTTTGATCTTAACAAGAAATTTAAATTAGCATCTGTCACACTCAGCTCCACACTGCTGGGATGAATCTTTAAACCAGACACAGTTTATGAGAAGAACAGGATTGGAGATTACAGTTCAAGGGGAAGTTCCATCATGGCAGAGAAAACTGGTCCCTTTTCATAGGTCCATGCAGAGAGAAATCCACCAGGAGCACCACAAGCCAAAACAATTGAGGAACCTGAGGGAGAGCTCAAGCACTCTCCATATCTTTACACTATATTTCAGATCCACTTGCAAACATACCTTCGGGCTGGACCCTAGGATATGCCCACAGTGACACCTCTTTCAGCCAGGTATCTTTAAATCCAGGAAGCTTTGATAAAAATCAATCTATTGGGGGAGATCCATTTAAACTGCTACAACATCTTTGGAGATGGCTCAGGACATAAAAGTGCTTGCTTGCCACACCTGCCAATCTCAGCTCCCTCCCATAGATGTAAAGCATGAAACACGTGGCAAATGAATTCTGTATTCACTTGCAGTAGAAGAGTCCCTGGTGTTCCCATCTATACAGGTGCATATGCATGCAGATGATTCATTAATTTATACACTTTTTTAGTTAGCATCTTTTCACAGATTTTTAAAGTTAGATAATTGACCTAATTACTTTATTATTATTTATAAGGTTTTTTTCTGAGTGTGGAACTTGTATTGTTTATGTACATATTTGGGTAGGTGTGCATTCCCCATGCACACGTAGTTGGAGGTCAGAGAAAGAATAGGGTGTTCACATCTATTGTTTTTATGCTCCTGATTACCTTTCATTAAACCTGGAGCTTGTGAGGTTTTAGTTAGACTGGCTGATCAGTGAGCACCAGTGATCCTTCTGTCTCTGTCCCCCTCAATACTGGGGCAACAAGTATATATGATGTTGCCTCATTGTTTAAATTTAGGTTTTCATGCTTCTGCAGTATGAGCTTTTAATGAAGGACCATACACCTCCTCAGCTTCCCTTAGTCTTAAATATATATTAGAGAGGTCTAACCAGTTGAAACAAAATAGAACATTTATATATCAAAGACTAAACAATGAACTTATATATCATTGAGATAAGCTATTGTAAAGTTTCATTAAAATAATATATGAAAATATGAGCCTTGTAATAGAAACAGGTAAATGTGTCTTCCTATGTAAGAGGTAGCCTGTAGAGAATAGGTGCCCTTACAAATGGAAATTCCTTTTTCCATGAGTTTTGAAACAGTCAACTAAAATTGTTAGTCACATTTGGGAAAGCTACCTACACACATCCTTTTTTAAATTTTATTTTTATTTTTTAAACTTTTTTTATTTGTGGAGAGAGAAAGAGAGAGAGAGAGAGAGGAAGACAGATAGTGATGGATGTGCCAGCTTCTCTCAGCTGCTGTGAATGAAATACAGATGTGTGCACCCCCTTGTGGACAAGTGTGGCATTGCGTCCTTACATCACTTTGCATCTATCTAATCGTGGGACCTGGAGATTGGAACCGGGTTCTTAGGCTTAGCAGGCAGGCGCCTCAACCACTAAGCCATCTCTCCAGCCCCACACATCCTTTTAATATAACTCATTTTAAGTTAAATGCAGATCTCCATTGATTTGAGTAGAAAAATAGTATCTCTTGATATTCTGAAGTCTTCTATTCAGGTTTTAACAGCTAACAGTCAGCAGGTTTCCCAAATATGGGGAAAAATGTTGAGTATTACTGGGCCATCAAAGAAGTGGGCTTGGGAGTGGACAAAGGCACTTGCTTGCAAAGCCTGATATACTTTAGAGGCTGAAGTAGCAAGATTGTTATGAATTTGTTATGCAGAATGAGTTACATTTCAGCTGGGCTCAAGTGAGACCCTGCTTCATAAAAAGCCAAGAAGAAACTGAAAATTTTCTTTGATAAAACACATAAATCTTAAGACATAATAGAAGGATGTACGTGATAACTGGACCTCTCTGTGACTCAAAGAAGATTCTGGTGCCAGAAACCTTACTGAATGGTCACTGCAAGGGCACATGCCTGTATTTTTTTATATAAATCCCCAGACTTATTGACGCTTTTTTTTTTTTTGAGAAAGAGGCAGAGAGAGAGAGAGACAGAGAGAGATAGATAAGGATGGACAGAGTGGGCATAACAGGGCCTCTGGCCACTGCAAACGAACTCCAGATATATGTGCCTCCTTGTGCATCTGGCTTATGTGGGTCCTGGAGAATCAAACCAGGATTAATTGGCTTTTCTGGCAAATGCCTTAATGGATAAGCCATTTCTCCAGCCCCATAGAGGCTTTTTGAACCTCCCACAAAGACCTCAGAGACTAGTGAAGGGATTAAAAAGTTAGTTATTCAAAATTAATACTTTCTGTTCCTTATCTAAATAAGAGTTTTACTTTTATATTTTCTGGAATCCAAATGGTAATATACTTTCCTATGTGAATATAGAATGTATTATTACATCATATTATTTGTTTCATGTAGAAGTGTATGTAACAGAACTAACCTATCAAAATGTGACCCTGCATTTTCTTTTGGATGTCATGCCCTTTTGCAGATAGAAAAAAATTTCAATTCTTGCAAATTGCAACTTTCTCATCATCAGAATAATTATTTCTAATCTCTCAAAATTCCTTTTTACCTTTTTATTGGTCAGGCACACTGATTAGCCTCTGTTTTAACTTGAAGACTTCTTTTAATCTCTTGGACCTATGTGATCAGCATGAATACTGATAATTCTCCAATCTTCTATACCTAAGGGCCAAGAAGTAATCTCAAGTTTATGACTGAGAACTCCCTGATTTCCTCATCTTTGCAGTTCTTTTTTCTTCTTATCCAGTTTTCATTACTTGACTGAGACCCATTGTGATTGTTCCATTCAGGGAAACTTTCAGTCAAAACCTTGTCTCCTTACAAGCTCTGCTGTACATGCCTTTTGGAGAGCAGTTGTCTGCCTACTCAAAATCTATTCTGGTGAGGTCTTTGTGTATAAGGAAGATGCATGTCAAGGAAGAGAGGAAATCTCTCAGTGAACCTGAAAATGTTTCTTCTAGTCAGATTGGTAGACAACTATGTTGTAGTGATTATCTTGTTTCCAAACTGTCAGCACTGGGATCACAGAAATGTGTGACCATGGCTGGCTTTTATGTGGGTGCTTAGTATATAACTCAAGCCTCATGTTTGTATATTCAGCACTCTTACCTGTTGAGTCCTTTCCCAGTACCTACCCTGTTTGCCCTTCTTCAATATCTGTCCTGTTCCATCAATCAGGAAAAGCTGAAGAATCTTCAAGGAGAAAGTCCCATTTTCACATCAACAATTTGTAATAAAATGTACTTTGGTGAGCCAAAGACAAAACAAGAATGACACTGACATAGGATAGAAGAGAAAGATTTATTTGAGGCAAAGAGAGTGAGTTTAAGAGTTACTTGCAATATGTCATTTTTGAACAATGGAAACATGGGAAATTTTCTCAGTGGGCCTTTACATATTGGTGTAGAAAATCATTTTAACTCTGGGTACCTGTATATGCATAGTCAGTTTTAGAGTGAGATTCTGACCTTGCTAGGTTTATGATCATTATTCAAGATGGTAGACACTTATTGGGTAGTCTTACAAAGTATTCTTGTTGACAATTTTGATACATGTAGAGAATAAATTTTGAACATAGTCCTTTCCCATTACCTTCTCTTATCTCACATCCCCATTATTCTGAACCCCTTCTTTCCAACTAGACCCTCTACTATTTATTTTTATTTTTTATTTTTAGAGAGAGACAGACAGAGAAAGAGGGAGAGGGAGACAGAGAATGGGCATGCCAGCAGTCTCTCAGCTGCTGTGAATGAAATCCAGATGAGTGTGCCACCTTGTGGGCAAGTGCAGCATTGTGCCCTTGTGTCACTTTGCTTCTGGTTAAACGTGGGACATGGAGATTGGAACTGCTGGAGATTGGAACGAGCTTTCTTAGGCTGAGGAGGCAGGCGCCTTAACCGCTAAGCCATCTCTCCAGCCCGATCCTCTACTATTTTTAACTAGATGTTCAGTTGACAAAGAACATCAGACAGGGGGAATAGGTGTGCCATGGCCTCCTGCCACTGCAAAAAAGAACCCCAATACTCATGCACCAACTTGTGCATGTGGATTTATGTGGGTACTGGAGGAATCAGACCCAGGATATCAGGCTTTGCAAGCACATGTGTTGAACTACTGGAGAAATCTCTCCTGTTCTCCTGCATACTGCTTGGATGCCCTTTTTATCCTCATTCACCATTCTATATAGAAAGATGCTAGGCCCAATACCGAGCAGGTCCTGTTTTGACAATACTCTCTGTGGAGTCATGAATGCAGTGACCATGTCCTGTCTAGAAAGCAGTGGTCCATATCATTCTGTACCATCCATAGGAATGGTGTGAGTTATGATTGTTCCTCATTCTCTGAGGATGAATAAGGGGCTCAAGGGTCTGTGGAAGGTGGATGTGTATGAGGAAGACAAGCCTTATTTGTGTAAAGGGTGAATTCATGGTGTGAGGGATGAAGCAAGAAACAGGGGGACAATACAAGATATTGAGTGCTAGATACTGCTGACTAAGGGCAGTTGATTGTCTAAAAGGATTTGACTTTCTGAGAAAGCATGTGAGGATGTCAGTGATGGTCATATAGAGGCAGTAGGCATCTGATGCATGAGCTGTCTGGAAAGAGTTTGGAGGGAAAAGGTGATTTGTTGGTCATCTGAGCCAAAAGTCAGTTCTCAGAAAGGACAGAGGTTTGAGTTCTGTAAGAGTGAGAATATAAATGAAGATGTTTCAGCTGATTTATTTATTTCAGTCTTACAAATTCTAGGGAAAACTTCATTATGGCAGAAGCAGCTCCATCACTTCATCATCTATGCACAGCAAAGAATGGAAGAGAGGAGCCAGATACCAAGCCAGCTTAGAATAGACCCTATGTGTAGGTAAAGGATACTCTGCCAGTAGCATACTCCCCTAGTAAGGCTCTGCCTGCAGGAGACATAAATAGGAAGCTTAATTTTAATCATAATGAGATCCGGCCTGAAAAATGTATGCAGACATAAGGATTAAATAGAAAATAGGACCTTTTAGAAGCAGAATGACTCCATCTTTGGACTCTGACTGCCATGTCATTGTAACCTTTTGTTTCCTAAGAGTGATCCAACCACCCCTCCCAATTATTACATGCTTGGAATAACCCAGATCATCCATTCCCATTTTAATTTTACTGGAATTGCCCAAACCACCTGTCTGATTATTACTTCTGTATCATGGCCCAACCTGAGGCAAGGGGGACCACATGGAAAGAATTCCAGTTCCCACATCTTCCCAAAATATGCCCTGGGATTTTTGACCTGCATGACCAAAGCCCTTCTCAGGATGCCTTGAATAAAGTCTGTTCGTGTCTTTCCTGTCTTTTAAAAATAGACTTATGAATTTTATTTTTTTAACTATGCCATCATTTTCAGGAAGCAGACTTTATATCAGGTTTCATAATTCATTTACAGACAAATTCTAATATACAATATGTACATTAAACTGGTTTTTAACTCTCCGTCAACTGCCTCCCGAGTGCTGGGATTAGGAAAAGTGAACAACTCTGCAGATATTACTCTGGTTTTAGTTAGTCATGACTTAGATAATCAGGAGTCATAACATAGACTGTAAGTTCTCAAGGCCAGCATTGTTTCATTGTGGCAGGCAATGCTCCATCAAGGAGAAAGGGGACAGCTTCTCCCCAACAAGGTGAAGACATAATATTTAACTAATAACATAATTAAAGAACCCATAAAAAGCCTTTCTTTATGAAGACAGGCTAATTGTTCAGAAATTCTAGGTTTAATAATGCATATCACATAATTATGATGTTTGGCAAGAGTTTATTGGGAGGGTTGATGGACAGATGGGTTAAAAGTTTGCCTACTGTGTATGACTTGGAATTATCTGTGTTCCCATTTATTAAGGAAGAACACACTATTGTATGCTAGTATATGAATTTCAATGTCTAACCACACTATTGAACTATATAACAATTTGATATTTAAATACTGAGTAGTAATGGGGAAAATGCTACCTTTTAAAATCTTCTTTATTTGTAACTGTCTTAAATATATCCAGTGTACCATGATGAAAATCCTCTCCCACCACCGTCTATTTTCTTCCTCCAAAATCCAATCTACACTGATTCCCTTCTTCTTTCCAATTAGTCTCTCTTCTCTTTTAATTTCACTTATTTCCCTCCTTTTGTGCAGGTCTTGTGTAGATGGCATCAGCCCCTGTGAGGTTGTTAATGTCCAAGGCAATTTTTGTCTGGAATTTTTTCACTTACAATTCTTTATTTTTTGGACTTTAAACATTTGGTCTCACTCTAGGCCAAGCTGACCTCGAATTCACTATGTAGTCTCAGCATGCCCTAAAACTTATGGTGATCTTCCTACATTTGCCTCCCTAATGTTTGGATTAAAGGCCTGTACCACCATGCCCAACTCACAATTCTTCATCCACCACTTCCACAATGGTTCCTGAACCTTGGAGTATGTGATACCGATGTCTCAGTTAGTACTGAATATTTTGTCAATTCTCAGCAATTTGTTGTGCTTAAAATCAACCTAATTGTAACCACCATATGAAAAAGGAGGCTTCTCTAGCCAAAAGTGAGAGAACCAGTTTTGTGGGAATAATATATCAAATTAACAATACAAGTGAAGTAGTTCTCCCCTAATATGACCTGCTGTGGTGGTTTGATTCAAGTGTCTCCCATAAACTTAGGTGTTCTGGATGCTTGTGTCCCCAGCTGGTGGCAATTTGACAATTGAAGCCTCCTGGAGGCACTGTATTGTTATAGCCACCTTTCCCTTGCCAGTGCTTTGTAGACTCACCTGTTATTGTTTTGCATCTGAGGTCATCAGGGAGGTGATGTCCACCCTCTGCTCATCATATCATTTCCCTCTGCCATCTTGGAGCTTCCCCTTAAATTTGTAAGCCAAAATAAACCCCCTTTCCCCACAAGCTGCTCTTGGTCAGATGTGTTCTGCATTCAATGTGAAATCAAAAGCAACAACTCCCCAGTTATGGGCTTTTGATTAAGTATTCAGCACCAGGTAGATATTCCCTCTTAAGGAGTAGGCCTCAAGTCTAATCAGAGAGCAGCTGGTTTTCCCTATAATAGGCATAGTACAATTGAACTTTCATGGTTTGCCACAGGGTAACATCATTGTTTACTTTTCTCTGGCAACAGGTTACACAGCTCTTTCCAATACATTGACAGCCAGCTAACTGGGTGGAGGCTTCCATCTTTGCTGCAGCTTGATTTCCCAGTGTCCTGCATATCACACATGTGGTGTCTTTAGCAATAGAGTCTTCTCATTTTATTCTGAACGATAACCAAGGGTCTTGGCAATGCCTGAAATCTTCTATGGCATCAGTGGACTTTATAGCTAGCAGTCAGTGGAAACCAACCCACCCTAGCACAGATTTTTTTCCAGCAACAATGCTTTGCTTCTGGGTACAACACTATATATGTCCATAAGGTACTTCTGCTCAAACTCTTTAAAATACATACATATATATTATGTATATATTACTACCTAAAGAAATAAGTTGTCAATATATGTATCTGTTAGTAAAACATTAAAGTTCAAGAGAAGTGAAAAAGTATCCTACTTTTTTGCACTATTTGTAACATACATTTGAGCCAAGATGTTTCAGATTGTGTGTGTTCATTGAATTGGAGTTTCATGGCATAGTGGCATGCACAGTGCAATGTGCTTGTATGGGTTTCCAATATAAGCTGCAGTGAAGTTGACTGACAACATTGTAGGTTGGTGTCAAAATACCTTGAATTCATTATTTATAATATATTTTATTCTGAATTAATATTTGGTTTTGTTTTCCCAGAATACTTTCAGGTTTGCCATATTTATTATGACCCCTACACTGATGATCAGACTCCATATGGAGTCAAAGTTCCCAACTTTATTAAGAGCTTCTATTCCACTATTAATGTTAGGAATTGAACCCATGGCCTTGTATCTTCTGGGAAGGCAGTGTACCACAATGTTATAACACAAGCCCTAACATATGCCTTTCCATTCTATTGTTTTTCATTAAAAAAACTAATCTTAGTTTTTTGAATCACTACAGCATGATGGAGGTAGGATATTTATCTTGAGGTTTTCCTTCCATGATACACCATTTAAACTTTGTGCTTATTGAATAAGTCCCTGCCAAGATACATATAGAAGAACAATGTCTAATTTGTTAGTTCCTCTTTTGTCATCTTGGGTTGAAGAGAAATATATCACTATAGGAGTTGGTGTCATTTGAAGACATAGCTGTGGACTTCACCTGGCAAGAGTGGCAGTACCTGGATGTTGTTCAGCAAAACCTTTACAGAGATGTGATGCTGGAGAACTACAGAAACCTGATGTTCTTGGGTGAGTTAAACTCCCATGAATCTCTAAGTAGTAATTCCTTTCTCTTTGATTGATAAGTACAGTCATTATTACTAATATTTTGTATTGTTTTGATATTGTACTCTTATTTATTTATTTATTTTTTTTTTTGGAGAGAGACACATAGAGAGACAGAGAGAGAGAGGGAGAGGAAGACAGAATTGGGCGCGACAGCAGTGTCTTGCTGCTGTGAACAAAATCCAGATGTGTGCATCCCCTTGTGGTGAAGTGCGGCATTGTGCCCTTGCGTCACTTTGCATCTGGCTAAACGTGGGACCTGGAGATTGGAACCAGTGTTCTTAGGCTTAGGAGGCAGGTGCCTTAACCCCTAAGCCATCTCTCCAGCCTGATATTGTACTCTTAAACTGACATACTTATGGAGCATATTATATTGATCAAAGTGGCATTACAATACACACATAGATAGTAACACGAGTCTGTCAGATCGGGCATTAGTTGTATGGGAAGCACTCAACAATTCTTGTAGCTATTTTGAAATACCAATGTAAGTGTTGCCAGATGCATACTAACTTAAAACTGTGATATACAACATATGAAATTATTTCTTGCAAATGCATCCAGTTAATATTAAACATGCTTATTCTATCCCTTTTCTTCTACTCATTTTCCATATTCTAATTACTTGTTTTGTTTTCTGCCTCTATTATGTACACTGGGACTTGCAAGTATGAGGAGAACATGAAGAATTTTTGTTTTAGTGTTTGTCATACTTTATTTATATCCCATGAATTTTCCGGGGGTAGGGAAATAATGTCTATTCACTCCAATTATAGAGGGATTTGGTAGCCCAAAGGAAAAATCATAAATTCCTCTTCCTGAATGAGTTTATTGGGTTATTTAGAAAGCAAATGATTCTATGATACATATTTGTATGGCCAAGAACTCAAACCCTAATCTGTTTTTATCATTTATGTATACATTACCCATTGGAAGATCAAGTGAGAAATTTATGGCATTTACTTCTGGTTATTGAGTGTTGATGCTCTAATTCCATTATCATAGAATTATATAAGTCTTGCAGCTTTCTTGATTTCTTTGACACAATTGTGCTGAAAATGTCTTGGAAGTCAGTAGAGCTGCTTTGATTTAAGATGATGTCAGTCATTTCAAAACCAGAGGAAATAGCTATATTACTTCACATAATGTCTACAGCTATGTTCATACCACCATTTTTAATGTTTTTATTTGGAGACTGGGTTTCATTCTACCCTAGATTATCCTGGAGTGCACTCTATAGCCAAGGTTGTCCTCAAAATCTTAGTGATTCTCCTGCCTTAGGTTCTCAATTGTTTGCAGTAAAGTAGTATGCCACCACACTTGGCTCCATTTCTCCTTAGAATCTTTTTTCCCTCTATATGTCCATTTGACCTACAGATAAGTACATTTTTGTAGTCTCCATTGTGAATTGCATGGACTTTGTTTATTGCACTTACCATATATTTCAGCTAAGCCTTTATCTTTTTCTTATGCTTTGAAATGAACTTAGAGGTGCATACACCCTGGAAAAGTGCTCTATCACTAAGCTATTTTTAATCACTGTTACTTCAATAGTGTATTGTCAATGAGTGGTGGATGAGTACATCATTGATTTTTAGAGAAAGTAATTTCCTTGGTACCCCGTCATTAGCATTGAGCCCCTCTGTTATATAAAATATTACTTGTTATATTATACTCATTTGTTGATTTCTACAAAAATTTATTTATTTATTTATTTATTTATTTATTTTTATTTATGTGTGTGTGTGTGTGTGTGTGTGTGTGTGTGTGTAAGGACATTCACGTGCCTTACTCAGTGTCCCTCTTCAGATTATTTGTATTTCATTTGCTTTATCCTGGAACATGAGTGGGAGAGAGAGAGGAAGAGGCATATAGAGAAAATGAGTGTGCCAGGGCCACTAGCCACTGCAAACAAACTCCAGATGCATGCACTAGGTTGGGCATCTGGCTTATGTGGATACTGGGGAATTTAATCTAGTTCTTTTGCCTTTGCAGGCAAGTTTCTTAGCTGCTAAGGAATCCCTCCAACCCCTGTTTTACTTTTTAAAAATTCATTTCTTTAGTTGAACTCTTTTCCTACATTTCTCCCTTTTTCTCTTTATGACCACTCTCTCTTTGTTCCACTTATCACTAATGTCATGTATTCTTTTTCTAGTTTCATTATGATACCCTTCCATGATGCTCTATTCATTTAATGTTCTTTTTAAGTCATTGTTTAATATTTTTGACCCAAAATATGTGAGGCTGTTGTAGAAGAACCTACATCAATATGAGGACAGCCTGGGCCTACAGTATCTGTTCTTGATCAGCCCGGGCTAGACTGAGGCCATATCTTGTAAAATCAAAAGAAAAGAAAAGAAAAATACAAAAAAAAATCTTGTATTATTTCATGCTGTTTACTTGAGTGAAATATTTTCAGTGTTACTTCAGGGAAATATTCCAGTTAATAAACACCTGGAATATAAACGTTATCAAAGCTAACATTGCAGTTCACCTAGTAGAGATCAGTTGTAGAAATGCAGCTGTTATCTTACAGGAGTCCACCTAATATAACACACTAACACAATTTGTACATTATTTCCTAATTACAGGGAACTGTATGACCAAACCACATTTGATCTTCAAGTTAGAGCATGGACTTTCACCATGGAGTGAAGTAGAAGGCTCAACTCAGGGGCTTCCAGGCAAGTAATGCACACTGTGTAACATAGGTCAATGAGATGAGAACTCATCAGGAATTGTCATGATAAATGGTATTACTGTGAATCTGACACCTTTTGAGACATGAAGAAATCTCTACTGTGTTTCTGATCTTGAAGAAAGTTTTCTCATACATTCCCAAATTTAATTCCCTATATAGGTGGTCTTGGAAAATATTATGTATTAAACATTGTACTAAATTCTCACTTGACTATTTCCTGTATGTTCCAGTATAAGTGTCATTAGTCATTTTCACTGTTGTGACAAAATCCTTAGAAGAAACTCCTTAAGGAAAAAAAATATTTATCAAGTATACAATTCTATAATGGAGGTTTTGCTTACAATGTTGACATAAAGATAGTATTTAACCCAATTATATTTACAGGTACCTGTGAGAGTTAGAAATAACTGAGAGAAGAGAGCATGAAATTCCATGATAGGGGATGAGAACACATCTGTGCAATGTGCATGAGAAGAATGTAGGTTACAAAATTATATTAGATTTGTGAAATATAGGATGTGTGAGGGATTTAAAAAAGACAATTTGGGACTTTGAAGAACAAAAATATGAATAACAGTGCAAAGAAAAGTAAGAAATAGTAATAGTCCAATCTCATGTTCTAGACTAAAATAAAATGTAAAGCCAAAAGTGCAACATAAGAGCAGACAGTACAAAGAGATTTTGTGCCAAAAGAGTGTTATCTGTAGTGTTTTTAGAAATATGTGTGTCTTGCAGGTGTTAATTCTAGAGATTCATATCAGTATGGCTGCCACTCAATCTGTAACAACAGACTCACAATAGAGGAATGCAGGAATTAACCATTTAAAATTTTGAAACCTGAAAACATGGGTAATCCAGGGAGTCTGGACACATTAAATATTTATGTGTGACAGATGGACACAAGAAGAAATACTCAATATCATAGGAATGGAGAAATACTGATCAAGTGTTGCCTTAGAGAGCTCTATGAGAGAAGTTTTGGTGGTCTCACCCTTCATGGTAGTCAACCATATTGCTTATTGATGTTCAAAGTATAGGGAATGTTAAGCCCATATTGATCATTTTATTGACCTTTAGACATTCATTATCATTATAGCATCACATGTTTAGTTGTAACATGACTCTGAAAATTATGAACACAGGTCAATTTTATGGGTGGATTATTACCCTTATCACATGTAGTTGACTCTTTCTTGGGTACTTAAATCCCTGAATTGAGCTAAGTATCTTGTTTCTGGTTTTTCACTGTCTGATACACATTAGAGAGGCCTTGTATTTTTGCCTTTTTGTGCAATAAATGTGGGAATTTGCCTGTTATATCTTATATCAATCTGCCATTGACCTTGCTTATAGGTCCATCTATAAATGCTTATACACCACCATCAACAGTGAGCCCAGAATGACTATACCAGTCTACAGATGAAACACCACCATTTCTGCCAACAACTTGTAGAAATATAGGTGCTCTCCAATTTGTTTTTTCACTGTCTGATACACATTTGAGAGGCCTTGTATTTTTGCCTTTTTGTGCAACAAATGTAGGAATTTGCCTGTTATATTGTATATCAATCTCAAGGGTTTCTAGTGGCTTTTTATATGAAAATACAATTTTATTTGCCTGCATGTCTGCCATTGACCTTGCCTATAGGTCCATCCATAAATGCTTATACCCCACCATCAACAGTGAGCCCAGAATGACTATATCAGTCTATAGATGAAACACATCATTTCTGCCAACAACTACTTGTAGAAAGAACATAGGTGATCTCCAATTTGTTTTTTATTCTTTACATATCAACTAGTTTTCTGCATTAATAGCTTTGTTTTCACTTAATTAATACTATGTTGCTTTTCAGATTAATATTTTACACTTCTTTTCTCTATTTTAATTACTATAATTTTATTTTCATATTCTAATGTGGTTTGTTTTCATTCTTTCTCATGAAGCTTTTTTCTTTTTCATCTTCCTTTTCTCCTTCATTCAGAATAATAATGATTGAAAACAGTGTTCATATACTATCATTATTAGATATAATAATTAAAAAATATAAAATAATCATATCCACAACCATGAAACCCAGCATTGACTCTGGAGATCACTCAGTGGGTTAATGTGCTGTTTGCATAATCATGACTTCAGATACCCAGAATCAACCAGAACATTGAGAACCCCTCAAATCTCATAGGGAAGAATCATTGCATATACATCTGTTTACAACAGGAGGCACTCTCAAACACTGTAAAAGGCAATGAATGACACCCAAACGTGAACTGTTATTATCAAGTATGCATCTGGAAACAAGTATTTCCAAACTGTCAAACACACTTCCACATATAAACATATAATAAATAAACATATCATGAATATGTTCCATGGAGAAACGTGGTGGTGGAGATACTAGAAACCAAACAAAAAACATGTCCTATGTTATTGTATTAGAAATCTGCACTAATCTTTATCAATATACCAAACATCTATAGAGGAGAACATCCAGTCATAATGTGCTAAAATGATGTGTTAACACTTAGTCAAGTCACTGCAAGTGGAAAATAAAGAAAAAAGTTTTTTTCTAACCAGTAGGTTATTTCACTGAAAATGAAATTGTTGAATAAACCTAATGCAAGAAAGAATTTCTGTCTTCAAAAAAAATTAGATGAGAACTTACTGAGGTGGCAAGAAAACCAAACAAACAATAAATGAACTCACTTATTGGTCTCTAATAAATTCTGTTAAAATCTAAAGCATTTGCTGAGTTTGCACTCATGTCTTACATGCCTGAAGTCAAGAAACTTACCATAAAGAATAATAAAGAAGTCAATTGAAAAGCAGTATTAAAATAATTATTTTGAGTTATCTTTCATAAAATATAATACCCTATCAATTAATAGGAAGCCCTTGTAAGTCAAAGTTTTGTTTAGTATGTGGAATATAATAATTATCTTTGTATCTCTCAGAATTAAAAATTCAACAGAATATGCACGGTATAAAGACTGATGATTTCAGACAATGCCAGAATGCTGTTTACCAGAAGTCACATCACACTTTTCATCAAGGAAGAAACTCAAGTGAAAAGCAGTATGAATGTGGGAAAACCTTGATCTGCATGTCACACCTCACTATGCATCAGGGAACTCACACAGATAAAAAGCTATATGAATGTATTGAACATGGGAAAGCTTTCATCTTCCAGTCAGGTCTCACTGTGCACCAGAGAATTCAAACATGTGAGAAACTATATGAACATACTGAATGTGTGAAAGCATTCATCACCAAGTCAAATCTTAACAAGCATTGCAGAACTCACACAAGTAAGAAGCCATATGAATGTACTGAACGTGGGAAAGCCTTCATCACCAAATCAGATCTTAATAAGCATCACAGAACTCACACAGGTGAGAAGCCATATGAATGTATTGAATGTGGGAAAGCCTTCATCTCCATGTCAGATCTTAATAAGCATCACAGTGCTCACACAGGTGGAAAGCCATATGAATGTACTGAATGTGGGAAAGCCTTCACCACCAAGTCAAGTCTTATTGTCCATCACAGAACTCACAGAGGTGAAAAACCATATGAATGTAATGAATGTCGGAAAGCCTTCATCTCTAATTCACAGCTAAAGATTCATCAGAGAATTCATACAGGTGAGAAGCCATATGAATGTAGTGAATGTGGGAAGGCCTTCATCACCAAGTCAGGACTTACTGAGCATCAGAGAACTCACAGAGATGAAAAGCCACATGAATGTACTGAGTGTGGGAAAGCCTTCATCTCCAAGTCATATCATATCAAGCATCAGAAAACTCACATAGGTGAAAAACCATATGAGTGTACTGAATGTGGGAAGGCTTTCATCTGCAAGTCAAAGCTACAGATTCATCAGAGAATTCATACAGGTGAGAAGCCATATGAATGTGTGTACTGAATGTGGAAAGGCTTTCTTCTTCAAGTCACAGATAAATATTCATCAGAGAATTCATGCAGGTGAGAAGCCATATGAATGTACTGAATGTGAGAAGGCTTTCATCTTCAAGTCAGAGCTAAAGCGTCATCAGAGAATTCATACAGGTGAAAAGCCATATGAATGTACTGAATGTGGGAAATCCTTCACCTCCAAGTCACAGCCATATGAATGTACTGAATGTGGGATTCATCAGAGAATTCATCACAGGGTGAGAAGCCATATGAATGTACTGAATGTGGGAAAGCCTTCATCTCCAAGTCAGTTCTTATTGGGCATAAGAAAACTCACACAGGTGAAAAGCCATATGAATGCCATATGAATGTGAATGTGGGAAAGCCTTCATCTCAAGTCACAGCTAAAGATTCATCAGAGAATTCATACAGGTGAGAAGCCATATGAATGTACTGAATGTGGGAAAGCCTTCATCTCAAGTCAGAATGAAAACTCACACAGGTGAAAAGCCATATGAATGTACCTTCAAAGCCTCACTTATTGGGCATCAGAAAACTCAAGTCAGCTTAAGCATCAGAAAACTCACACAGGTGAGCCATCTTGTTAAGCATCATCAGAAAACTCACACAGGTGAAAAGCCATATGAATGTACTGAATGTGGGAAAGCCTTCATCACCAAGTCAGATCTCATTATTCATCAGAAAACTCACACAGGTGAAAAGCCATATGAATGTACTGAATGTGGGAAAGCCTTCATCTCCAAGTCAGTTCTTATTGGGCATCAGAAAACTCACACAGGTGAAAAGCCATATGAATGTACTGAATGTGGGAAAGCCTTCATCTGCAAGTCACATCTAAAGATTCATCAGAAAATTCATACAGGTGAGAAGCCATATCAGTGTACTGAATGTGGGAAAGCCTTCATCTCCAAGTCAGTTCTTATTAGGCATCAGAAAACTCACACAGGTGAAAAGCCATATGAATGTACTGAATGTGGGAAAGCCTTCATCACCAAGTCAGATCTCATTAGGCATCAGAAAACTCACACAGGTGAAAAGCCATATGAATGTACTGAATGTGTGAAAGCCTTCATCAGCAAGTCACAGCTAAAGATTCATCAGAGAATTCATACAGGTGAGAAGCCCTATCAGTGTACTGAATGTGGGAAAGCCTTCATCTCCAAGTCAGTTCTTATTGGGCATCAGAAAACTCACACAGGTGAAAAACCATATGAATGTACTGAATGTGGGAAAGCCTTCATCTACAAGTCACAGCTAAAGATTCATCAGAGAATTCATACAGGTGAGAAGCCATATGAATGTACTGAATGTGCGAGAGCCTACATCTCCAGTTCAGGTCTTATTAAGCATCAGAGAACTCACACAGGTGAGCCACCTTATGAATGGGCTAAATGTGATAAAAGCTTCATGTCCAAGATACATCGTACTCTGCATTAGAAATCTCACACAGCTGAAAACCCAAAAGAATGTACTGGATGTGGGAGAGTTTTTATTGCCATGTCAGATCGTTATAATCATCAAAAAGCATGGGAAACTTATTTATAAGTCAAGTGTTATTAAACATTACAAAACATGCAGGTGAGGTTCCATGTGAATATATTGAGTGTAGGAAAGCTTTGAGAACTCACATAAGAAAGAAAATTTGTGAATATAATGAATGTGGAAACACATTCATATTCAAGTGATTGTTAAAATAATGAATATGAGAAAGCTTTATCCAGATGACACAACTCAGTGTGCATCTTAGATAGGTGAAAAGCCTCATGAATGTACTAAAAGTGAGAAAGCCTTTAAACTAAAGTCATAAGTCACGTCAAATTTCTTCTTTTGTTTGTGGGAAATGTATGGATTGATTTAAGAACTTGCACTTGAAAACCCATGCAATGATATTACCAACGCTTAATGAGCAATTGTGATGTTGGAATAAGCTAAAATCGGAATGAAGTTTGGGGATAAGAAATTTTCATAGTAGTATTTGGTCTAATGAGTACTTTCTGAGTTCTGACCAGTTCCTGGGAACTGGAAGAATGTTGAATTTAAAAGGAATCAGCTGTTTTCTTACAGAGGAAATTTGAGAATTTGAATTTCAAGACATTGAAGCATGTTTGCTGCAACTGCAACTGTAAAAGAGACTTCCACCTTTGAGGATGGGAATCCCAATATGTATTAGAACAGTATAAGTAGTGCTGGTCAGTCTGAAAATAGGAGTGGTGTGTGATAACAATACTAAAGGATATTATTGTTCTGTTTTGGTCGCTCAACTTATATTGCTTTTGGAAGGAGAACAAAGGCAGTAAAGTCAGTACAGGAAGAACACAAAGCCTTCGCATTGCCACTTTGCAACTAATAGAAGTCTTTAATTTCTTGTGTGGAAATCCTATGATGTCAAAAATCGAGCTGTGAAGATGAAAAATATTTAAGTGTAGCTGCTTAAATTTTCTGGGACTTTCCACTGAGGAACGTTGCTTATGCTGGCATAGTTTAATTTCCCCATGAAATTAGCTTTCAGAGCTGGAGGGGCTATATTTGGAGACCAGGTAATTTAGTTGCTCAAATTCCTTAGGTAAAGCTGCAAGGTTTTAGGTTTGTCCTGTTTCTTTTCCCATTTATATTGCTTTAGTATCTCCTTGCTATGCCTTCTTTTTCCAATGGAAATGTTTACTATGTTTCATTATGTGTTAAAAATGAATAACTATTTTGAGCTGAAAAGTTTAAAGTTAATAGACTTTATATCTTCTCATTTGAGATGTTGAATTTTTGAATTTTGAGCAGTTTTATATTTGCTAGTAACCACGGAGACATTTACAACATAATGAATGCATATGCAATCATAAAATGGTCATTGGTTTATGTGGACCAGGGGCAAAATTTGGATGTTTGAATGCAAAGTTTCTCCTCTAGCTTCATGTGTTTGTTCAATTCTTGTTTACCTGGAATTCATTATGTACTCTCAGGCTGGCCCCTAACTCACAGTAATCCATCTATCTCTGCTTTCTGAGTGTAGGCTTTAAAAGCATGTGCCAGTATGCCCAGCTGCTATTGAATTTTAATGTATGTAATTGATATACAATGTAACAAATGTCAGAATAATATCTGAAAAATGATTATCAAAATGTTTTAAAGGATTTAGGAGATGGTTAATTGGATAAAGCGCATACCATGCAAGCATGAGGGGGTGACTTTGGATCACCAGTACCCATGTAAAAATGCTAGCTGTGGGGTTGGCAAAATTGGTCAGTGATTAAGGTACTATCTGCAATGTCCAGTGACTGATGATTAATTCCCCAGTACCTACATAAAGACAGATGGAGAGTGTTACATGCATCTGGAGTTTCTTAGCAAAAGGTAGAGGCCATGGCATAAACCTTTTCTTTCTTTCTCTGTCTCTTTCTGCCCTTACAATAAAAATTAAATGTAAAAAATGTTTTTAAAATAATGGGTGTGGTTGTTCATGTGTGTAATTCCAGAAAAAAAGCAAGAACACGAGGAAACCCAGATCTCACTATTTAGTTTGTCTCACTGAATTGACAAGCTCTGAGTTCAGGGAAGGACTTAGTATAGATATATCTAACCTCCCAATGTCTAAAACTGGGATTTTGTTGATGTAAACATTTCTATAACAAGCAGTAACATTTTATGACCTTTCTCTTAAACATAGAAGCACAAGTTTTAAACAAAATATGTCACTTATGACAGGAGGAAGAGTATATTCTACAGTTACATGGATGAATCATAGGGTGTGATTGTTTGAAACACTGTGCCTGTTGCAGTCACGTCTGCATTGGTGGCAGAAATCACCTGACCAAGGCTATAATACCCATATGCCCACACCCGACAATACATTCTTTCCAGGAGGTGTTAATCCCCAAATCTTCATCAGCTGGGAACTTAGCATTCAGAACACATAGGTTTATGGGGGGCATCTGGATCAAATGACCACATTCGACCCCTGACCCCCATAAACTGATATCCCTACATGATATAAAATACAATGCCTTCAGTCCAACTTTAAAGTCCTCACAGATTTATCTATCCTAATGATGGTCAAACATGGACATAGTCAAAGATCTTTTTTTTTTTTTGGTTTTTCAAGGTAGGGTCTCACTTTAGCTCAGGCTGACCTGGAATTCACTATGTAGTCTAAGGGTGGCCTTGAACTCACAGCAATCCTCCTACCTCTGCCTCCCTAGTGCTGGGATTAAAGGCATGCGCCACCATGCCCGGCTCAGTCAAAGATCTTTTAAAGGAGCTTTAATAGCAAAATATCCCTCCAAAAACATAGTGGCACAGAATAAACACAATGCAAAAGATGACACTGGATATAGCAAAACAATATTCAACCAATACAAGATTTAAACACAGTGAACATCAAACTCTCTCTGTCCAAGTCCAACAACTCTAGTCACTGACTGGTCTTTAAGTCTGATAATTCTATTCAGCAAGAAATCTCTGAAGTGCCAATGCCACCCTCCAGTTAGGCTACTCATAGTCCTGAAAAGCCTTTTCTGGGGCTGGCAGCTCTTCTTATCAGCCATCTCATGGTCCTGGCTTCTGCACTGTGTCTCCACTGCAACCCACAGTCCATCTTTACAGCTCCATAGGGTCTCTATGCAGGCATCCAGCAAACCTGCTTCACACTATCCATGGCTGTTTCCAAAATCCAAGATGATGTTGCAAATTCAACGATCCTCTCTTTCCTGCATTTATCATACTCATAATACATGTTGGGGTGCCAATATGTTAATTGAGGGGGAATAAAGCAGACTATGAAGAAGAGGACACTCCTTAAGCATGTAGACCCCTTCAATAGAGTCTACATTCTTCCTGCTGCCCCAATGCAGGTTAACTTCAGGACAAGGAATTCATTCTTGGTCTGTGGTGGAGGCCCCCACCCCAGACCTTAGAAACCCTGAGAGTTTCTCACTTTTCAGTCCATGGATGACCTAAGACTCCAGGAGCCTTTCATGTGTCATTCCACTAGACAACCCAAACATTATGAGTGCCCAGATGCTCCCTCCTAATCCATGTATAAGATGACTATTAACCTAGGGTTTATATCAGAGTAACAAAAGATGGCCCTGGCTGGTAACAGGATTCTGTGGTATTCAGATGAGGCCTTGGGAAACATAATCATCATTGTGCTACATATGATTCCTGAGCAGATACATTATTATAAATAAGGACTGGTGAGACATGATCACAAATTTGTTAGAGATGAGACCTGTGGAGACATGATCATCATTGTATTATAGCTGAGGCCTGGGGAGAAATGATCATCATTGTGTCATGGATGAGGCCTTGGAAGACATGATCATTGTGCTTCTGTTGAGGACTGGGAAGACATAATCATCATTGTTTTATATGTGAGGACTGGTGAGTCATGATCATCGATATGTTACAAATGAGGACTGTGGATATATGACCATCATTCTGCCACAGATGAGTTCTGGGGAGACATGAACATTGTGTTACAGATGAGGCCTTGGAGACATGTTCATCACTGTGTTACAAATAAGGCCTGGGAAGACATAATCATTGTGTTGCAGATGTGGCCTGAGAAGTCATGATCATCTGTGTTTTACAGGTGAGATCTTGGAAAACAATCATCAATGTGTTACAGACAAGGCCTGGGTAAACTTGATAACTCTTGTTTTAAAGATAAGGCCTGGCTAGCCATGATCATCACCGTGTTATAGATGTAGCCTGGGGAGACATTATCATCATTGTGTTATGGATGAGGCCTCAGGAGACATGATCATCATTGTGCTACATATGAGTTTTGGGCAGACATGATTATCATTATTACAGATGAGGCCTGTTGAGACATGGATGAGGCTTGTGGAGACATGATGAGGCTTGTGGAGACATGGTCATCATTGCATTAAAGATCAGACCTGGAGAGAAATCAAACCCATTGTGTTATAGATGAGGCTTGGGGATACAGGCTCGTCATTATGTTACAGATGAGACCTGTGGAGATATGATCATCATTTTGTTGCCAATGAGGTCTGGGGAGACACAATCGTTATTGTGCTGCAAGTGCAGACTAGGGAGACATCATCATTGTATTAAAGTTCAAACCTCAAGAAGACATGATCATCATTGTGCTACATGTGAGTCCTGAACAGACTTGATAATCATTGTTACAGATGAGGCCTGGTGAGACATGATCATCATTGTGTTACAGATGTGGCCTGGGGATAAATGACCATGAATGTGTTACAGATGCAGCATGGGGAGACATGATCATTTTGTTACATATGAGGCCTGGGAAAACATGATCTTCATTGTGCTACAGATGAGTTCTGGGGATCTATGATCACCATTATGTTACAGATGATCCCTGCACAGACATGATCATCACTGTGTTACAGACGGGGCTTGGGGAGAAATGATCATTGTGGTACAGATTAGTCCTTGCTGGTCTTGATCATTATTGTGTTACAGGTGAGTCCTGGGTAGACATAATCATCATAGTTGTATTAGTCAGGGTTCTCCAGAGGAACAGAATGGACAGAATGAATCGTATTAAAAGGGGATTTATTGGATTAGCTTACACAGTCCAGCAATAGCAGGTTGCAGGTCCGAGAGTCAAGAAACCCGGTAGCTGCTCAGTGCACGAGGCTGGAGGCCTCAGCAGTCCCAATCCAGCACTGAAGGCCTGGAGACTTCCTGGAGAGACGCTGCTCTTCAGTCCACCCTGGTCTTCAGTCCACACTGGAGAGCAGCAACACCAAGCAGCAGGTACCAAGCAGAAAACACCAAGCAGCTAGTAGCACCGGCAGCCAGGTGGGAGAGAGAGAGCCTTTCTTCCCAGAGCTCCTTTTTTATCAACCAGCCCCCTCCTCCAAGAGGGGCTGCCCACTCTGGGCCGCCCACTCTGGGGGAAGGCTTACCCCTGGGGGAAGGATTCTTCCTTTAGTTAATCCTTCCTAGAGGCAGCCTCAGAAACACACTTATGAGGAATGTCTGTGGATTCCTAAACAAATCAAGTTGACACAAACTTAACCATCACAAGTCCACCCCTTGTCAACTTGACACCAAACCACATATCTTTATATTCTACTTAATTTCCAAATGAAGACAGTAACAAGGTCATAATTCAGCCTAACATGATATAACTATCCCTCGTACAACCGGAAACGCACAATCATCCCCCACACACACACAAAGCAAGTTCCTTGAGGAAGACTTAGTCTCATATAACAAGTCAAATATAAATTCAACAGTGGTTAACTAGCAATATGATCTTAATCAGTATTAATTACCTAATAGAGAAGTAGAGGAAGAACAAAACATCTTAATATTGGTATACATATGTACAAACACTCTTAACAAGGTAAGACAGGAACACTCATGGCAATTACAGACCACGTTTTTGTAACTGGTCCCGTGGCCTTAGCTGGTATTTGTTACTGCCTTCTTCTACTACCCATTCAGTATTTCCTCCACCTTCAGCAAGCACCTCAGCAGGTCTTGGTTCTTTACCTGGAGGGGTGACCCATACCTTCATTCCTGAAGGATCTGGGCCATTTATCACACTGCCTTGATTGGGTTGTTGCAGTTGTCCATTGACTTTGATAACAGGGCATGGTAACACCAAGAGACGCCCTAGAGAATCTCCAGCACTCCAGACATACTCTTCCTTACCTCCATTGTGGAGGAGCAGTCCAATTTCCAAGGTTCTCACAGTCTTGATCAACTTAAGATGGTGAGTCCTGTAAAATCAACAAGTTAAATACTTTCAACATGTAAAGGCACAGAGTAAACATTTTTAACTGGTATAAGGCATAGCAAGGAGAAACTAAAACAATGCAAACTCAGCCATCATCAGCAATCATCAAACTTCTGCAGTTCAAGTTCAATATAACCAGAGACTGACAGTCTCCAGGTTTTCCAATTCCGCTGCTCCAGCTGAGCAGAGTCGCCAGGGAAAACTTTCATCCCATGCCAACACTGCACTCCATGGTAGCCCTTTTGCACAGTCCTGGTATATCCAAAACATCTTCAGGTCTCCATGCAAACCACGGTCCATCTTCCAAAGGCTCTTCCAGCCTATTCCTGAGGGTCTTCATGCCCTGCCTCATGCTGCATCTCAGCAGCGGCTCCTGGAACCGTGTGCAATTCATGACCATTCCATGCATTTTTCATACTTCCAAAACTAATACCAGGTGTGCAGGACACAGCCATATTCTTAATCCAGGGATGAAATAAATCACAGCCTTGAAAAGCAGGTTCCTTCTCCAGTCAGCTCTTTCCAAGAATTTGCATTTTTAACAGTCTTTCCTCAGGCATCCTCTCCATTGTTTTAATGTAAATCAGTCAGGCAACCTTCCTTCCACCTTCCTTAAGATTGCTAATGTGTTGACTATAGCAGCTCCAGTAACCTAAAACCAGTCTCAGTGCCTCTGCTTTTAACTTGCTTGAGTTTTTCCAACTTAAAATCTGAAAATCTCAGTCCAATATCTTCAGCCAAGCACATCAGTCCATTACAAATTTAACCTTGATCAAACTTTCTGGGCCTGGATAGCAGAACGTAGCCATCCCTTATGCCAGTAGCCCAGTTCCAACAAAGTCCTCTGCAGTCTTTCCTTCCCCTTAGAAAGCTCATAAGCCAAGCCTCGAAGTTCAATAGTGTCTGCACTTAGCATTCTCAAACTCTCATCAGAATAGTCCATAAAACTTGGCTTACCACTACAGAAGGCATCTTCAGTTGCAAGCACCAAGTCCATGCCCATTCCTCCAAAACAAAGGTTCCAAAAGACGAATATCCACACGGTCAGGTTCATCTCACCCCACTCCTGGTACCAGAATCTGTATTAGTCAGGCTTCTCTAGAGGAACAGAATGGACAGAATGAATCATATTAAAAGGGGATTTATTGGATTAGCTTACACAGTCCAGCAATAGCAGGTTGCAGGTCCGAGAGTCAAGAAACCCGGTAGCTGCTCAGTGCACGAGGCTGGAGGCCTCAGCAGTCCCAATCTGGCACTGAAGGCCTGGAGACTTCCTGGAGAGACGCTGCTCTTCAGTCCACCCTGGTCTTCAGTCCACACTGGAGAGCAGCAACACCAAGCAGCAGGTACCAAGCAGAAAACACCAAGCAGCTAGTAGCACCGGCAGCCAGGTGGGAGAGAGAGAGCCTTTCTTCCCAGAGCTCCTTTTTATCAACCAGCCCCCTCCTCCAAGAGGGGCCGCCCACTCTGGGCCGCCCACTCTGGGGGAAGGCTTACCCCTGGGGGAAGGATTCTTCCTTTAGTTAATCCTTCCTAGAGGCAGCCTCAGAAACACACTTATGAGGAATGTCTGTGGATTCCTAAACAAATCAAGTTGACACAAACTTAACCATCACAATAGTATTAGAGATGAGGACTGCAGATAAATGATCATTAATGTGTTACAGATGGGGCATGGGAGACATAGTCATCAGCATTTTACAGGTGACACCTGAGTGACATAATCCTTTTTTTTAACAGATGTGGCCTTTGGAGACATGATCATCATTGTTTTACAGGTGATTCCTTGGAAGGCATGATCATCATTATGTTACATGTGATACCTCGAGAGACATGATCATCATAGTTTTATAGGTAAGGCCTGGGGAGATATAATCAACAATGTGTTACAGATGAGACCTCAGTAAACATGAACATCAATGTTTTACAGATGAGGTCTTTGGAGACATGATCATCATTGTGCTACAGATGAGACCTGGGGAGATATGATCATTGTTGTGTAACACATGAGGCCTCTGGAGACATGATCATCATTGTATTAAAGATGCGACCTGGGGACACATGATCAACATTGTGTTAAAGAAGAGGCCTGGCCAGCCATGATCATCACTGTGTTACAGATGAAGCCTCGGGAGACATAATCACTGTGTAACAAATGAGGCCTGGGGAGACATGATAGTCATTGTTTTATATATGAGGCCTCAGGAGACATGTTCATTATTGTGCTACAAATGAGGCCTTGGTAGACATGATCATCATTGTCTTGCAGATGTGGCCTGGGCAGTCATGATCATCAACATTTTATAGGTGAGGCCAAGGGAGACATAATCATTTTAGATGAGGCCCGAGGAGATATGATCATCATTGTTTTACAGATGAGGCCTGGGGAGACATGATCATCATTGTGATGTAGATGATGTCTGGGGAGACATGATCATCATTGTGTTACATTTGAGGCCTCTGAGACATGATCATCAATGTATTACAGATTATGCCTGGGGTGACAATATCATCATTGTTTTACATATGAGGCCCGGGCAGTCATGATCATCATTATGTTACAGATTGCACATGGGAATACATGATCATCACTGTTTTACAGGTGAGGCCTGGGGAGACATATTTGTCAATGTGTTACAGATGAGGCCTGGGGTACTTGGTCATTCTTGTGTTACAGATGAGGGCTTGTGCGACATGATCATCATTGTTACAGATGAGGCTTGATCAGACATGATCATCAGTGTGTCAAAGATGAGGACTGTGGAGACATTATCAACTTTGTGTTACAAATGAGCCCAGGGGAGACGTGATCATCATTGTGCTAGAGATTAGGCCTGGGCATTCGTGATCATCATGGTGTTACAGATTGCACATGGGGATACATGTTTTACAGGTGAGGCCCAGAGAGACATATTCATCAATGTGTTACAGATGAGACCTGGGGGACATGATTATTCTTATGTTACACTTCATAACTGGCTAAACATGATCATCATAGTGTTATAGATGAGACCTTGTGAGACATGATCATCAATGTGTTAAAAATGAGGACTGTGGAGACATGATCATCACTGTGTTATAGATGAGGCCTCGGGAGAATCATCATCTTGTTACAAAGGAGGTCTGAGGAGACATGACCATTATTATATTGAAGATGGGACCTGGGGAGACATGATCATCATTGTGTTGCCTATGCATCATTGGTAGACATGCTCATCATTGTGTTGAAGTTTTGGCCTGTGTAGACATGATCACCGTTGTGTCACAGATGAGGCCTGTGGAGACTTGATCATCATTGTGTTACAGATGAGATGTGGGGTTACACAACCATTAATGTGGTACAGATGAGGCCTGGGGAGACATGATCATCATTGCATTACAGATTAGGCTTAGGGAGAAGTGATCATCATTGTGCTACATATGAGTCCTGGGCAGACATGATCAGCATTGTTAAATATGATGACAGGTGAGACATGATCATCAATGTGTTAGAGATGAGGCCTGTGGAGACATGATTATCATTGTGCTTCAGATGCACCTAAGGAGATATGACCATCATTGTGTTAGCAATGAGGCCTGGAGAGACATGTCATCACCATATTACAGATGAGACCTGGGGAGACATGCTCATCATAGTAATCATCATTGTATTACAGATGAGGCCTGGGGAGACAAAATGATTTTATTACAGAAGAGACCGTGGCATTCATGATCATCACTGGGTTATATGTGAGGCCTGGGGAGACATAATCACCATAGTGTTACAGATGAATCCTGGAGAGACACGATCATCCATATGTTACAGATAGGGAATGTGGAGATATGATCATCATTGTTTTATAGATGAGGCCTTTGGAGACATGATGAGCATTGTTTTAGAGGTGGGGCCTGGGGAGACATAATCAACAATGTGTTCCAGATGAGGCCTGGGAAGATATGATCCCCGTTGTTCCAGATGAGGCCTGGTGAGACATGATTATCAATGTGTTAGAGATGATGCCTGAGAGACATAATTATCATTTTGTCACAAAGGAGACTTGGGGAGACAAAATCATGATTGTGTTACTGATGATGTCTGGGGAGGAGACATTATCATCATTGTGCTGCAGATGCAGCCTAGGTATACATCATCGTTGTGTTAAAGATGAGTCCTTGGGAGACATGGCCCTCATTGTGTTACAGATGACCCCTGTGGAGAAATGATTATAATTGTGTTTCAGATTAGGTTTTGGGGGAAATGATCCTCATTGTGTTTCAGATGAGGCCTGGGAAGTCATGATCATCATTGTGTTACAGGTGAGGACGTGGGAGACATAGTCACCACAGTGTTAAAGATGAGGCTTGGGGAGATATGATCATCAATGTGTTAATGATGGAGCAAGGGTAGATATGATCATCTTTGTTTTACCGGTGAGGTCTGGGGAGACATAATTATCACTGTTATAGAGAAGGGCTAATGAGATGAGAATGTAAAGAGCCAAAATGTTATATTTCTCTATATTTCTTTATATCAAGCTAAGAGAAAAATAGAAGTCACTTCCTTGTAGGAGCTCATAAAAGAATGGAATGAAACACATTCTTAAGCAGATGGGGATGGCAGATAAACAAGATGCTCTGCTGGTCTAAGTAGCATTACACCAGGCCTGCAATGTTGAGAAAAATCCCTAAGTGCAGATAAGTGGGACATTAGGAGTCTCTTGGTCACAGGCCTACTCCCATACCCCCAAGTGCTTCCTGTAACTGACCAACAGAACTGTTCACAAGTTCGTTTTGTTTTTTCTTCCCTATATTCTTCTAAGAATGGAATGTCCCTGCTGTAATGCGCCAAATTCAACTTTATGTTTAAAATTATTTTTATGTCTGTAACTGTAGCATGAGTTGTGATTTATGGTTTAGCTCCTATCCTGTTTCTGCAATAAACATTTTGTACTTTTTGCCAATAAAAGCAGACACTCCAAGCAGTTTGGGGCTGCTCTCCGAGAACCCACCTCTGATGTGCAGCCCTGGAGCATGTCTATTCACACCCAGCACTTTGTGAGACAATGGTCTTATTTGTGTGACACTGGGCCCCACTACAGCCTCATCACAGCAGCAGCTCCTGGAACCATGTGCATTTCATGACCACTCCACACATTTTTTCATGCTGCTGAAACCAAAACCAGGTGTTCAGGACTGCAGGACACAGCCATATTCTTAATTTAGGGATGAAATAAATCATGATCTTGAAAAGCAGGTTTCTTCTCCAGTTCCACCTCTTTCCAAGAGTTTGCATTTATATCAGTCTTTCCTCAGGCATCCTCCCCATTATTTTAAGGTCAAGCAGTTGTGCCGTCTTCCTTAAGATTGTTAATATGCTTGACAATAGCAGCTTCAGTAACCTAAAACCAGTTTTAGTGCCTGTAATTTTTACTTGCTTAAGGTTTTCCAACTTAAAATCTTAAATCTCTCAGTCCAATATCTTTAGCCAAGTCCATCAGTCTATTAAAAATTTAACCATTATCAAACTCTGGGCATGAGCAGCAGAACACAGGCATCCCTTTTGCCAGTAGCCTAGGTACAACAAAGGCCTGAATAACTAAACACTGAAAAGACACTGGGGCTGGCTTCACCTTCTGCCCTCTTCCAGGCTCTGCTCAGTACCTGTAGCGGGAGCAGCTGCCACTTTCTCAAGAAGTCAGCAGGCACCAGAGCCATTTGTCAGGTCCCAGAGCAACACAATGCTGGTTGACAACCCTACCTTCCTGGTACTCAAAGCAAAGCCAGGATAATTAGTCAGGGCATTTCTTAACCCAGGCAGGAAGTCCTCAGAGTGCCCAGCATGCAGGGCTGGAAACCTGCTGCATGCCTAATCATTTCATGCCAATCCAGACTACTTTTCTCTGTATCCCAAATGGGCTTATTTCTGACCTTTCCTCCATGAAGTGTTTCTTGCCAGTACTTCTGCCATCCCCTGCTCAGCTGGAATAAGGCCTTTCCAGCTGCTAGAAGTTTCCACTCTGTCCTCAGCATATTCTTTGGGCTTTTTGTTCTAAAAGATCTATCCATGGGCAGGATCTCAAGGCTACTCTTCTCGCCTTCCCAGATCCCCTACTCACCCTAAACCTGCTTTAACCAGATTTCTCTCCCAATATCTGCTCCTCTCACCCATGGATGCTTTTTTGTAAAAATGTGATACATGTGCTGGATAGAGGGCTTACTCGTTAAGGTGCTTGCCTGCAAAGCCTAGCAACCCAAGTTTGATTCCCACACATCCACCTACAGCCAAATACACAAAGTGGCACATGTGTCTAGAGATCTTTTTTTTTTTTTTTTTTTTGTATGGAGTTCCTGGAGTGCCCAATCTGTCTCTCTTCTCTCTACTTCTCTGAGCTTGAAAATAAATTTTAAAATTTTTAATTAAAAATTTGGTATGCTGGGCATGGTGGCATACACCTTTAATCCCAGCACTCAGGAGGCAGAGGTTGGAGGATCACATGAGTTCAAGTCCACCCTGAAACTACATAGTGAATTCCAGGTCAGACTGAGCTGGAATAAGAACCTACCTCAAAATACCAACAAAAAATATGGTATATGTGTAGCTGTGTATTTACATGTTCATGTGTGTGCAATACATGTGCGTATACATGCTTTTGTGCACACAGGGGATGGGGATAAAAGATAATTTTATGTGTTATTTCCAGGAATGTCATCTGCATTTTTTTTTTGTTTTTTCAAGGTAGGGTCTCACTCTGGCCCAGGCTGACCTGGAATTCACCATGTAGTCTCAGGGTGGCCTTGAACTCATGGCGATCCTCCTACCTCTGCCTCCCAAGTGCTGGGATTAAAGGCGTGCACCACCATGCCCGGCTCATCAGCATTTTTGAGATAGTGTTATAGGAATTAATGAATCAATGAAAATAATCAGGCAAAATCCACTTAAAAGAGGGGGAGAGAGCCTTTATTCATTTCATGTGCAGACCTCTGCTGGCTAATGCTGAAAACCTGACAGAGGCCCTGAACTCAGATTGAGCTGGATTTATATACCTTTTATGATAGTTTGTCTGAATTCTTCCATGCTTAGAGAGGGAAGAGATTTACATCCATTGTAAGGAAAGTGTAAGAAAAGGGGAGGGCATGCAGCCTGAAATTCCCAAAGCGATTTGAATCATGGCCCCAAAATGTAAGAAATGTGTAGGAGAAAAGCAAGAAAGAACATCGGACTTGATCTCTACAGACAGATTGTTTATTGAGAGGTATAGTGAGGGGTAGCAGCCTTCCCTCAGGATGAAGGCTGAAGCACCGAGTCAGGCTGGGGTTCAAACTTATAAGGAGGATCCTAAGGAAAACATACTGAATTAGCTGAAGGTCAAAGGGAAGTAGACAAAGCATCAAAGTTATTTGCTTGAAATAGGCTCTTTAGCAGAGTTGACTAAGTAGGACTGGATGCCTTATTCTTTATGTCCTTCTCATCTTAAGGTTAGTGATTAACTTTAGTTCCCTCTAGTTCAGGGAAGGCTATTAACCCTTCATCCATTAGTGTAGGATTCTGTCAAATAAGATTAAGTACAGGCAGCTGTCTCTTGAGATAAGGTAGTTACATATTGTCTAAAGGGGTTAGGCTCAGAGTCACAGAATTCTTATTAGCTAATACTAGAGAAATCTCCCCTGCTGCAGTTTCAGAGTCAGGAAATGAAACATCTATTACTTCACTCAAAGTCCCTGGTACATTTAAATTTCTTATAGATACATTGATTATGTTCCACCTAAACTAATATAAGCAATAAACAATAAATATATGCTATTCCTTCAATAGTTCCCCCAATTTGAAGTCTTACCAATTTTATGTAGAATACTTCAACTTTTATAAATATGAGTCTTCTTGTTTCATTGGACTATAATTAGCCCTTGGGCTGAGAGCATCTAGTAGTGTAAGTCTACTTAGGAGGTAAAAGAAGCAAGGCCCAAATAATAATCCAAATAATAAGATTTTTGTTAGTGGTCTGATCAGGGACATAGACCAGTGAGCCCATGACAAATAGCTCTCCTACAATAGTCAGGAATAGATTAATTTTCTCTCCTTTAGCCATGCTTTCTTTAAGTCTCTTGAGTGTATTCATAGTAATTATAGGTTTGTTTGTATAAAGCAGTGTTCCTTATGTAAATAAGCATAATCCTTTTTTATAAGCTATAAACAGGTTTAGGCCTCTGTGGTTTTGTATAACCATATGGGCCAGGAATTTAGCTCCTTTTGTATGTCTATCAATGACTTGGCTATTTGGTGTACATTATCTGTGAATTTAGCAGACAAGGTATATTTAAAGTGTGTAAACTCCTATTTTTTTTTCATTTTTAGTTCCTATTCATGGGTGCTTCCCAGTAATATATGGATTGATCTGGCACAGAATGCTAAAAAAAAAGATAGATAGCCCCTCCAATCATGTTTTCTATCACTATGTAGAATAGGGCTATAGCTATTCTTTTCCCCAAGTTTTAACCCTGTTTGATAATTGTTCTCATCCCCACTGAAAATACCAGTAATGGTACCTTTGCCAGACACAATTGGATAGATTGGAATCATGACCATGTGAAGGGCTAATAGCCTTGCCTGAAAACTAGAGGGAACTAAAGAGCTAATAACTCTCCATAAAACTAGCAGGCAATAAAGAAGTCACAGAGCAGAGGACTTCAAGTTAAAATGGTGGCATAGGAACCATGCCAAAGCAGCCTAGGGGAGTAAAAGCAAAAACAAAGCCAGCAAAATACACTCTTCTACTAAAAAGTAAGGTGAATAATAAATTATCAACCACAGCAGAGAAATAGGAGAGATCCAGAGTGTCTAGAGTTAACAGAAGCATGCAAAAGCAGCTCCAGCAGCAGCTGCACCAGGTGCACGTGGCCACAGCTGTCAGGCTCGTCCTAAGCTGCAGGAATAAAGCCACATGAGGGGAATTTACACTCACACCCAGGCTCTGTGCAAACTCAAGAAGTGTGGAAGGTAGGATGGCAGAGAGAATCAGAATGGCTCATGAGGAAGAGGATCATGAGGGCCAGTGGGAGAACATCAGCCACCATCCATAGCCTCCCCTCTCCCACCGACAGCACAAATGCCAGACAGCAGCAGAGACCTTGGGAAGGGAACTACACAGCACCAAGCACAGACAATCAGAGCAGCCACACACAGACCCAGCCAGCCTACCTGAGACCACAGCATGGTCACAGATAACACCAAACATGGTTGTTGTGGGTGACTTCAACTCCCACCCTCACCAATTTACAGGTGATGCCAGCCAAAATAAACAGAGATTCGGCTGGATTAAATGAGGTCACACAAAATATGGACCTAACAGATATCTACAGGATATTTCATCCAAATGCTACAGAATACATATTCTTTTCAGCAGTACATGAAACATTCTCTAAAATAGACCATATGCTAGGACACAAAGCAAATCTTAAGAAATATAGGAAAATTAAAACAATTCCTTGCACTCTATCTGATCACAATTGGATCAAACTACAAATCAATAGCATGAAAAGCTAGAGCATACACAAAATAATTGAAACTAAACAATACACTACTAAATGATGAATGGGTCAATGAAGAAATTAAGAAGGAAATAAAAAAAATTCATAGAGTCAAGTGATAGGGAGAACACAACATACCAAAACCTTTGGGACACAATGAGGGCAGTCCTAAGAGGGAAATTTATAGTTTTAAGTTCCTACATATAGAAAATAGAAAGGTTGTAAGCAAACAACTTAATGCTTCACCTTAAGGCCTTGGAAAAAGAAGAACAAAGCAAAACAAAAATCCATAGATGGGAAGAAATAACAAAGATCAGGGCAGAAATTAATAAACTAGAAACCACAAAAAAATGTTAAGAATCAGTGAAACAAAGAGTTTGTTCTTTGAAAGGATAAACAAGATTGATAAACCCTTAGCAAATCTGTCCAAAAGAAAGGGAGAAGAGACACAAATTAATAAAAGTAGAGGTGAAAAAGGCACCATCACAACATATACCAGGGAAATGCAAAAAATCATAGGGACATACTATAAGAGGATACATTCCACTAAGTTTGAAAATGCTAAAGAAACGCATGATTTCCTTGATTTATATGACCTACTTAAATTAAATGAAGATGAGGTTAGTCATGTAAATAGACCAATAACAAGTGTGAGACTGTTTTAGATGAAATATCTGACAAAGATTTCAAAAGAATGATGCTATCTATACTCAAAGAAATGAAAGAAGAAATAAAAGAAGAAATGAAAGGAATCTGAGAAGAAAACAAAGGAATTAAAGAAGAAAACAAACTCTTGAAACAGAATACAGAAAAACAGCTTAGCTAAATAAAAAGGTCATTACAGGACATGAATAAGGAAATAGAAATACTTAAGAAAAACCAGGCTGAAACCCTAGCTCTGAAGAACACAGTCAGTGAAATAAAAAACTCTGTGGAAAGTCTCATCAGTAGAATGGATGAAGGAGAGGACAGAATATCTAAACTAGAAGACCAGATAACAGACCTATCGCAGTCCAACAAAGAGAAAGACAAGCTAATAGAAAGGTATGAATGGGAACTCCAAGACATGTGGGACACTATGAAAAGATCAAACATAAGAATTCAAGGTATAGCAGAGGGGGAAGAATTTCAATCCAGAGGCTTAGTAGGTGTTTTCCACAAAATCATAGAAGAAAATTTACCCCAAACGGGGAAAGAAATGCCAATGCAGATACAAGAAGCATTTAGAACACCAAACAGACAAAACCTAGACGGATCCTCTTCTTGCCATGTTATAATTAAACTACTAAACATGTAAACCAAAGAAAATATATTGAAAGCAGTTAGAGAGAAAAAGCAAATGACCTTCAAAGGTAAACCAATCAGGATCACTGAAGATTACTCAACACAAACTTTAAAAGCCAACAGGGCCTGGAGTGATATATTCCAAGTTCTGAAAGATAAAAACTGTCAACCGAGATTACTTTATCCTTCAAAGCTATCTATCCAAATTGATGGAGAAATAAGGACATTCCACAACAAAGACAGGCTAAAGGAATTTATGGCAACTAAGCCAGCTCTACAGAAAATATTTGCAGGAATCATTCATGCTGAAGAAAAAGCAAAACAGACACAGCAGGAAATAGGAAAAAATAAACCATACTCAAATAACACTTAAAACAAGTGAGTAAAGTGAAAACCAGGAAGAACTACAAAACAAGAAAAATGCAGAGCTCAAATACATATCTTTCAATAATAACTCTGAATATCAATGGCCTCAATGCCCCAACCAAAAGACGTAGACTTGCAGACTGGATTAAAAAGCAGGATCCTACCATCTGTTGCCTCCAAGAAACTCACCTCTCATTAAAAGATAGAAACCTTCTTAGGGTGAAAGGTTGGGAAAAAACAAATGGGCCTAGGAAACAAGCAGGGGTTGCTATCCTAATTTCTGACAGGATAGTCTTCAAGCCAACATTAGTGAGGAAAGTTAAAGAAGGTTACTTTATACTGATTAAAGGAACACTCCAACAGGAGGACATCACAATCCTAAACATATATGCTCCCAACACAGGGCTCCCAATTTCATCAAACAAACAGTATTAGACTTAAGGTCAGAGATAACTCATAACACAATAGTAGTGGGTGGCTTCAATACCCCGCTCTCATCACTTGACAGCTCTACCCAACAAAAAATAAATAGAGAAACATCTGCATTAAATGATATCATGGAACAAATGGACTTAACAGATATATACAAAACATTCCATCCAAATGCTGCAGAATATACATTCTTCTCAGCAGCATATGGGACATTCTCTAAAATAGACCATATATTGGCCCACAAATCAAATCTTAACAAATACAGGAAAGTTGAAATAATCCCTTGTATGTTATCTGACTACAGTGGGATTAAACTGCAAATCAGCAACAAGAAAAACTACAGAGAATACAGAAATTCATGGAGATTAAACAGTACATTACTGAACACACTCAGGAAGCTGAAATCTAACTTAGAAGATGCAGTTTTTTCTTCCAAATGGCTGCAGTTTGGCTCAGTGGTCTCCAACATCTCCTCCCTTCTTTTATACAAGACAGGGGAGGCCCGCAGTCAAGCGGTGGGGCTTTAACCAAGTGGGGAGAAGTGACCTGGCTCCTTCCGTGGGTCATTTTTATTGCCCACAGATTTGGCCCTTGGTACCTTTTGGGGAGGGGAGGCAGGGCCTATATAATTATTATGTATGGTACCAACCTCCATGCAAGTCAGGTTTTCTCTCAGGGAATTCAGATATGGTCAGTAAGACCTTCCCTTGTTTTTTCCACACCCACATTGGTACCCATCCCCCTAGGGGGTGCATAAGTCTGAATGCTTATGCGGTTCCCGGAGGCTTGGAGTATTAAACCTTGGCCAACATGCCTAGAATGATTATAAAAGGTAAACAAATCTACAGGGTTTACAGTGGCTATAGGGTTTACAGAAACTATAAGTTTTACAGACATTAGGTTTTACAGAAATTATAAGTTTTACAGACATTAAGTTTTACAGAAACTATAGGTTTTAAAAGGTAAACAAATTTACAGGGTTTACAGTGGCTATAGGGTGTACAGAGACTATATGTTTTAAAGACATTAGGTAAACAAATTTACAGGGTTTACAGTGGCTATAGGGTTTACATTCATTGTTAGGGGAAGGCCTTAGCGGGAGTCAGGTCCTCAGTCGCGATTCCTCAGCTTGCCAGCTCCAGTCTGTGATAGTGGACCTGTTGAGCTGCTGGAACACTTGAGCTCTGGAAGCTGGAGTACCAGGACTCAGTCCTTCTGATTGGCATAATTAAGTCAGGAGAACACATGACAATAAAGACTACATTGGAGGAGTAATCTGTAGCTGTGTCCTTTTTAGAATTAATAAAATTGGTGATAATATACCAGGTACAACTAAGAGTAAATTTTATTAGGTGATTGACCCACCTGGGCCCAAGTACAAAAGGATAAGGGAGGGGCAGACACGTACAAAACTTAAAATAATTTTCTTTTAGAGTACTTTTTATAATTTTGTTTGAGGCCACCTTTGGGACCCAAGATGGGCTGTATCTCTGATTATTTATTTTGGTATATACTGAAGAACCAAAAAAAAAGAAATCAATTAACCTGTTACATTCAGTCTCTGCAACACTGTTTGTTTGCCTGACTCAGGCATAGCCACCTCTGTATGTTGAAACAAGTTGCAATTGCATTGCTGAAATAAGCCTCCTGGAAATTTTTGAGTTTATTATTTCTCTTAATTACTGTTGTAAACCAAGTTAAAGTTTTTTCTTTTTTACTTAGAAGACATCATTTAATAGCCAGATGACAGTACTGTCATTATAGAATCAGACATTTATTCAACCCAGGCCTAACTAGCTAAGGAATGTGTTGACCTCTAACTCTGTAATCTATGTTTGCCCAGCAGTAAATTTCCCCCCTGCTTAAGCCAAATGAGAATCTGAGAAAGAAACTGCTTGGGAGATACTTAAGGCATCAAAAAATCTTTTGCAGCCTTAGCAGGATCACTAAAAGACAAATGACTATATGAAATAACAGATATTTTCTTTTGTAAACCTTGTAAATTTATGTTAAGATTATTAAGATTTTAAATACCCCAAATATGATTTTTAACTTTTTACCATATAGTAGCAGTCCCATTGTAGGATAAAGGAGTAATGTTCATGACAGAACAATTGCTTTTGAACCACCAGATTGACAACCTGTCTTTTAATATATAACAGCATTTTTTAGAGCATCTATCCTGATTGACAGCTTTTAATCAATATCTATCTGTGAAGAAAAAGTTTGAGAAAAATTTTAATCAGTCCAATAACATAGCTTTTGGGGAGTTTTATACCTGTAGGACCTTTTAGAGATACTCAGCCATGGGGGCCTCTGGTTTTTATAACAGACAAATTTTGTAAACCATTTATTGACCTGAGATGTAACTTATTTATTGACCTGAGATGTAACTTATTTATTGACCTGAGATGTAATTTCAGTTTCCATTCCCTCCCCACACAAGAATTGGGACCGAGGCTTCAGCGGTGGGCTTAATGTCTTTTTAGCTGTGGCTGCCAACACCTGTGAAGAAAGGAGTGAAAAAGGGTGGGGGTTAATTAAATTTTTTCAGGTCACGATGTATGGGATCTGGTCTGGATGTCTGTTCCTAGGACAGAAAACATTTTTTTAATATTTGAATGGAAGGGTGTTCTCTGATAGCCATTGAGGAACAGAAATAGATACTCCATTTTTTTGAGCGATGTCCTTGATTTTTGTCCTAAAGAGGGGGAAGGGAACTGTCCCATGTTATTAAGTCAAGGGAGAAGCGTCTGTCCATAGGGAAACAACATACAGACACACAAATATGACAGAAACATATAGGGCCCAATAACACAGACACACAGAATATGACAGAAACATAGAGGGCCCAATAACATAGACACAGAAACAGAGGGCCCAAGAAAAGCTATGCATAAAAAAGAGAAAGAGAGAGAGAGAGAGAGAGCTCAGATACTTACCAGACCGGTCTGAGAAGAATTTTTCGAGTCTCAGTCTTGGGTTTGCTTGGGTTTGCTTTGGGTTTCTCAGTCAGGGAATCAAAGGAAGTGTCAAGTCCCCACACGAGTGTTTGGGGACCCCAGGGTTGTGTGACATTTACCAGAATCATAACAAAGGCAGTTATGTTATCAGGAGCACATAGTTGGATAGGAAACAATTATCACAGGCAATGGAGGGAGATGTTAGGCATTTTTTGTATATTAGTTATATTAACCATGTGAGAGAATTAAATATTAATGAGTCAATTTTAACCTTAAGATACAGTTAAAATGTTGACAAATAGGAACTTAATTAACTTTATTGGGCACTCTAAATTTAGTCTTTTTAACCATCATCATGACCAGATTAATATCAACAAGTTAAAGTTGTAAATTTACAAACTGAATACCATAGTAACCTTCTATCAGTTAGAGCCATGCTTTTATTAGTTTGATGTAAGCCCTAGGTTGATAATCACTTTATTGTATCTTAAAAGATCTGCAATCTGGTTAAGTGTTTTATCTTTAACTTTTTGTTTAAGTTTACTTAATATCTACAGGTACATATTTTTATTTTACAAATTATGTAACCACTTTGTAATAATCTTTTCATTAGTTACCAACATTTAAAGTTTTTTTTTTTTAGTTTATTTTTAATCAGTTTATCTTATTATTACCAATGGAAAAAAAAAGGCCTTATGAAATATCTTTAAAGAATAGATCAGACTTGACTTTTGACATACATTTAAATTATGAAAGTAGATTTGAACATCATAAAAAAATTTTTTTGACAAATTTAGTATTAAGCACATATTTAAATTTAAATATAATTTTTGAAACTGTTTTTTTTTTTTTGTTAGTAGTCCCAGAAAAAGCATAGAGAGACAAAATAATCTTAAAACAGTTGTAAATACTTATAAGAAGTCTATATCTACTTATAATAGTTTGGCATTTATCCATATTTTGAAATTTTGTTAGTAGTCCCAGAAAAGCATAGAGAGACAAAGTGAACTTAAAACAGTTGTAATACTTATAAGAAGTCTATATCTACTTATAATAATTTGGCATTTATCCATATTTTGAACTTTTGTTAGTAGTCCCAGAAAAGCATAGAGAGACAAAATAAGCTTAAAACAGTTGTAAAGAAGTCCATATCTATTTGAGACTGTTTTTTTTTTGTTGTTGTTGTTGTTGTTGTTGTTAGAAGTTCCTAAACTCAAGCCTATTATCTCCTTGTTTACCTTGCTGGAGGCCGCCTGAGCCCAGGTGGGGTAGGTACACCCCTGGAGTCTGGGCTTTGTTGTGAATGGAGAAAGGGGGAAGGGGCTTATCTGATAGTGAGACTGAAGGATGTCATTAATCAGGTTTCAAATAGAAGGCAATAAAAATCTTTTAAATAATCACCCATGTGACTCCATCGTTACTCATTGATAGTGTCTTTTTTGGGGGGGAACCATGGACATTTTTTAAGAGAACAAGAAATTTAACTTGGGTTCCCTGCATCTTAAGCACCTTAAGCCCTAGAATAAACAATGCCGGTTTGTTTAACGTTTGCTAAAAAGAAAAGTCTGCAGGAGCTTAAGCCTGGCCCCCAGGTGTGAGCTTTTGTCTTTGTTGTTGCCTGTGGTTTTTGAGCGGCTCTGCCAGATTTGCCAGCTTGTCACAGCTCAAGCTAACAGCCACATTTTGATGAAGGCTAGTGTTCCTCACGATAGAGAAAGTTTAGAAATGCTAAGACCAGAGGGCAAAATTCCTGGGCCATAAATAGCCTGGGGGATTTCCCGGTGGTCCCAAACGCAAGCCTGACCGCAAGTTTAAGAATTTGGTAGCTGCCCTAAAGGCTTTTACTGGCCGATGTGTGACCGGTTTGTAAATTGTAAAGAGGAATAGATAGAAGGTTATTGCCAACACCCGGTCGTGCTGTCAGGATTTGAACAATGAGCTCGGGGCCTTCAGTCAATGCCAGAGAGTAGCCCTGGCCGAGAGACTTTAGTTGTCCTGTCGCCTTGATTCAATTCCACGCGAAGGCTTTAAACTGAAAACAAAGAATGAAATAAGAAGACAGCATCTGAGAGGGGAGATCTGTCTTTTTCTTGAGATGGAAAAAGTCTGTTTTTCTTTACATTACACCTCTCCTAATTCCTCAGTGGGGAGGCTAGCCCCGTGGGTTTGTTAAGTTACGTTTCTCTGATGGAGAAACGGACAGTTTATTTTTCTTTACATTATCTCTCGCCTGACCCGTCAGTGGGGCAAATATTACCTTCTCACTGGGGGGGTAGCCCCTGGGCTTGTTAAGTTACGTTTCTCTGATGGAGAAACGGACAGTTTATTTTTCTTTACATTATCTCTCGTCTGACCCGTCAGTGGGGCAAATATATTACCTTCTCACTGGGGCAGCCCTTGGGCTTGTAGTTATTAGTCTTTCTCTGATGGAGAAAGGGAGTTTGTTTTTTGCTAACTGGGAAACAAATTCTGCCTAGTTTTTTAATGGCGAGACAACCATATGAAACTTCGCCTAAGTCCGTCAATAAAGAGACAATTTCTTCATTGGGAGGCAGCCCACCTGGGCCTGTAAATCCCAAGGGAGGATGTCCCCAAAGGATCACCCGATTTTCTTTGTGCCTTGAGGTTCATAAACTATGAACAAATATGGCTTGTCCCGAGACATTCGTCGCTATTCTTACCTTACCCAGGTCTGTATTACAGGCGGGCTTTCCTGCAGTGACCCACTGTGGATCTTCACTCACCAACGAGGTGGCGATCCAATGCTGAAGAGATGGCCGTCCTTCCCTTGCGACGCCCAAGTCAGTCCTCGTACTTCAAGCCCCACGTTGGGCGCCACTTGCCCCGGCCGGCGGGGTTCAACAGGGGCTCAAGGGGAGGCTGTTCCTGGATGAGGGACAAGCAGACACAAAGAATGGAGCCAAGACAAAATACTGATCAAGGCTCAAAGTTTATTGCAAAAGTCTCAGCTTATATATTAGTAAAACAAAGAAGCTCCTGAGGGCGGAGACCTTGATCCAGTTACACAGCTGCACAGGGAGGGAACCTCAGATAAATGTCTATCAATGATATTCCTTGTGGCTAAACACCCTGCTCTAAGAGCAGCAGGGTTGCTAGGATACCCAGCTGAGGAATGTGCCTTGCACAAGGTCATAAAGGGGGGGGTTTACAGCAGTCCTATATATCTTTAAGTTACTCATTATTCTTATCTACAGGTTAGGGTAGGGTCTCTGGAAAGGCTAGTTATGTAGTTGCTCACAGACACTCAGGAAGCTGAAATCTAACTTAGAAGATACAGTTTTTTCTTCCAAATGGCTACAGTTTGGCTCAGTGGTCTCCAACATGTATGGGTCATTGAAGAAATTAAAAAGGAAATCAAGAAATTCATAGAATCAAATGATGATGAGAATGCAACACACCAAAACCTTTGGGACACAAAGAAGACAGTCCTACGAGGGCAAAAGTATCCCTCATAATAGATGGTGAAAGAAAAATGTTCCACGGTAAACTCATCTTTACAAATAAATGAACACAAAGCCAAACCTACAGAAAATACTTCAGGGAATTCTCCACACAGAAGAAACAAATAACCAATCTCAAGAGCCCCCAAGAAGCAGTCCACATTAACCAAAAAAAAAAAAACACAAAAGACCACAACCCACCACAATATGGCAGGTATTAAATCAAACCTCAAAGTTATATCTCTGAATATTAATGGCCTTAATTCACTATCAAAAGATATGAGCTAACAGGGTGGATCAGAAAACTGGACCCCTCAATCTGCTATCTTTTAGAAACCCACCTCACCACTAAAGACAGACACCTCCTCAGAGTGAAAGGGTGGAAAATGATATTCCAAGCAAACACAAATAAGAAAAAAGCAGGCGTAGCTATACTTATATCAGATAAAATAGACTTCAAACCGAAAGTAACCAAAAAAGACAAAGAAGGCCACGTCTTACTTATCAAGGGAACAATCCATCAAGAGGATATCACAATCATCAATACTTATGCACCAAACAAAGGTGCGACACAATTCATAAAGCAAAATCTACTTGGCAACAAAACAGAAATAAACACCAACACCATCATAGTCAGGGACTTCAATATCCCACTATCAACAATGGATAGATCATCCAAACAGAAAATTAACAGGGAAGTAAGAGAGCTCAACAACACCATAGAGAAAGTAGACCTAACAGATATATACAGAACATTCCACTCAAAATCTACAGATTACACATTCTTCTTAGCAGCCCACAGAACCTTCTCTAAAATAGATCATGTACTGGGCCACAAACCCTTCCTCCATATTTTCAAGAAAATTGATGTAATTTCCTCCATGATATCAGACCACAATGCTGTAATGCTAGAAATTAAAAACAAAAAGTACACCAGGAATCCCTCTACATCCTGGAAATTGAACAACACACTTTTTAAAAAAATTTTATGTGAGTTCTCAAAGCTTTCCTACACTCAATATATTCACAGGGAATCTCACCTACATGTTTTGTAATGTTTAACAACATTTGACTTATAAATAAGTTTCCCATGCTTTTTGATGATTATAAAGATCTGACATGGCAATAATTCTCCCACATCTAGTACATTCTTTTGGGTTTTCACCTGTGTGAGATTTCTAATGCAGAGTAGGATGTATCTTGGACATGAAGCTTTTATCACATTTAGTCCATTCATAAGGCATCTCACCTGTATGAGTTCTCTGATGCTTAATAAGACCTGACCTGGAGATGTAGGCTTTCTCACATTCAGTACATTCATATGGCTTCTCACCTGTATGAATTCTCTGATGAATCTTTAGCTGTGACTTGCAGATGAAGGCTTTCCCACATTCAGTACATTCATGTAGCTTTTCACCTGTGTGATTTTTCTGATGCCTAATAAGAACTGACTTGAAGACGAAGGTTTTCCCACATTCAGTACACTGATATGGCTTCTCACCAGTGTGAATTTTCTGATGAATCCTTAGCTGTGACTTGGAGGTGAAGGATTTCCCACATTCAGTACATTCATATGGCTTCTCACCTGTGTGAGTTTTCTGATGCCCAATAAGAACTGACTTGGAGACGAAGGCTTTCCCACATTCGGTACATTCATATGGCTTCTCATCAGTATGAATTCTCTGATGAATCTTTAGCTGTGACTTGCAGATGAAGGCTTTCCCACATTCAGTACATTCATATGGCTTTTCACCTGTGTGAGTTTTCTGATGCCTAATAAGATGTGACTTGGAGATGAATGCTTTCCCACATTCAGTACACTCATATGGCTTCTCACCTGTATGAATTCTCTGATGAATCTTTAGCTGTGACTTGGAGAGGAAGGATTTCCCACATTCAGTACATTCATATGGCTTTTCACCTGTGTGAGTTTTCTGATGCCGAATAAGATCTGACTTCGAGATGAAGGCTTTCCCACATTCAGTACACTGATATGGCTTCTCACCTGTATGAATTCTCTGATGAATGTTTAGCTGGGACTTGGAGATGAAGGATTTCCCACATTCAGTACATTCATATGGCTTTTCACCTGTGTGAGTTTTCTGATGCTTAATGAGATCTGACTTGGTGATCAAGGCTTTCCCACATACAGTACATTCATATGGCTTTTCACCTGTGTGAGTTTTCTGATGCTTAACAAGATCTGACTTGGTGATGAAGGCTTTCCCACATTCAGTACACTCATATGGCTTCTCACCTGTATGAATTCTCTGATGAATCTTTAGCTGTGACTTAGAGATGAAGGATTTCCCACATTCGGTACATTCATATGGCTTCTCACCTGTATGAATTCTATGATGAAACTTTAGGTGTGACTTGGAGATGAAGGCTTTCCCACATTCAATACATTCATATGGCTTCTCACCTGTATGAATTCTCTGATGAATCTTTAGCTTTGACTTGCAGATGAAGGCTTTCCCACATTCAGTACATTCATATGGCTTTTCACCTGTGTGAGTTTTCTGATGCCTAATAAGATGTGACTTGGAGATGAAGGCTTTTCCACATTCAGTACACTCATATGGCTTCTCACCTGTATGAATTCTCTGATGACGCTTTAGCTCTGACTTGAAGATGAAAGCCTTCTCACATTCAGTACATTCATATGGCTTCTCACCTGCATGAATTCTCTGATGAATCTTTAGCTGTGAACTGAAGATGAAAGCCTTCCCACATTCAGTACACTCATATGGTTTTACACCTATGTGAGTTTTCTGATGCTTGATACGATATGACTTGGAGATGAAGGCTTTCCCACACTCAGTACATTCATGTGGCTTTTCATCTCTGTGAGTTCTCTGATGTTCAGTAAGTCCTGACTTGGTGATGAAGGCCTTCCCACATTCACTACATTCATATGGCTTCTCACCTGTATGAATTCTCTGATGAATCTTTAGCTGTGAATTAGAGATGAAGGCTTTCCGACATTCATTACATTCATATGGTTTTTCACCTCTGTGAGTTCTGTGATGGACAATAAGACTTGACTTGGTGGTGAAGGCTTTCCCACATTCAGTACATTCATATGGCTTTCCACCTGTGTGAGCACTGTGATGCTTATTAAGATCTGACATGGAGATGAAGGCTTTCCCACATTCAATACATTCATATGGCTTTTCACCTGTGTGAGTTCTGTGATGTTTGTTAAGATCTGATTTGGTGATGAAGGCTTTCCCACGTTCAATACATTCATATGGCTTCTTACTTGTGTGAGTTCTGCAATGCTTATTAAGATTTGACTTGGTGATGAATGCTTTCACACATTCAGTACGTTCATACGGTTTCTCATGTTTGAATTCTCTGATGCACAGTGAGACCTGACTGGAAGATGAAAGCTTTCCATGTGTTCAATACATTCATATAGCTTTTTATCTGTGTGAGTTCCCTGATGCATAGTGAGGCGTGACATGCAGATCAAGGTTGTCCCACATTCATACTGCTTTTCACATGAGTTTCTTCCTTGATGACAAGTGTGATGTGACTTCTGGTAAACAGCATTCTGGCATTGTCTGAAATCATCAGTCTTTATACCATGCTTAATCTGTTGAATTTTTAATTCTGAGAGATACAAAGATAATTATTACATTCCACATAATAAACAAAACTGACTTACAAGGGCTACATATTAATTGATAGGGTATTATATTTTATGAAAAGATAACTCAAAATAATTATTTTAATACTGCTTTTCAATTGACTTCTTTATCATTCTTTATGGTAAGTTTCTTGACTTCAGGCATGTAAGACATGAGTGCAAACTCAGCAAATGCTTTAGATTTTAACAGAATTTATTAGAGACCAATAAGTGAGTTCATTTATTGTTTGTTTGGTTTTCTTGCCACCTCAGTAAGTTCTCATCTAATTTTTTTTGAAGACAGAAATTCTTTCTTGCATTAGTTTATTCAACAATTTCATTTTCAGTGAAATAACCTACTGGTTAGAAAAAAATGTTTTTCTTTATTTTCCACTTGCAGTGACTTGACTAAGTGTTAACACATCATTTTTGCACATTATGACTGGATGTTCTCCTCTATAGATGTTTGGTATATTGATAAAGATTAGTGCAGATTTCTAATACAATAACATAGGACATGTTTTTTGTTTGGTTTCTAGTATCTCCACCACCACATTTCTCCATGGAACATATTCAAGATATGTTTATTTATTATATGTTTATATGTGGAAGTGTGTTTGACAGTTTGGAAATATTTGTTTCCAAAAGCATACTTGATAATAACAGTTCACGTTTGGGTGTCATTCATTGCCTTTTACAGTGTTTGAGAGTGCCTCCTGTTGTAAACAGATGTATATGCAATGATTCTTCCCTATGAGATTTGAGGGGTTCTCAATGTTCTGGTTGATTCTGGGTATCTGAAGTCATGATTATGCAAACAGCAAATTAACCCACTGAGTGATCTCCAGAGTCAATGCTGGGTTTCATGGCTGTGGATATGATTATTTTATATTTTATTTTATATTATTTTATATTTTAATTATTATATATAATAATGATAGTATATGAACACTGTTTTCAATAATTATTATTCTGAATGAAGGAGAAAAGGAAGATGAAAAAGAAAAAGCTTCATGAGAAAGAATGAAAACAAACCACATTAGAAAATAAAATTAAAATAAAATTTATAAAATAATAAAAAAGAACAAAGTATGAATTAAGTGAAAACAAAGCTATTAATGCAGAAAACTAGTTGAAAAAGAAAAAAAACAAATTGAATTAAGTGAAAACAAAGCACTAGATTAATGCAGAAAACTAGTTGATTTTTGAATAAAGAAGACCCTAAATTGAAATTGATAGCACCTATGTTCTTTCTACAAGTGGTTGTTGGCAGAAATGATGTGTTTCATCTATAGACTGATATAGTCATTCTGGGCTCACTGTTGATGGTGGTGTATAAGCATTTATGGATGGACCTATAGGCAAGGTCAATGGCAGACCTGCAGGCAAATAAAATTGTATTTTCATATAAAAAGCCACTAGAAACCCTTGAGATTGATATACGATATAACAGGCAAATTCTTACATTTGTTGCACAAAAAGGCAAAAATACAAGGCCTCCCAAATGTGTATCAGACAGTGAAAAACCAGAAAGAAGGATACTTAGCTCAATTGAGGGATTTAAGTACCCCCAAAAAAGAGTCAACTACATGTGATAAGGGGAATAATCCACCCATAAAATTGACCTGTGTTCATAATTTTCAGAGTCATGTTACAACTAAACATGTGATGCTATAATGATAATGAATGTCTAAAGGTCAATAAAATGATCAATATAGGCTTAACATTCCCTATACTTTGAACATCAATAAGCAATATGGTTGACCACCATGAAGGGTGAGACCACCAAAACTTCTCTCCTAGAGCTCTCTAAGGCAACACTTGATCAGTATTTCTCCATTCCTATGAGATTGAGTATTTCTTCTTGTGTCCATCTCTCACACATAAATATTTAATGTGTCCAGACTCCCTGGATTACCCATGTTTTCAGGTTTCAAAATTTTAAATGGTTAATTCCTGCATTCCTCTATTGTGAGTCTGTTGTTACAGATTGAGTGGCAGCCATACTGATATGAATCTCTAGAATTAACACCTGTAAGACACACATATTTCTAAAAACACTACAGATAACACTCTTTTGGCACAAAATCTCTTTGTACTGTCTGCCCTTATGTTGCACTTTTGGCTTTACATTTTATTTTAGTCTAGAACATGAGATTGGACTATTACTATTTCTTACTTTTCTTTGCACTGTTATTCATATTTTTGTTCTTCAAAGTCCCAAATTGTCTTTTTTAAATCCCTCACACATCCTATATTTCACAAATCTAATATAATTTTGTCACCTACATTCTTCTCATGCACATTGCACAGATGTGTTCTCATCCCCTATCATGGAATTTCATGCTCTCTTCTCTCAGTTATTTCTAACTCTCACAGGTACCTGTAAATATAATTGGGTTAAATACTATCTTTATGCCAAATTTGTAAGCAAAACCTCCATTATAGAATTGTATACTTGATAAATATTTTTTCCTTAAGGAGTTTCTTCTAAGGATTTTGTCACAACAGTGAAAATGACTAATGACACTTATACTGGAACATACAGGAAATAGTCAAGTGAGAATTTAGTACAATGTTTAATACATAATATTTTCCAAGACCACCTATATAGGGAATTAAATTTGGGAATGTATGAGAAAACTTTCTTCAAGATCAGAAACACAGTAGAGATTTCTTCATGTCTCAAAAGGTGTCAGATTCACAGTAATACCATTTATCATGACAATTCCTGATGAGTTCTCATCTCATTGACCTGTGTTACACAGTGTGCATTACTTGCCTGGAAGCCCCTGAGTTGAGCCTTCTACTTCACTCCATGGTGAAAGTCCATGCTCTAACTTGAAGATCAAATGTGGTTTGGTCATACAGTTCCCTGTAATTAGGAAATAATGTACAAATTGTGTTAGTGTGTTATATTAGGTGGACTCCTGTAGGATAACAGCTGCATTTCTACAACTGATCTCTACTAGGTGAACTGCAATGTTAGCTTTGATAACGTTTATATTCCAGGTGTTTATTAACTGGAATATTTCCCTGAAGTAACACTGAAAATATTTCACTCAAGTAAACAGCATGAGATAATACAAGAATTTTTATTGTATTTTTCTTTTCTTTTCTTTTGATTTTACAAGATATGGCCTCAGTCTAGCCCGGGCTGATCAAGAACAGATACTGTAGCCCCAGGCTGTCCTCATATTGATGTAGGTTCTTCTACAACAGCCTCACATATTTTGGGTCAAAAATATTAAACAATGGCTTAAAAAGAACATTAAATGAATAGAGCATCATGGAAGGGTATCATAATGAAACTAGAAAAAGAATACATGACATTAGTGATAAGTGGAACAAAGAGAGAGTGGTCATAAAGAGAAAAAGGGAGAAATGTGGGAAAAGAGTTCAACTAAAGAAATGAATTTTTAAAAAGTAAAACAGGGGTTGGAGGGATGCCTTAGCAGCTAAGAAACTTGCCTGCAAAGGCAAAAGAACTAGATTAAATTCCCCAGTATCCACATAAGCCAGGTGCGCAACCTAGTGCATGCATCTGGAGTTTGTTTGCAGTGGCTAGTGGCCCTGGCACACTCATTTTCTCTATATGCCTCTTCCTCTCTCTCTCCCACTCAAATAAATAAATAAATAAATAAATAAATAAATAAATAAATAAAACTTTAAAAAAAGTAAAACAAAAAGAAATTCAAAAAATAAATTCACAATAAATTAATAAAACAGAGCCAAAAATTGCATTATTATTTAAAAATACCTCAAGCACATTAAGAAATCACAAGGAATATAAGGAAGGAATGGCCTCTGGATTTATAAGAATTGCCCTTAAGTAAGTGAATGTATATAGTAACCATGTTCCAGAATAAAGCAAATGAAATACAAATAATCTGAAGAGGGACACTGAGTAAGGCACATGAATGTCCTTACACACACACACACACACACACACACACACACACACACAATAAATGAATGAATAAATAAATAAATAAATAAATAAATAAATAAATTTTTGTAGAAATCAACAAATGAGTATAATGTAACAAGTAATATTTTATATAACAGAGGGGCTCAATGCTAATGACGGGGTACCAAGGAAATTACTTTCTCTAAAAATCAATGATGTACTCATCCACCACTCATTGACAATACACTATTGAAGTAATAGTGATTAAAAACAGCTTAGTGATAGAGCACTTTTCCAGGGTGTATGCACCTCTAAGTTCATTTCAAAGCATAAGAAAAAGATAAAGGCTTAGCTGAAATATATGGTAAGTGCAATAAACAAAGTCCATGCAATTCACAATGGAGACTACAAAAATGTACTTATCTGTAGGTCAAATGGACATATAGAGGGAAAAAAGATTCTAAGGAGAAATGGAGCCAGGTGTGGTGGCATACTACTTTACTGCAAACAATTGAGAACCTAAGGCAGGAGAATCACTAAGATTTTGAGGACAACCTTGGCTACAGAGTGCACTCCAGGATAATCTAAGGTAGAATGAAACCCAGTCTCCAAATAAAAACATTAAAAATGGTGGTATGAACATAGCTGTAGACATAATGTGAAGTAATATAGCTATTTCCTCTGGTTTTGAAATGACTGACATCATCTTAAATCAAAGCAGCTCTACTGACTTCCAAGACATTTTCAACACAATTGTGTCAAAGAAATCAAGAAAGCTGCAAGACTTATATAATTCTATGATAATGGAAATAGAGTATCAACACTCAACAACCAGAAGTAAATGCCATAAATTTCTCACTTGATCTTCCAATGGGCAATGTGTACATAAATGAAAAAAACAGATTAGGGTTTGAGTTCTTGGCCATAAAAATATGTATCATAGAATCATTTGCTTTCTAAATAACCCAATAAACTCATTCAGGAAGAGGAATTTATGATTTTTCCTTTGGGCTACCAAATCCCTCTATAATTGGAGTGAATAGACGTTATTTCCTTCCCCCAGAAAATTCATGGGATATAATAAAGTATGACAAACACTAAAACAAAAATTCTTCATGTTCTCCTTATACTTGCAAGTCCCAGTGTACATAATAGAGGCAGAAAACAAAACAAGTAATTAGAATATGGAAAATGAGTAGAAGAAAAGGGATAGAATAAGCATGTTTAGTATTAACTGGATGCATTTGCAAGAAATAATTTCATATGTTGTATATCACAGTTTTAAGTTAGTATGCATCTTGCAACACTTACATTGGTATTTCAAAATAGCTACAAGAATTGTTGAGTGCTTCCCATACAACTAATGCCCGATCTGACAGACTCGTGTTACTATCTATGTGTGTATTGTAATGCCACTTTGATCAATATAATATGCTCCATAAGTATGTCAGTTTAAGAGTACAATATCGGGCTGGAGAGATGGCTTAGGGGTTAAGGCCTGCCTCCTAAGCCTAAGAACACTGGTTCCAATCTCCAGGTCCCACGTTTAGCCAGATGCAAAGTGATGCAAGGGCACAATGCCACGCACACATCTGGATTTCGTTCACAGCAGCAAGACACTGCTGTCGCGCCCAACTCTGTCTTCCTCTCCCTCTTTCTGTCTATCTGTCTATGTGTCTCTCTCCAAAAAAAAATAAATAAATAAGAGTACAATATCAAAACAATACAAAATATTAGTAATAATGACTATACTTATCAATCAAAGAGAAAGGAATTGCTACTTAGAGATTCATGGGAGTTTAACTCACCCAAGAACATCAGGCTTCTGTAGTTCTCCAGCATCACATCTCTGTAAAGGTTTTGCTGAACAACATCCAGGTACTGCCACTCTTGCCAGGTGAAGTCCACAGCTATGTCTTCAAATGACACCAACTCCTATAGTGAGATATTTCTCTTCAACCCAAGATGACAAAAGAGGAACTAGCAAATTAGACATTGTTCTTCTATATGTGTCTTGGCAGGGACTTATTCAATAAGCACAAAGTTTATATGGTGTATCATGGAAGAAAAACCTCAAGATAAATATCATACCTTCATCATGCTGTAGTGATTCAAACAACTAAGATTAGGGTTTTTTTAGTGAAAAACAATAGAATGGAAAGGCATATGTTAGGGCTTGTGTTATAACATTGTGGTACACTGCCTTTCCAGAAGATACAAGCCATGGGTTCAATTCCTAACACTAATAGTGGAATAGAAGCTCTTAATAAAGTTAGGAACTTTGACTCCATATGGGTCTGATCATCAGTGTAGGGTCATAATAAATATGGCAAACCTGAAAGTATTCTGTGAAAACAAAACCAAATATTAATTCAGAATAAAATATATTATAAACAATGAATTCAAGGTATTTTGACACCAATCTACAATGTTGTCAGTCAACTTCACTGCAGCTTATATTGGAAACCCATACAAGCACATTGCACTGTGCATGCCACTATGCCATGAAACTCCAATTCAATGAACACACACAATCTGAAACATCTTGGCTCAAATGTATGTTACAAATAGTGCAAAAAGTAGGATAGTTTTTCACTTCTCTTGAACTTTAATGTTTTACTAACAGATACATATATTGACAACCTATTTCTTTGCTAGGTAGTAATATATATATATAATACATATGTATGTATTTTAAAGAGTTTGAGCAGAAGTACCTTATGGACATATATAGTGTTGTACCCAGAAGCAAAGCATTGTTGCTGGAAAAAATCTGTGCTAGGGTGGGTTGGCTTCCAACTGACTGCGAGCTATAAAGTCCACTGATGCCATAGAAGATTTCAGGGATTGCCAAGACCCTTGGTTATCGTTCAGAATAAAATGAGAAGACTCTATTGCTAAAGACGCCACATGTGTGAGATGCAGGACACATGAAATCAAGCTGCAGCAAAGATGGAAGCCTCCACCCAGTTAGCTGGCTGTCAATGTATTGGAAAGAGCTGTGTAACCTGTTGCCAGAGAAAAGTAAACGATGATGTTACCCTGTGGCAAACCATGAAAGTTCAATTGTACTATGCCTATTATAGGGAAAACCAGCTCCTCTCTGATTAGACTTGAGGCCTACTCCTTAAGAGGGAATATCTACCTGGTGCTGAATACTTAATCAAAAGCCCATAACTGGGGAGTTGTTGCTTTTGATTTCACATTGAATGCAGAACACATGTGACCAAGAGCAGCATGGGGGGAAAGGGGGTTTATTTTGGCTTACAAATTAAATGGGAAGCTCCAAGATGTCAGGGGGGAAATGATATGATGAGCAGAGGGTGGACATCACCTCCCTGATGACATCAGATGCAAAACAATAACAGGTGAGTCTACAAAGCACTGGCAAGGGAAAGGTGGCTGTAACAATACAGTGCCTGCAGGAGGCTTCAATTGTCAAATTGCCACTGGCTGGGGACACAAACATCCAGAACACCTAAGTTTATGGGAGACACTTGAATCAAACCACCACAGCAGGTCATATTAGGGGAGAACTACTTCTCTTGTATTGTTAGTTTGATGTATTATTCCCACCAAACTGCCTTCTAAATATGTTTATGCCCATATATTACTGGTTCTCTCACTTTTGGCTAGAGAAGCCTCCTTTTTCATATGGTGGTTACAATTAGGTTGATTCTAAGCACACCAAATTGCTGAGAATTGACAAAATATTCAGTACTAACTGAGACATCGCTATCACATACTCCAAGATTCAGGAACCATTGTGGAAGTGGTGGATGAAGAATTGTGACAGCTGGTCATGGTGGTACAGGCCTTTAATCCAAGCATTAGGGAGGCAAATGTAGGAAGATCACCATAAGTTTTAGGGCATTCTGAGACTATATAGTGAATTCCAGGTCAGCTTGGCCTAGAGTGAGACCAAATGTTTAAAGTCCAAAAAATAAAGAATTGTAAGTGAAAAAATTCCAGACAAAAATTGCCTTGGACATTAACAACCTCACAGGGGCTGATGCCATCTACACAAGACCTGCACAAAAGGAGGGAAATAAGTGAAATTAAAAGAGAAGAGAGACTAATTGGAAAGAAGAAGGGAATCAATGCAGATTGGATTTTGGAGGAAGAAAATAGACGGTGGTGGGAGAGGATTTTCATCATGGTACACTGGATATATTTAAGGCAGTTACAAATAAAGAAGATTTTAAAAGGTAGTATTTTTCCCATTACTACTCTGTATTTAAATATCAAATTGTTATATAGTTCAATAGTGTGGTTAGACATTGAAATTCATATACTAGCATACAATAGTGTGTTCTTCCTTAATAAATGGGAACACAGATAACTCCAGGTCATACACAGTAGGTAAACTTTTAACCCATCTGTCAATCAACCCTCCCAATAAACTCTTGCCAAACATCATAATTATGTGATATGCATTATTAAACCTAGAATTTCTGAACAATTAGCCTGTCTTCATAAACAAAGGCTTTTTATGGGTTCTGTAATTATGTTATTAGTTAAATATTATGTCTTCACCTTGTTGGGGAGAAGCTGTCCCCATTCTCCTTGATGGAGCATTGTCTGCCACAATGAAACAATGCTGGCCTTGAGAATTTACAGCCTATGTTATGACTCCTGATTATCTAAGTCATGACTAACTAAAATCAGAGTGATATCTGCAGAGTTGTTTTTCCTGTTGACTTAAAAACCAGTTTAATGTACATATTGTATATTAGAATTTGTCTGTAAATGAATTATGAAACCTGATATAAAGTCTGCTTCCTGAAAATGATGGCATAGTTAAAAAAAATAAAATTCATAAGTCTATTTTTAAAAGACAGGAAAGACACGAACAGACTTTATTCAAGGCATCCTGAGAAGGGCTTTGGTCATGCAAGTCAAAAATCCCAGGGCATATTTTGGGAAGATGTGGGAACTGGAATTCTTTCCATGTGGTCCCCCTTGCCTCAGGTTGGGGCATGATACAGAAGTAATAATCAGACAGGTGGTTTGGGAAATTCCAGTAAAATTAAAATGGGAATGGATGATCTGGGTTATTCCAACCATGTAATAATTGGGAGGGGTGGTTGGATCACTCTTAGGAAACAAAAGGTCACAATGACATGGCAGTCAGAGTCCAAAGATGGAGTCATTCTGCTTCTAAAAGGTCCTATTTTCTATTTAATCCTTATGTCTGCATACATTTTTCAGGCTGGATCTCATTATGATTAAAATTAAGCTTCCTATTTATGTCTCCTGCAGGCAGAGCCCTACTAGGGGAGTGTGCTACTGGCAGAGTATCCTTTACCTACACATAGGGTCTGTTCTAAGCTGGCTTGGTATCTGGCTCCTCTCTTCCATTCTTTGCTGTGCATAGATGATGAAGTGATGGAGCTGCTTCTACCATAATGAAGTTTTCCCTAGAATTTGTAAGACTGAAATAAATAAATCAGCTGAAACATCTTCATTTATATTCTCTTACAGAACTCAAACCTCTGTCCTTCCTGAGAACTGGCTTTTGACTCAGATGACCAACAAATCACCTTTTCCCTCCAAACTCTTTCCGGATAGCTCATGCATCAGATGCCTACTGCCTTTATATGACCATCACTGACATCCTCACATGCTTTCTCAGAAAGTCAAATCCTTTTAGACAATCAACTGCCCTTAGTCAGCAGTATCTAGCACTCAATATCTTGTATTGTCCCCCTGTTTCTTGCTTCATCCCTCACACCATGAATTCACCCTTTACACAAATAAGGCTTGTCTTCCTCATACACATCCACCTTCCACAGACCCTTGAGCCCCTTATTCATCCTCAGCGAATGAGGAACAATCATAACTCACACCATTCCTATGGATGGTACAGAATGGTGTGGACCACTGCTTTCTAGACAGGACATGGTCAATGCATTCATGACTCCACAGAGAGTATTATCAAAACAGGACCTGCTCGGTATTGGGCCTACCACCTTTCTGTATACAATGGTGAATGAGGATAAAAAGGGCATCCAAGCAGTATGCAGGAGAACAGGAGAGATTTCTCCAGTAGTTCAACACATGTGCTTGCAAAGCCTGATATCCTGGGTCTGATTCCTCCAGTACCCACATAAATCCACATGCACAAGTTGGTGCATGAGTATTGGGTTTCTTTTTTGCAGTGGCAGGAGGCCATGGCACACCTATTCCCCCTGTCTGATGTTCTTTGTCAACTGAACATCTAGTTAAAAATAGTAGAGGATCGGGCTGGAGAGATGGCTTAGCAGTTAAGGCGCCTGCCTCCTCAGCCTAAGAAAGCTCGTTCCAATCTCCAGCAGTTCCAATCTCCAATGTCCCACGTTTAACCAGAAGCAAAGTGACACAAGGGCACAATGCAGCACTTGCCCACAAGGTGGCACACTCATCTGGATTTCATTCACAGCAGCTGAGAGACTGCTGGCATGCCCATTCTCTGTCTCCCTCTCCCTCTTTCTCTGTCTGTCTCTCTCTAAAAATAAAAAAATAAAAATAAATAGTAGAGGGTCTAGTTGGAAAGAAGAAGGGGTTCAGAATAATGGGGATGTGAGATAAGAGAAGGTAATGGGAAAGGACTATGTTCAAAATTTATTCTCTACATGTATCAAAATTGTCAACAAGAATACTTTGTAAGACTACCCAATAAGTGTCTACCATCTTGAATAATGATCATAAACCTAGCAAGGTCAGAATCTCTCTCTACAACTGACTATGCATATACAGGTACCCAGAGTTAAAATGATTTTCTACACCAATATGTAAAGGCCCACTGAGAAAATTTCCCATGTTTCCATTGTTCAAAAATGACATATTGCAAGTAACTCTTAAACTCACTCTCTTTGCCTCAAATAAATCTTTCTCTTCTATCCTATGTCAGTGTCATTCTTGTTTTGTCTTTGGCTCACCAAAGTACATTTTATTACAAATTGTTGATGTGAAAATGGGACTTTCTCCTTGAAGATTCTTCAGCTTTTCCTGATTGATGGAACAGGACAGATATTGAAGAAGGGCAAACAGGGTAGGTACTGGGAAAGGACTCAACAGGTAAGAGTGCTGAATATACAAACATGAGGCTTGAGTTATATACTAAGCACCCACATAAAAGCCAGCCATGGTCACACATTTCTGTGATCCCAGTGCTGACAGTTTGGAAACAAGATAATCACTACAACATAGTTGTCTACCAATCTGACTAGAAGAAACATCTTCAGGTTCACTGAGAGATTTCCTCTCTTCCTTAACATGTATCTTCCTTATACACAAAGACCTCACCAGAATAGAGTCTGAGTAGGCAGACAACTGCTCTGCAAAAGGCATGTACAGCAGAGCTTGTAAGGAGACAAGGTTTTGACTGAAAGTTTCCCTGAATGGAACAATCACAATGGGTCTCAGTCAAGTAATGAAAACTGGATAAGAAGAAAAAAGAACTGCAAAGATGAGGAAATCAGGGAGTTCTCAGCCATAAACTTGAGATTACTTCTTGGCCCTTAGGTTTAGAAGATTGGAGAATTATCAGTATTCATGCTGATCACATAGGTCCAAGAGATTAAAAGAAGTCTTCAAGTTAAAACAGAGGCTAATCAGTGTGCCTGACCAAAAAAAAAAAGGTAAAAAGGAATTTTGAGAGATTAGAAATAATTATTCTGATGATGAGAAAGTTGCAATTTGCAAGAATTGAAATTTTTTTCTATCTGCAAAAGGGCATGACATCCAAAAGAAAATGCAGGGTCACATTTTGATAGGTTAGTTCTGTTACATACACTTCTACATGAAACAAATAATATGATGTAATAATACATTCTATATTCACATAGGAAAGTATATTACCATTTGGATTCCAGAAAATATAAATGTCAAACTCTTATTTAGATAAGGAACAGAAAGTATTAATTTTGAATAACTAATTTTTTAATCTCTTCACTAGTCTCTGAGGTCTTTGTGGGAGGTTCAAAAAGCCTCTATGGGGCTGGAGAAATGGCTTATCCATTAAGGCATTTGCCAGAAAAGCCAATGAATCCTGGTTTGATTCTCCAGGACCCACATAAGCCAGATGCACAAGGAGGCACATATATCTGGAGTTTGTTTGCAGTGGCCAGAGGCCCTGTTATGCCCACTCTCTCCATCCTTATCTATCTCTCTCTGTCTCTCTCTCTCTGCCTCTTTCTCAAATAAAAAAAAGCCTCAATAAGTCTGGGGATTTATATAAAAAATTACAGGCATGTGCCCTTGCAGTGACCATTCAGTAAGGTTTCTGGCACCAGAATCTGCTTTGAGTCACAGAGAGGTCCAGTTATCATGTACATCCTTCTATTATGTCTTATGATTTATGTGTTTTATCAAAGAAAAAGTTCAGTTTCTTTTTGGCATTTTATGAAGCAGGGTCTCACTTGAGCCCAGCTGAAATGTAACTCATTCTGCAAAACAAATTCATAACAATCTTGCTACTTCAGCCTCTAAAGTATATCAGGCTTTGCAAGCAAGTGCCTTTGACCACTCCCCAGCCCACTTCTTTGATGGCCCAGTAATACTCAACATTTTTCCCCATATTTGGGAAACCTGCTGACTGTTAGCTGTTAAAACCTGAATAGAAGACTTCAGAATATCAAGAGATACCATTTTTCTACTCAAATCAATGGAGATCTGCATTTAACTTAAAATGAGTTATATTAAAAGGATGTGTGGGGCTGGAGAGATGGCTTAGTGGTTGAGGCGCCTGCCTGCTAAGCCTACGAACCCGGTTCCAATCTCCAGGTCCCATGATTAGCTAGATGCAAAGTGATGCAAGGGCGCAATGCCACACTTGCCCACAAGGGGGTGCACGCATCTGTATTTCATTCACAGCAGCTGAGAGAAGCTGGCACATCCATCACTATCTGTCTTCCTCTCTCTCTCTCTCTCTCTCTTTCTCTCTCCACAAATAAAAAAGTTTTAAAAATAAAAATAAAATTTAAAAAAAGGATGTGTGTAGGTAGCTTTCCAAAATGTGACTAACAATTTTAGTTGACTGTTTCAAAACTCATGGAAAAAGGAATTTCCATTTGTAAGGGCACCTATTCTCTACAGGCTACCTCTTACATAGGAAGACACATTTACCTAAGTCTCTATTACAAGGCTCATATTTTCATATATTATTTTAATGAAACTTTACAATAGCTCATCTCAATGATGTATAAGTTCATTGTTTAGTCTTTGATATATAAAAGTTCTATTTTGTTTCAACTGGTTAGACCTCTCTAAGATATATTTAAGACTAGGGAAGCTGAGGAGGTGTATGGTCCTTCATTTAAAGCTCATACTGCAGAAGCATGAAAACCTAAATTTAAACAATGAGGCAACATCATATATACTTGTTGCCCCAGTATTGAGGGGATGAGAGACAGAAGGATCACTGGTGCTCACTGATCAGCCAGTCTAACTAAAACCTCACAAGCTCCAGGTTTAATGAAAGGTAATCAGGAGCATAAAAACAATAGATGTGAACACCCTATTCTTTCTCTGACCTCCAAGTACGTGTGCATGAGGAATGCACACCTACCCAAATATACATAAACGATACATGTTCCACACTCAGAAAAAACCCTTATAAATAATAATAAAGTAATTAGGTCAATTATCTAACTTTAAAAATCTGTGAAAAGATGCTAACTAAAAAAGTGTATAAATTAATGAATCATCTGCATGCATATGCACCTGTATAGATGGGAACACCAGGGACTCTTCTCCTGCAAGTGAATACAGAATGCATTTGCCACGTGTTTCATGCTTTACATCTATGGGAGGGAGCTGAGATTGGCAGGTGTGGCAAGCAAGCACTTTTATGTCCTGAGCCATCTCCTGAACTTCCAAAGATGTTGTAGCAGTTTAAATGGATCTCCCCCAATAGATTGATTTTTATCAAAGCTTCCTGGATTTAAAGATACCTGGCTGAAAGAGGTGTCACTGTGGGCATATCCTAGGGTCTAGCCCGAAGGTATGTTTGCAAGTGGATCTGAAATATAGTGTAACGATATGCAGAGTGCTTGAGCTCTCCCTCAGGTTCCTCGATTGTTTTGGCTTGTGGTGCTCCTGGTGGATTTCTCTCTGCCTGGACCTATGAAAAGGGACCAGTTTTTTCTGCCATGATGGAACTTCCCCTAGAACTGTAATCTCCAATCCTGTTCTTCTCATAAACTGTGTCTGGTTTAAAGATTCATCCCAGCAGTGTGGAGCTGAGTGTGACAGATGCTAATTTAAATTTCTTGTTAAGATCAAAGTGAAGATATACATTACACTTTTCATAGTTAATGAAGAACATCAGATGATTAACATTGTGAGCATGATTGTATCATAGGCTTCACTTAAAAACAGATGCTGCTTCTTAGTGACTAGATTGATATAGTTAAAAAGATTAGAATGGCTCTGCCACTGAGACAAACTACTAATGCAAATTTCAATTAACTAATCATAAGTGCCAACATCTTCTTAATAATAACTTTAAATTGACTAAATGAATGGAGCAGTATAGCTGATGTGACTGAGAAACAAGACCCAACTACCTGTTGTCTCAAACATACACATTTATCAAGCAATATTGCACAAAAACAGAGTGAATGGAAATCATCATACAAAGCAAACATGAGCCACGCACAACCTGGTGTAGATCTTTCAAATTACAAACCAACAAGGAATCATAACAAATAAATTAAACCCCAGATAAATTGGACAGAACATATGTGTACACACATTGTGTTCAATAAAAAGGAATACACATTGTTCTCAGCTACACATAGAACCTTTTCAAAAATAATAAGATTATAGGCTCCAGAGCAAACCTTCACCCAAAAAACACAAAAATGAGATGATTTCTTATATCTTATACTAGATTTCAGAAAACTAATGCTTGAAATCAATAGCAAGTGGACCCCAACAACAACACAAATAGTTGAAGACTAAACAACAGGGAAGATGAGGCCAAATGAGAGAAGGAGAAAGAGAGATGAATAAAATACCAGCTCTTAGCCTCTGTCCTCAATAGCCACCTGCTTTCAAGCCTATCACACTCTAATAAAACCTGCAATGGAAGAAAGATATCTGGGACCTGTGTCAGGTGTAACCAGCCAGGACACTGGGTCAAGGCCTGCCCTTAAACCCAGGCCACCACAAAAGCTTGCTCTATCTGTGGACAGTGAGGTCATTGGAAATGGGACTGCCATCAGGGACAACCTGGAGCCCCATAGGGCACCCAATACCTACCCCAACTCCCACTCTACAGTTGGTATAATGAAGGGGCCCAGGTTCATCCACCCAAGTTGGGAATCCCAACTCATCCATTGAACCAAAGGTGATTGGGATGGTGGCTGGGCACAAAGTCTCTTTTGTCCTGGACAGTGGGGCCTCCCTATTGCTTCTCACTTCCTGCAAAGGGGCAACAGTAAGGACTAACATGATGGTCATAAAGGTCTCAGGTGTCCCTTCCAATTCCAGAACTACCCCTCCTTTATTCTGCCAATTTGGAGCCTTAAGATTACTCATTCTTGCTTAGTCATCCCTGAATACCCTATGCCTCTCCTTGACACGGGTGTCAAAATTCAAAGTCTTGGTCCACATTCCCACATTCAATACAATAACCATGTTTTAAATCTCCAGTTGAACCTGCATGGAAGCACCTCTCGAATCCAAACCTTCCCCTTTCCCCCTGCTGCCACTAACCCCTCAATTTGGGAGATTGAACACCATGAACCATGTATGTGTTGATTTTAAAAATCCTCACTCCTATGTAACCTGAGACCAATACCCTCTACCCCCTACCAGCTGCCAGGGACTTAAGCCCTTAATTGTCTGCCTCCTAAAGGCCCAACTTTATAAACACTTGCATACAAATCCAAAGGACCTGGGTTTGATTCCGCCAGACCAATGCAAGCTAGATGCAGAATGTGGAGCATGCCATCTGGAGTTTGTTTGCAGAGGCTGGAGGCCCTGGCACACTCATTTTCTCTCTTTCTCTATCTGCCTCTCTCTCTCTCTCTCTCTCTCTCTCTCTCTCAAAATAAATAAGTAAAATAAAATAAAATATTTTTAAAAAGAGCCCCTATAGATACTATCTACTCAAAGGCTACCCTGAACACAAGCATCTCCACCAGCTCTCTGGAGTCCTTAAATATTCAAAACTTCTGAGTTCAATTACCTGTTGATATCATGAACAAACATTCTTTTTGCAGTCCACCAACTATTAGCTAATAATCTCATGGGTCTATCTGCTAAGTATAATGAATATATTAATGTCATTGGATATAGAATACCAAACAAGACCACCCTGCACTCCATACAGATTCAGCCAGTCACCCTAGTGGTCCAACAACATTGCCTATGTATCAATTGTAACCCCCCCTTGACCACCTCTTAAACCATCTCAACCACCTCCTAATTGTTCTATTGAACAAAACATCACCCGCCCACCAGAAAATAGATGCCCATAAGACAGGACTTCCTGAATAAAATGGCCTTTCAAGCCCTGCCTGTTAACTTCTCTGGAATCTGCTCCAGCAGACAGATCCTCCCCTTACTGCCATCCCTAAACCCTCCTCACTGGAATACTTGGAGACTGCCCCTCAAGTGTTGGTAATAATTTATTTCTCCTAGATCACAAGCAGATTTAGTCACAGAGCATTTATCCTGCTCATTCCAGGCCTTGTGATGGAGACACAAAGGTAAGTATCTAAGTTGTCCTGCATCTTTAGCAAAACTGCTGATCTCACAAGAGTTCCATCAGAAATTATTGAAGAAATGAAAGAACTTCGAACCTCAATATTACAAAATGGAGCCATTATTGATTTTATTATTGAAGCATCATATTAGCTGTCAGAAATTCCTGGAATGTGCTGCTTCAATATTACAGACAATTCCAATATTATTCAACAACAGATAGACAAAATAAAAGAAGAGGTTAACAAAATCCATGAGAGCAACTTTTCATCAGGTTTAGGAAAATGGTTTCCATGGTTATGCTCTTTACTGGGTCCTTACATGAGTATTCTTCTCTGTCTGCTCAAGTGTCTACTCCCACTCATCAAACAAGAAGTCAATGCTGTAAAAATGATTTACTTTAGCACTCCTTACAACCGCATGCTCATGACAAGTCACCCATAATAATCGGCTTCTTGCTCCCTGTCCTTTTTACAGGGATGACATTGAAAAGGAAAACAAAAGGGAGGGAAACCAGACACCAGATATCAGACAGCCAGGGCATCCCAAGCTCAAAGGAGAAACCGTGTCTAAATCTGAAATAAATGTATGATTTCTTGATCAATGTGACCTACCAAAATTAAATCTGGTTGAGATAAACCTCTTAAATGGAAAATGGAAAAATAATCAAACAGGGCTGAGGCTGTGGTTCAGTCCAGAGAGGGCTTGCCTAATACACATGAGCCATGAGTTCAATACCCAGTAATTACATAAACAGGAAGTGCTGTTATCTGCCTCTAATCTCAACAATAACGAGGGGATGACAGGAGCAACAAAAGTTCAATACAGGATTGGAGAGATGCCTTAGCAGTTAAATGGTTGCCTGCAAAGCCAAATAACCCAGGTTCAATCACCCAGGACCCACATAAAGCCAAGTGCACAAGGTGGCACATGTATCTGGTGTTCCTTTGCAGTGGCTAGAGGCACTAGTGCCCTCATTCACCCATATTCTTTCTCTGTCTCTCCCATCTTCCCCCATTCTTTCTCCCAAATAAATAAATAAATATTTACAAAATACAGTTCAAAGCAATCTTTGGCTACATAGTGAGGTTGAAGCAGACTAAGCTACTTGATACCCGGTCTCAAAAAGAAATGATAAACAAAACATGCCAAAATTCTGCTTGCTTTGCAAAAGCAAGTACATCATTCCTCTAAATGTCACATGCTTCCCAACCTCAATGTGTGGGAGGTGAAGGGAATTGGAGGCAGGAAGGGAGGCAGCAGTGAAGAGGCCTAACTCTTTCAAGGAGCTCCACTGTGAAGAACTGCGGCCATCACAGGTGAGAGCCTGTTTCATGCAGAAGGGAAGGATTCTGCACAGCAGAAGCTGAGGACTGGGGACTGGGCAAAAGGGTCTAAGGTAATGACAGTCCCTGAAAAGGTCTAAGGATGTTCTGGAAAATTATCAGCAGGAACTTTCAAAGATGCCTTTTCTTGAGACAAGAGAAAAAAGAAATGGTGGAAATCATTCAAAATAAGTTCATAGAATTGGTTGTGAAGTGATGGTAATTCAAGCTGACAGTTTAAAGCAAGAGATGAGAAAAAAAAAGTGTGGTAAAGGGCCTGAGAGAGGAGTGCAGCTTAGAGAAAACCTTAGTGTGGACAGCTGTCCTCCATACAAGGAAGAACCACTGTCCTTTGAACTATCAATGACTGTGGCCTGTAACTTTCCACCATGGAGGAGAGGAAGGTTCACGCAGCTCTCCACCTCTTCATGGATTCAGTTACTGTAACTAGAGGACAGGGCTCACAAAGCCCCACCCCAGGATTTATATACAGTTTAAGTATGAGGAATGAAGAGGTAGCTTAGAGATTATGTGCACTTTCTCTGCAAACATGAGCATACAGGAGGGCCTAAACAGTTCACGTTTGAATCTCCAGATCCCACATAAACAGCTGAGAAAGTTCATGAAAACCTGTAACCCCAGGCCCATAAACGGGAGCACAGATCAGAGATTGCCCCCACCCCCCGGTCTCATGGAAAAGCACCTATCTGTCAAGAGAATCCAGTTCAAAATGAGAACATGGGAAATAATGATGGAGTGGGACACTGTTTTCTGCTGTGGCTAGCAAAGAGGAGTGGGACCTGCAGCAGGGAAGAGCAGAATACCACATAAGAGAACCCACCTAACTGTGGGCAGCACCATCACATGGGCTTCGTGCATGCTAGTCAAGCACTCTACCAACTGAGCCACATCCCAAACCTTCCTTACCTGTTAAAGCAAGGATGATTATGTACAGATTATACTGTCAAATCATACAAGCTCAAAGCATGCACTGATCCTCCCTGGCACTCTTCTCTTATTTAGGTTCTTTCCCTCAATCCTCCACCCTCTCTGGCAGGCCTGTGAACAGTCCTGTACGAACACTGCACTCTGCAGGCTGCCTCTCATGGCTCCTATGAAAATACATGTGCGTGATACCTGCTACTGTGGTGGTAAATACAAATTATTGTACACATATTGGAACTTCAAATACATTCTTCAGCATTAGTTGTGTCCATTGTTTTCAGTAAAATCTAAAACCAGGAGCGGAGCAGTGGCTTAGCAGTTAAGGCACTTGCCTGCAAAGTCAAAGGACCCAGGTTCAATTCCACAGAACCCATGTAAGCCAGATGCACAAGGCGGCACATGTATCTGGAGTTCATTTGCAGTGGCTGGGGACCCTGGTGTACCAATATTCTGTCTCTCCTTCTCTCTCTCCTCCCTCTCAAATAAATTTTAAAACTAAAAAAACTGAACCCATTTTTAGAAAAACAAAGACAAAAGAAAAATAGAAAAATGGTCATGAATGTTGGCACATGGCTTTAATTCCAGCAATTGGAAGGCTAAAATAGGAGATCATTGTGAGTTCAAGGCTGGCATGAAACTACATAGTAAATTTTAAGCCAGCCTGGGCTAGATCAAGACTCTACGTTGAAAATAAACATAAATGAGTAAATAAATAAATAAATAAATTGTTGGCAAGGATGTGGAGAAATTGTACATTTGTACAGTTCCTGTTTGGGAAGCTGAAAAAAGCTCAAGAGATAGATGGTTGTGATGCTTACATATTTCAAGCCCCAGAAGTTTCTTTTTAAAATGATTTAAAGTATAAGTTTTACATTATGTGCTTTTTTTTAACATACTGACATAAACTAAAGTACATATTAACTATTCTAAACATTACATTCAATGACTAGCCACCATCATGTATAAGAATATATGTAATGGGGCTGGAGAGATGGCTTCCAATTAAGGAGCTTTCCTGTGAAGCCTAAGGACCCAGGTTCATTTCCCCTAATACCCACATAAGCCAGATACACAAGGTGGCTGTTTTAGTCAGGTTTGCATTGCTGGAAGAAAGCACCTGATTAAGAACAGTTTGTAGGAGAAAAAAAACACTTTATTTGGGATTACAAACTCAAGGGGAAGCTCCGTGATGGCAGGAAAAAAAATGACAGCATGAGGAAAGATGGACAACACCTACTGACCAACATCAGATGGACAACAGCAACAGCAGAGTGTACCAAGCACTGGCAAGGAGAAAGTGGCTTTAATACCCTTAAGCCTATCCCCAACAATACACTGCCTCCAGAGGGCTGTAATTTCCAAATCTCCACCAGCTGGGAACCTAGCAGTCTGAACACCTAAGTTTATGAGGACACCTGAATCAAACCACTGCAGAGGTGCATGCATCTGGAGGCATTCATTTGCAGTGACTACAGACCCTGGTGTGCCCATTCTCACTCTCTCATAAATAAATAAATAAAATGTTTTTAAATATATGTATTGGGGCTGGAGAGATGGTTCAGTGGTAAAGGCACTTGCCTGCAAAGCCCAACAAGCCAGGTTCAATTCCCCTGTACCCATATAAAGACAGATGCACAAAAGAGCACATGCATCTGGAGTTCATCTGCAGTGGCTACAGGCCCTGGCATGGCCTTTCCTTTCTATCTCCTTGTAAATAAATATGTTTTTATAAAAATAAAGAGTATATGTGAGAGAGAGATGAGCATCATTGTGCACACCTGTAATTCCCATAGAGGAGACTGAGGCAGGAACATCCTGAGTTAGAGCCAGCCAGTGATACATAATGCGACCTCACCTCTAAGTAAAAATAAAAAGAGCCAATGGTGTAGCTCAGTGCAAAAGAACTTGCTTAGCACACACTGGACCCTGGGTTTGATAGCCAGGAACTGAGGATAAGCACTGACAGTTACTCCAATTTAGCTCCAATAAGAGTAAAAATGCTTTGCCTTCTGGAGAGAGAGTGCATGGAGGCCAGCAGCACAAGGCTTGATGTGTACACAGAACATGAAGTGTTCTGACATTATTACTCCCTGCACACGGGGCTCAGCTGTGAGGGAGACCAAAGGTGTGCACCAAGCGCTGCAGGCAAGAAAGACAAGGGAATAGTCTCCTCCTCTCCTTAGTCCTGGGCAGTGTCCTGTAAAAATATACACATCTCTACATCACAGCCAAACTCTCATTGCTTCAACTTCTGCAGAGATGTGAGCAAATATTTATTCACCCCAAATAAGGTGCCAATGACAGACCAAAGAAATAATACAATTCAAGTCCAGCCCAGTGAGCCAGTGAGTATATTGGGGTTATTTAAGGAATATGGATGAGGAGATATTTACAGGCACATGCATGACTGGAAAGTACCTGCATCGGTAAAAGTTCCACCTCCCATGGGTGACAACTCATGAAAGCTGTATCCCTGGAGATGCTTGTAAAATGTGAAGGGGGCTGTTATTTAACCTTGTGGAGGGAGCTTGTGAAGCTTGTGAATTTTAGGAACTTTCTGAGACTTTCAGGTTTTGTCCCCTTCCTGAGCATGGTTTCTCTAAATTCCTGAGTCTTACAGAGATTCCTGTGTGGTGGGGAGGAGCACTCTGAAATGCTGTTTTGGGGTACACATAGTCATTACACCCATGAATTCATAGCAGCTTAAATTTCCTGCAAAGATTAAGCCTGTCAATACATCACCTTCATGGGGGAAGGATACATGTGACTCCACATCTCTAGAGAAGCTAATTGCACCTAATGATTGCTGGGAAAGGGGAGTCATGTTCATCAGTTGTGCTCCTACAGGTAAGTTGCCCATCCTGTTAAATCACCATGATCATGCATGAAACCCTAATTTAACTCAATGAGGTTAAAAAAAATGGAATGAGGAATACCTGCAACCCCACTGAGGACCGTCCCTAATGGAGTGGGAGCAGGGATGAGGGAAAAAAGGTACCAATACATGATTTATCTATACAGAACATGTTGTTAATAATAATAATAATAATAATAATTTTTTTTTTAAAAAAACAACAAAAGTAAGATGGGGAGTCAGAGGAATGAAGAAATGTGTTAGTGAGAGGTGGAGACTGGTAAGACAGTGGATTTCTAGGCATAAGATCAAAATATGTTATATATGTATTAAAATACCAAAATGCAGGCTACAGGGATAGCATAGTGGTTAAGGCACTTGCCCACAAAGCCAAAGGATCCAGATTCGATTCCCCAGGACCCACATAAGCTAGATGCACAAGGTGGTGCATGCATCTGGAGTTCGTTTGCATAGCTGAAAGCCCTGGTCGCCCATTCTCACCCTCCAGAGCTCTCTCTCTCTCTCTCTCTGTCTCTCTCTGTTTCTCCCTATATCTCTCTCAAATAAATAAATAATAAAATATTTATAAAAAATATCAAAATGAAAAAAATAGTGAAAAAAACAGTTGAAGAGGATGGTTTCATGAAAGAAAATGAGAAGTGTCCAAATGGCCAGAGGAGATGAGAAAAACTGCCTGCAAAGAGGGATGTGCACTCACGAGCCTGTGCAGTTTCCATGGAGCCTACTCAGGCTCTGCTGCCCTGGCCTTGCCCTCCATACACTCCTTGTTCTCTGTGTGGTTTTTCTTTCTTTGATTTTGAAATAGGGTCTCCCATAACCCAGGCTGGACTCAAAGTGACCTGGAGTGATGGCACATACCTGTGAACTCAGTACTTGGAAGGTGGAGGCATGAGATAAAATGTGCCACCAAGCCAGGTTCACTGCAGTCTCTTCTTTGTCTGCATTCCCTCTAGATCACCTTACCCACACCCAGGGTCTCAAAAGACAGTAACATGTTGAAGTCTCTGAAACATATATGCTGTCTCTGCACTTTCCACTGGATGGCAGGTTTGAACATGTATGTGCTCATGAGGCACCTCTGAGGGTAACTGAAACAGGGCAGTTGTTAACACTTGTCCCCTTGACAGATCACTTGCCTGGTTTGTGCAAGGCCCTGTGTTTGATCCTTAGCAACACACACACACACACACACACACACACACACACACACACACACACACAAAACCTCCTATCCCCCATCTGTTCCCCATGCATTCTCTATTTTATGCTATGGTCCCCTCTCCTCTTTACTATAACCATGCCCAGACAACCTGAGTTATTATTATGAAGCACCATCTTAGCTCCCTTATTAATTTGGCACATGCCTTGTTCACACTCACTATTCACACACATTTTGCTAGTTCAGCCCTTGAAATGGTGTATCCAGGCTGGAGGTGTGGCTCAGTGGTGGATCCATTGTTTACCTGGGATGTGTGAAGCTCTGGGTTCATGAACAAGTTCCCAGAAAAAAAAAGTAATTCCTGAGTTAACCATACTACATAGCTGATTGAATGTATAGAAAGTCTGTGGTAGTAGAAAGCTGTCTGTTACAGGCTTATAACCTAATTTTGTTGGGTTACCTTTAGTCCCATAAATAGTACTTATAGTCTACCTCACCACTTGATCTAACATTGCCATTACTATCAGGTAAAATTATTATTGTAATGTTCAAACAAACATCTTAGTTTCCACCAACCCATAGGCTAAGGATGGCATCACAAAACACCTGAGGCCTCTAGCAGAGAGTTCTCTGCTTTGAAAACTCCTCCTTGATGTTTCCATGAATGTACTTAAAATGCCTAGATTTATAACTGTTTCATTCTATTACTATAAATATTCCATGAGTCAGGTAGGGGGCCCACATTTTTACTCCCAGTACAAAAAGAGGCTAAAGTAGAAAGATCACTGTGAGTTTGAGGCTATCTTGGTTGACAGACTGAGTTCCAGGTCAGGTAGGGCTAGAGTGAGACCAGGCTTAAGAAATGAACCAAAAATTCTGAAACTTTTAGCATGTTGAAACATCATATTTGTTGTAACCTAGACCTGTTCCTGAGTCAAACCAACAGCATAACAGGCTTCGATAAGATATTTCCTAGCTGGGCCTAAGTTTCAATTTCTCAAGAAGCCTGAACTAAATTCTGGGAGAACAGAACAAAGAACCAAGTCATTTCCTGGAAGGTTTCAGAGATGTCTGAGGCCATTCCCCTTTTCCTGGCCTCAGGCAGTCAGAAGTAAAAGAATGTGATATGCTTACTGGCCACTTAAATGTCCACCTGAGGAAACTACCTTCCCTAGAGCCCCCCTCCCCTAGCTTGTGCACGTGGAATTATAACCAGTAAGGGGTGCACAAGTACTATATCATTCAAATTAGCTTATTATATTACAGGTCTTTGTTTAGCTGTCTCTAAAAGGGCCAGAGAGCTCATCTCAGGGTTACCATCTAGTGCAAATGGTGGACCCCGCATGCTGGACTTCTCTGCACAATAAACGATCTATGTTTTTACATGCTATATGAGTCTGAGTCTCCCTTCAGCGATTTTCAGACCCTAACATTCCCAGGCCTTCAGCTCTCAGATTTGTCTCAGAATAAAGTATTCATTTTGCACTTGAGGTAAGAACACCACAATATTAAAAAAATGAAAATATCAGCACATATTGTCCCCTGAGAGTTTCAGGTTCTTTCACATGTCCATACCAGTGCACTTGACATTCTCATAGCCCTACTGACAGTTTGAGTCAGACAGACTTACTTTTGAAAATGACATGCAAACTGCAGGGTGCTCAGCAACATCCCTGTACCCACCCACAAGGTCAGGTGCAGCATTGTATCCCCCACCCTCAATTAAATAATAAAAAAAATGACCCCTGACATCACAAAATATTGTTGAATGGTTAAAACAAACTCATTCCTCCTGAGATCAACACCAGCAACACAGTCTGTACCATTTTTCTGGTATTACCAGACCAGTTCATGGAGAAGCAAAGGGGCTACGTGGAAATTGGAGACATGCTGTGACTTTGGTTTAATTCTGTCAGGGAAGGAGCTGGAGAATTGCAAGTGGCCACCAAGTGAACAACCGAAAGACAGGTCCGAGCCTCAATGTGATGAAACAGGCAAGAAAACACAGGTCACAGTGTAGAAGAATTTCAGGGCTCAGAGTGGGTTGGACTACCCACTTTCTCATCATCATAATAATAATAAGGGAAAATAGAGACATGTTTTATATAAACTTTTGATCTAAACATAGATTCAGAGAGAATCAAAAAGCTACAGTACTGGCTTTGGTGTATATGAAACCCTCACTACATGGAGAGAAGAGTCCATAAGTCCACAAGGAGACATAGAGAACCATTAACACCTTAAATCCTCAGAGTCATGACTAATTACTCAACAAATAAAAAAATTTGAAATGATTGCCTTTCTTTCCCCTCCTATATTGACTGTTAGCTATAGATGAAATATAAGATATCTCTAAGAATCCTTTCTTATCCCAAATTTCCAGCTCTCTCAATACAGCACAGATTTAAGGTTGAATTCCTGTCTTTGCTCACTTGCCTCTGAAAGTACAAGTATCAAGGACTGAATTCTGGTTTCAGAAACACACAGTGACTGGTACAGATGACAGTTGTGGGAAGAAAAGTCAGGAGATTCTGAAGTCACCAGTCAGTGGGGTGAGAGGGAAATGATGGAACACAGACTTCATACACAAAGCCAATGTCTCATGCATTAGACCCTCAAGAGATAGATGCATCAGAGCCCTGAGCATTGTCCCTGCTTCCCAGGCAGTGTGAGCTTGGCTCCCTGCTTCTCCACCTGGTTACTCCTTCCTCCCCATCACCATGATGACCAGACACAGTTCTGAGAACCAACCCAGCACCAATTTCCAGAATGGGGAAGGTGGGTTGAGAATGGTCACTCATCCTGCACAAGGCATGTGCCTCTCCTCCCTATAAGGAAGCCCACACCCACCTACTTCTATCCTGGTGGTCTGAATTCCACACACTCCATGTCCTAGTCTTGTCTTTGCAGATCCTATTGCTAACTCAGAGTGCCATCTCAAGAGTATAAACCCAGGGCCCAGCTTCTCAGGATGTCCTCACTGTGAGAAATGGGGTGATGGGTTTGTTTATCTTTGGAGCTCTACCCACCGACTGTCTCCTTTCTCCTCTCCAGGGGGCTGGATGCCACATCATACATATGATCTTCATGTAGGTCCTAGGGCACCCTGCCTGTTGCCTCATATTTGGGCTGCATGATTCAGGCCACCTTGTTTACTATATCACAGAAAACATCCTTGTTCAGGGAGGTTTGATATGTGCCATTTCAGGAAGGTCAGTACATCTCACACATCCACATATCAAATGAAGGATCTAAGGAGATTGTTAAAGGCATTTCCTTGCAAACTTTACAGCTCCTGTTCAATTCCCCACCATCCACATAAAGGCACGTGCACACAGCATACCCACTCCAAGTCAATGAGAAGTGGAGGCAGGAGAACCCAGAAGCTTGCAGGTCAGCAAGAATGGTGCCCATGAAGCAGATAAAACAGACAGACAGCACACCCAGTAAAACAAGTGAAACCCTGTGTCAAGCAAAGTGGAAGTTGTCCTCAGACCTCCACATGTACTCTGGGGCATGCACATGCTAATTCACACAGAAGATATGCACATGCTAATTCACACAGAAGATACTTGAATCACATCACTTCTCTCTTTAATGGCATCTTCTAAATTCCTATATACACACTAAGTATCACATTAACCAACCAATCTGAAGATCTCATCCAAATAACAGGTTAGTCATCTCTGTTCCTGGAATACTCTGAGCTTCCTTTCCATTCAGTAACTAACCTAGTCATGAAGTGTCAGGGTTTTCCTGACACCAGCCTGCCTCTCCCAAGGTGTCATTTCTTCACAGGTCTAGTGACTCTGTAACAATCTCTACCTGCCTACCATGGTGCCTTAGGTAAACACCTTCTCCCAAATTACAGTGAGTTTATTGAACTTAGGACATTCTCAGTTTAATTAATCACATTCAGTATTGTTGGATATTTGTTTCTCACACCCCAAAGGCTTTTAAAATTTTGGGTTAAGGCCAGAGGCTAGTAAAGCCAAGACCTCACTTAATTCTCCTTCCTGCTTTTCCTTCTAGTATTAAGTACCGAACACTGTCGGTTTTCACTTTCTCTCCATATACACAGGAAAATGAAGGCAATGTCTGTAAGCACACCACACTGAGATTAGAAAATCGGCATGGAGAGGAGAAAACACTTGTGGGTGGCACGCTGGCTTTGGTCTGAAGCCAGGCCTATCATTACCAGGGTTCCTCACAGTGCCTCCAGGGAGTCCATGTGGCCTGACTCTCCTACCTCATGCGGAGAGGTCTGACTTGCAAGCAGATCACCATGGTCACTTCCTCCACCACCATCTCACCAGACAGAGGATCAGGAAAATGAACTGTGCTACTGCCTCTTCACCATTTGCGCCTCCCTGCCTTTAAGTTTACAATTTCCCCAGTGCTCTGGTATAGCTGCAGCACTGTGGTGTCATGGGCTGTTCCACCTGACTGGGAATGGAGGGGCAGAGCCATCCACCATTCCTGACAGGAGGGTGGCTTGTTGGGCTCTGCCCGGTGTGAAGCCGAGTGGTTAGCCCAGCCAATCTTGGCCTATTCCCGGTAAGGCCTAGTCGAGCCTGAGTACCTGCCCTTGACTCAGCACCTAAGCTGAAACTGCCTCCACCCAGCTGCTGCTGACGTGATGAAATACTGTTGGCCCTTATACCTTTCTCTCATCCCCTTTTCCCGCCCCCTTCCTCAAAGTATATTGGCCCTTATACCTTTCTCTCATCCCCTCTTCCCACCCCCTTCCTCAAAGTACATAAATATCTCCCCTGACAATAAACGACGAGTTTCGCTTTTTAGACGTTTCTCCGCGACTCAATGTGGTTTTCTTTCCCGGTGATTTGGGAGGTTTGAGTTGCCGACACCTGTCTTCTCGCTCAGCCTCAAGAGAGAAACGGCTGGCCCGGCTCTCTCTCTCTTGCTCTACCTGCCGGTGGTGAGGGAAAAAGCCCGGCATTTTGGCGCCCAGACGTGGGGCACAGCAACTACTGCCCCATGTGAGGACGTATGAGGATTCAAAACGGACTACGGACTGCTGACGTGACGAAGGAAAAATTCAACATTAAGCTGACGAGCTAATCGGACTGCTGACGGGTGTATCCTCATAAGTAATGAGGTAATCTTCATATTTAATATTCTAACCTTTACTTCTATAATCTGTGCTTACTTCAACTTCCTTTCTCTTTCCTTCCATTTCCGGTTTGCCGCCATTTCTAAACGAGTACGTTCATGGCGGACACACCACGTGGACAGACCTAAAGGAGACTTTAAACGCTTTGCCTCCTCATTTAAATAAAAAAACTCCGTCCCAAACTTCAACATTTCTTGTTCTTTTCTCTTTCCTCTCATTTTTGGGTTTCCGACAGACTGCTTCTGCGGTGCCGCCATTTTTGTCCTGCCCCGATTTGAATGGGGGCGCCATCTTAGAAACACCACGTGGGCAGACCTAAAAACGAAACTCACCACGTGGGTAGAGACTCACTACGTGGACAAACCTAAAAAAGAAACTCACCACGTGGGTAGACCTAAAAAGAAAACTCACCACGTGGACAAACCTAGAGGAGGCTCACCACGTGGGCAAACCTGGAGAACTCTCAAAGTGTCCTGCCCCCTCATTGGAGTGGGGGCGCCATCTTAGAAAAATTCTACAACATGTTTAGCTACTTTTTGGGACCTTGTGCTTGTGTTGTATTCTTATGCATTACTGTTACCCTGATGTTAAAGATACTCTTCCCTCAACTTTATAACATGGGACAATCCTTATCTAAGCTAAATCCTGCCTTAGGGTCACTACAGATTCTACTCAAAAGTAAAGGCCTTAATCTATCTGATAATCAGGCCCTCCAGATATGGGGCTGTTTACTCAAGATTGCTCCCTGGTTGCCGGAGAGTAATCTTTTTGACTGGGACACCTGGGATAAAATTGAAGATCTGATAAAAAAAGCTCAGATAGAAAAAGGAGATCCACCCTTTGGAGGCCCTCCCGGCTGTGTTGGCCTTAAAGGGCTGTTTTCCACCTCAGCCTCCGAGGTCGAAAGGCGACACCCTGACCCAGGAAGGGACAGAGAGCAATCTCAGCCCCTCGGCCCAGCCTGAGTCCTCAGATTCACCCCTAAATCCTTTTGAGAGTGCCCCTCAGCCCTCTAAAGGTCCATCGCCTCAGATCCCCTACTAATCCATTTCTGAGCGCCTCTGCCCCTCCGCCCTACCATGGGGAGGGCGGCCCCGGGGAAGAATAGTCGATCTCTTCCCTGTTAACGTTAATCCTGACGGTAACCGCCCTGCAGCCTGGTATCCTTGGGAAGCTCACAATTTAAAAGATCTTAAAAGGCTGTCTCAGAGGACGGGCCTAACTCCCCTGGGCAGAGACCATCCTTCAGGGTTTAGTTCATTATCATTGTACCACTCAAGATTGGAAGAACCTTGCTAAAGCTGTTCTCTCTGGCTCGCAGTACATAAAATGGTGTGCTTTTTTTTCAGGATGAGTGTCACCTTCAAGCTGAGCGAAACCAAGTCGCTCAGCCCCAGTACCAATCACCTTTGGAATGCTCTCGGGCACTGCTGACCAGTTCTCTACCGGTCTTCAGCAGGCTGCCATTCCTGATCCATATCGAGATCAAGTACGGGCTTTGGGAATGGCTGCATGGAAAAAGTTAGAGGAGGGCCCCTCTGAACCCCCATTACAGGAGTCACCCAAAAGTCCGGTGAGGATTTGGCCACTTTCATAGAGAGAGTCGAAAAAGCCTACAAAGAAAGTTCCCCTGGCCCCCTGCGAGACCAATTTGCAAAAATGCTGGTCTGGGAAGGCATGACAGGCGATCATAAGTTGGCCTGGGCGCTGGACTCAAGGACCGCTCTATGAGTAGATGGGTTGTAGCCACCCAAGATGTAGGGTCCCCCTCTCATCAGATCAAAGTTATGACATCAGCCTTACAGGCTTCTCGCCGTGAGGACATGGCTGCACTAGAATGTGCACTCCAACAGGTCTCAGGGGGGAGGGGACAATCTTGCTTTGGGTGCGGCAAAGAGGGTCATTTTAAAAAGGAATGCCCCAATAGGAAAAGCACCCCAATAACTCCCTCAACCCCTAACTTGCCCCGCACGCCATGTCCTCGATGCAAAAAGGGACTTCACTGGGCCAGAGATTGCAAATCCAAGTTTAGCCTTCATGGTGAACCTTTAAACTTCCCCAGGGGCTATCCCCAGCCCCGTTAAATAAGGGGAAAAGGTAATCAAAACACACTGGACTGTGCCTTTGACACCCGGACTTAGACCAAAAATGAACCTAACAGTCGGTGGAAAAACTTTCAAATTTCTCATCGACACTGGGGCTGACCGTACTGTGATAAGAAAAGAGGAGGTCCCTCCCTCCTGGCAGTTAGTCCCGGGTCCACCCCTACTGGGTGTGGGCGGACAATCTACGTCATGGGAAACTGCTAACTGGCAGACCTGGATTGACCCTGACAATAATAGTGGGGAGGTGCGCCCTCTAGTGGTGTCAGGCCTAACAGCCAACCTCCTAGGCCAGGATATACTTGGGGAAGCTGAGGCTTATATTACTACTAATCATAGGGCTTTCTGTGAAGATAGACTTGACCAGAAAGAAAATAAACAGTTTAAGGAAGGAAGGACCTACCATCCTAACTATAGAGATGATCCTCATTTTGAAAAAATTAAACAAAAACATTCTCAGGTTCACCCCCAATCCTAAGGGCCACTGCTCACCCCCCAGTTCCTAAGATTCAATGGGTGCCTGGGGACCCGTATGGGTCGAGCAGTGGCCTATACCTACCCCTAAACTAAAACAACTTCATATACTCGTTAAACAACAATTGGCTTCAGGACATGTGCGACCTTCAACAAGTCCTTGGAACTCTCCGGTTTTTATTATAAAGAAGCCTAATGGCTCTTGGAGACTTTTACATGATTTGAGAAAAATAAATGAGAGAATGATAGCTTTTGGGACCCCCCAGAGAGGGCTCCCTTGGATTCCAGCCATTCCCAACACCCATTACTTAACCATTATCGATATTAAAGATTGTTTTTCTCTATTCCATTACATCCAGATGATATAGAAAAATTTGCATTCTCCATACCCTCAACAAACTTTCATGGACCAGACCTAAGGTTTGAATGGACCGTCTTACCTCAAGGCATGGCTAACAGCCCCCCCATTTGTCAATATTACATGTCTCATATCTTTTCTTCCTTGATTAATCATCCTAACATTTTATTCTACATTTATATGGATGATATTATTTTAGGTCATTCAACCCATCTGATCTCCAAGACCTTACTGCTAAATGCCTTGCCATTTTACAGGCCAATGATTTTAAAGTGGCTCCAGAAAAGGTACAGACTGCCTCTCCCTTCAAGATTTTGGGCTCCAGGTTATCTCTTGATACTGTTTCTCCTGTCAAACCCCAGCTCCATATTCAAAAATCCTATACTTTGCCTCAACTCCAAAAGGTGCTGGGAGAAATTAATTGGATGAGGCCCTGGATACCCATAACTACTGAGGAACTGTCCCCTTTATTTGACCTCTTAAAGGGTCTTACTCTCTCCTCTCAGATAACCTTGCCCCCTCATCATGAACAAATTCTACATAAGGTACAACGGGCCATTGATGCTGCTGTCCTAAAGAGGTTTGATCCTAACTTACCTATCTCCCTCTGTATTTTCTCTGGAGAAACATTATGCACTGCGCTGTTGGCCCAGGAAGGAGAACCCATCCAATGGATTCACCTCTCCCTTGGTGGAGTCCCCAGAGTTTACTCTATAACTAACCAGATTGCAGACTGCATTATAAAGGGCAGGGACACCTCTGTCCGATTGTTTGGCACGGAGCCTCATGTCATTGTCACCCCCTTTAAGGTAACAGACTTCAATTGGCTTCAGAGAAATAACAACAGGGTTGCTATGGCCCTCGAGGGGTTTCTGGGTATAATTGATTGTCACTATGGTCCTTATAAATGGATGAGCTCCTTCTCTAGGTTGGAATGGAGACCCCCCAGACTTTTTTTATCTAAACCCAACCCTGATTTCCTTACCGTATTCACTGATGGGGGCGCTTGGGAGCTTCCTAGTTGTTTACCCTCCCTTAAGGAGGGGAGAAAAGTCTATACCCATAAAGTCTATCTCCCATGAGGTCACAGGATCAGCACAATTTAAAGAACTATTTGCTGTCGTTTTGGCTTTGGACACTATTCAGGAGCCATTTAACTTATTTTCTGACAGCCTTTATGTTGTTAACCTGTTACCCAACCTAATTGAGGCCCATATTAGACTGGACTCCAATATTATAACCCCATTAATGATTCAAGCCCGCTCCCTACTTAAACAAAGAATTAACCCCATTTTTCTTCAACATCTCAGAGGCCATCAAAATTTACCAGGATTCCTCTCTAAAGGAAACAATTTGGCTGACAAACTGGCCTCTCAGCCTCAATGTAATACAGTCTCAGAAGCTACACACTTCCACTTATTAACTCATATAAATTGGAGGGGCCTTAAACATAAATATCCCCATGTGCCAGTCAAGGACCTTAAAAAAATTGTCCGAACTTGCAAATCCTGTCAGCCTTTCTTCCAGGTACCTCCACTTCAAACTACAGGAGCCAATCCTCGAGGACTACGCCCTAATCACCTTTGGCAGATTGATGTTACTCACTATTCTCCATTTGGAAAACTTAAGTATATTTTTCTCTCAGTTGATACTTTCTCCCATGCTTGCTGGGCATCAGCACATGCTGGGGAAAAAACTAAACATGCTATTAGCCATATGCTTCAATGCTTTGCCACCCTTGGATTGCCAGATCAAATCAAAACCGATAATGGTCCCTGCTTCAGAAGCAAAACTTTTATAGATTTCCTCCAAACCTGGAAAATCTCACTTTCCACAGGCATCCCATATAACCCAAGGGGCCAAGCCATCGTGGAAAGATATCATCAAACTCTCAAATCTCAATTACAAAAACAAAAGGGGGAATCTCTACCCCCACATGACCAACTAAAAAGGCATTATTAACCCTAAATATTTTAAATTTTTCTAAAGAAGATAGACACTTGTCCCTTTTCAAAAACATTGGACCTCAGCTGTCACCTACAGCTCCATCTGGGTCAAATGGAGGGACCCATTAACTGGGGCCTGGAGGGGACCAGACCCCCTCCTCACAGCAGGGAGAGGATTTGGATGTGTCTTTCCTCAAGAGGAAAAAAGACCTATTTGGGTACCGGCAAGAGACTTAAAATATTTACCCCAACAAGGGGATGATAATAATCAATCTTCCAGGGAGTGTCACACCCCTGAGAACTATGCCTCTATTTCTTCCCCAGGAACAACTGAAGGTATGGATGCTACTAGACCTGAATGAAGCCAGAAAAGCTCCAGAGAGATTTACAAAGAGGAGTCGGGACTCCTAAGACAACCTGCTGTAGACGAGCTTACATGGCTTTTTATTCCACCTTCTCCCCCCTTGGACCCCTCCTTCTTCTTGCTCTTTACCCTACCATCTCCCTCCCCCTGAACCCCTCCTTCTTCTTATCCTCACTCTCGGGCCCTGTGTAATTAATAAGATTACACAATTCATTCACCAACAGCTTGAGGCAATTAAACTTCATCAGGCCAAGGCACCACAGGTTTGCGACTCAAAGACAATGGCTTTTCCACTTACTGGCTATCCACCTAACATCCCTCCCCCGCCCTCCATCGAACCAACGACGGGTAAGCTCTCAGACAGGCTGAGGCAACCTAAGACAGGGCGTGGAGTGGTCAACGGGCTAGAGGCATAGTGCCCAGAGACGGGTAAGGTTCCCAGAGGGGAACAACCTAGGACAGGGACTATGCCATCCACCGTTCTTACAAAAACAAAAGGGGGAGATGTTGGGCTCTGCCCGGTGTGAAGCCGAGTGGTTAGCCCAGCCAATCTTGGCCTATTCCCGGTAAGGCCTAGTCGAGCCTGAGTACCTGCCCTTGACTCAGCACCTAAGCTGAAACTGCCTCCACCCAGCTGCTGCTGACGTGATGAAATACTGTTGGCCCTTATACCTTTCTCTCATCCCCTTTTCCCGCCCCCTTCCTCAAAGTATATTGGCCCTTATACCTTTCTCTCATCCCCTCTTCCCACCCCCTTCCTCAAAGTACATAAATATCTCCCCCCTGACAATAAACGACGAGTTTCGCTTTAGACGTTTCTCCGCGACTCAATGTGGTTTTCTTTTCCCCGGTGATTTGGGGAGGTTTGAGTTGCCGACACCTGTCTTCTCGCTCAGCCTCAAGAGAGAAACGGCTGGCCCTCTCTCTCTCTCTTTTGCTCTACCTGTTGCAGCTCACAGGATCTTTCCTCCCACCTACCCATAGAGCAGACCTTCTTTCCATTCTTATTTCCCCCAGCGATTTTCACTTCCCTTCCTTTTCCCTTCTTCCTCCTCTTTCCCCTCTTTTTCCTTCCTTCTTTCTTTTCTGCTTTTCCTTTCCTTCCCATCTTCATTCCTTCCTTCTATTCTTCACCCTTTTCCCCCCTTTTTTCTACCTTCCTTCCTTCCTTCTTTTTCTTTCTTCTTCCCATTTGTCTCCCTTTCTCTTCTTCACCCCCCTTTTTCTTTGCCCCCTTTTTCTCCCTGTCTCCCTTTTCTCCTCTTTCCTTCCCTTCCTCCCTTTATCTCCCCCTCTCCTTTCCTTTTTGCTCTTCTGTTTTGAGACAGGCTCTATATAGTCCAGACTTTCCCTCAACGCTTGATGCTCCTACCTCAGCCTCCCACTGAGTGATAGTGCACCGCACCCATGTGTTTTGGGAGGGGGAGCATGTATGCGTATGCCTGTGTGTATGTGTGCGTGCGTGCGTGCGTGTGTGTGTGCACGCGCGCGCGGTTTGTATGGATTTGGACTCATGTTCCCGGGCGGTGTGCTGGAGCTGGGTGTGGGCCTGGCCAGCCCTTTGCCTGGCTTTCTCGCAGCCCCTCCCGGGGAGCCCTGTGACCCCTCCGCCCAGCACAATCCTCCTACCTGCTGCCGATCGCTCTCACTCTCCCCCAGACCCGCCATGGCCGCTTCCCGCAGGATGGAGTCTCCGGAAAATGAACTCCGCTGCTTCCTCCGCACTGCTCACGCTGACCCGCCTTTCAGTTTACAATCTGCTGAGCGGTTTCCCTGGCACACAGACACAACACCGCCACCACCACTGCCACCAGCACCGCCACCTCCTCCGCCCCGCTGAGCTGCTGGAGAGAGGCTCAGGAGAATGAACTCCGCTGCTCCCGCCTTTTGAAAGTTTATAACTGCGCTAAGGACGCTCTGGGTGAGGCGCAGCATTGTGACGTCATGGGCAGTTCCATCTGCCTACAACGCGGGGGAGGCTGGAGCCGCCCACAGGTCATGAGAGGAGGGCAGCTGGCAGGAGATGAGCGGGCTGCAGCTGTATTGGAGCAGGGACTTTGCAGCTAATGGAGCTTGTGCCTCCCCCCCCCAAACATTCAGAGAGCAGATGCAGGGGCTCCTGAGACCTGACGTGCAGCTGTGTGTACTGACAGACCACCAGCTTCCACCAACCCAAGGTTTAAGAATGTCATCAGATAGCATGTGAAGACTATGGTGGAGATTTCGCTGCTTTGCTAAAACCTGCCTACCTGATGGTCAACCAGTGTATTTGAAAAGTACCTTGATTTATGATCTGACTTATATAACTATGAAAACTTCATGAAACTGTTCAAACACTTGGACAGGGAATTTTGGGTAACATAAATCTGTGTTCCTGGGCCATGGTCACTCACATTTGGCCCTAGACTAAACTCTGTCTAATCCCCTTTGAGGTGAGAGCTATGTCTTTTGATGGACACTGGGGTACAGCTGTGCTGAAGCAGGGACTTTGCAGTTCACAGAGCTTGTGTCCCAACCTGCTCATACCCAGAGAGCAGATACAGGGGTTCCTGGTACCTAGGGTGCAGCTATAATAAAGCAGAGCTTTGCAGCTCACAGATTACCCAGAGAACATGTGCAGGACTCCTGGAGCCTGAGGAGGCCTGGTGTGATGGTGTGATTTGTGGGGCCAGAAGATCCCATAAGGACCACTGTGTGTGCATGAAACACTATGGTCAGTCCACAGGGATTGACTATGCTTAGGCCAGGGATCTGCAGACCTGCCCTCCTCTCCTTGTCTGTCCTTTGTTCCTTCCGTCCTTCTGTCCTTCCTTCTATCCTTCCTTCTCTCCTTCCTTCCTTCCTTCCAATTTTTCTCCATTTAACTCCTCTTTTTTTCTGCCATTCTTTCTTCTCTCCCTTACTCCCTCCTTCCTTTCTCTACTTCTTTGCCATTCTTCATTTCTCTTCTCTTTTTTCACACTTTCATGCTGCCACTCATCACCTTTCCCCCTTTCTCCCTTTCTTTCTATTCTTCTCCTCCCTTTCCCACTCATTTTTCTTTCTTACTTCCTTTCTTCTCTTCCCTTTCCCCCTTTTCTTCTTCCCTCCTTTCCTCTCTTCCCCTTTCTCCCTTTATCTCTGGCTTGCTGTGAGCTCAAGGCCTGGTGAGGACTCCATCTCATGTCTCCTCTTTGTAGTCAAAATATTGCCTTCCTCCTGTGCAAAGTTTTGGCACACAGGAAAGGCATGAGATAGACAGGAAAAAGCTGGGATGGAGAAGGGTGTGTGTGTGTGTGTGTGTGTGTGTGTGTGTGTGTGTGTGTGTGTGTGTGTAGAGTGATGAGATGGAAAGCAGCCCTGAGAAGAGGTAAAATATCTCACCAACAGAAGTGAAAACTCAATAGTGTGGAATGTATATTTACATTATATGTATAATTACAAGAGATGAACACCACAGGGAAGTTCTTATCTTTATGATGTGTGAAGGGATTTATAAATGGAACAGAAGCTTTACAGCACCTACTATTGTGGCCTTTGCTGCTCTGTCAGCCCCCTTTCAAAGGGATAGCAGAGACAAAGCACCCAGTAAAGGTTAATTACAATTAGCTGGGCACTGCTGCTCCTACCAGGTCCATGAGTCTGAGGGAAGTGAAGGGGGGGGAGGACTGGGAAGACCACACACAGGAGCTTAAGTGGAGGTGAAGAATCTGGGGAAGCCCCTACCTGGGAAACTAGACAGGGCTTGGCCAGGAAGGTATTGTTCCTGGGATGAGAGTGCTGATCTCAGACATTCCTCTCTCACTGTTTAAGGCTGCGGGCTGGAATGATGATTGGAAAAGTCCTCAGTGGGCTCTGGAGATAATTAACTTGGTGAATGTCCAATGTGGGAAGGAAAGTGTCTCTTGGACAACAGTATATTTTGTAAGAAACATCTAGAAGTAGGAAGTGAGGATAGAGACATTGGAGGCATAGCTTCATGGGTGGTGTAGGTGAAACCTGGATTCTGAGCAGCTGCTTACAAACTTGAGGTGATCGCAGCTCAGAGACAAGTCCAGGCATACAAGAGGGACAAGGGATCTTACTCTTGAGGTCTGTAAATATGGAGGCAGACATATCGAGGAATGATGTGGGCATGGGCAATGGCAGTGTGGGAAGCATTCTAGGATACAGGAAGACGTCTTGAAGGACAAGGCTGGGGATCTGTGCAGATGGGCACAGTGACACTCACCTGTTATCCCAGCATGCAGGAAGCAAAGACAGGAGGATCATAAGTTCAAAGGCTGCCTGGGATATGTATATCAAGACCTGTTCCCAAAAAATATTCTTGGGGATGAAGCTCATTGGGTAGTGTTTGCCTTGTAAGCTAAAGACCTGAGTTTGATCCACAGAATCCATATAAAATAGCCACGTGTGGTGCTGCAGCCTTGTAATCCTAGCACTGGGGAGATGAGATAGGAGAGTCCCTGGGGCTGAGTGGCCAGCCAGGATAGACTATTTGGTGAGTTCCAGGCCAGTGAGAGGCCCTATCTCAAAAACTGCCAATGGCATTCCTGGAAATAACACATAAAATTGTCTTTCGTCCCCACTGCCTGTATACATATATACTTGCATACACACAAGCACTGCACACATGAAAACATACAAACACACATCCACACACATATCACATTTTTATTTTCATTTTTTTAGAAAAAAATTATTTAAAAACAGAGAGAGGTAGAAAGAAGACAGACAGATAGGCTAGGCACTCCAGGGCCCCATTCCACTACCAATGCATTCCAGACACATGTGGACCTCATTTTAGGTGGGTGTGATGGAATCAAACATGGGTTGTTAGGCTTTTCAGGCAAGCACCTTAACCAGTAAAGCATCTCTCCAGCCCCTCTATCACATTTTTAACAATAAAGAATCCTTGGGGGAGAGAAACAGATGTTGGGAGAGAAATCTGGTTAAAGCAGGTTTAGAGTGAGTAGGAGCTCCAGGAAGACAAGAAGAGTAGCCCTGAGATCCTGTCCATGGATGGATCTTGTAGAACAAAAGGCCCAAAGATTGTGCTTAGAACAGTCTGGAAACTTTTAGCAGCTGAACAGGCCATAATCCAGCTGGGCAGAGGGTGGCAGGAGTAGTGACAAAAAACCCTCCCTAGGGCCCAAGGTCAGAAATAAGCCCATCTGGGCCACAGAGAAAAGTGGCCTGGACTGGGATGAAATGACTGGGCCTGCAGCAGGTACCTAGGCCTGCATGCCGGACACTGAAGATTTCCTGCCTTGATTGAGAAATGTCCTAATTATCCTGGCTGTGCTGTGGGTGCCAGGAGGGTGGGGCTGTCAGTCAGAATTGTGATTCTTTGAGACTTGAGTCCTGGCTCTGGTTCTGGCTGACCTCTTGAGAAAGTGACAACTGGTCCCCTACAGGTACAAAGCAGAACCTGGAAGAGTGCAGAAGGTAGAGCCTGCTCCAGTGTCTTCTCAATGTTCAATCACACTCAGAACCAGAAGTTTAACTAGGTTGAGAGGACCTTTGTGGGGATTAACAGAACACATGAAAATTATTGAAGGAGGGCTGGAGAGATGGCTCAGCAGTTAAGGATGCTTGCTTGCAAAGCTTCATGGCCTGGGTTCAATTCCCCAGTATCCATGTACAGCCAGATGCACAAACTGTTTTGTGTGTCTGGAGTTTGTTCGCAGTGGCAAGAAACCTTCATGCATCTGGCTACACCATTCTTTCTCTCTCTCCCTTGTAAATAAATGAATAAAGAATTTCTAAAAGAAATTTATTCAAGGAGACCTCAGTGGCTGCACGTTGTCATCATTTTCCATGGCCATCATGGCATGTCACCTTGCCTGGAGATGTGACTTGCTGACTCCTCTGTGTATACCTGAGTGTATGTCATGTGACCTCAGGCAAGGCCTTTCCCTCTCTGAGCCTCAGCTTCCCTCTCTGGGTTGGTGTGGTCATGAAATGAGGGACTGAGTGTGGAGCCTCCCAGCATGCTGAATTACAGTAAGTACTGAGACACAGTAGACCACAGGGCTGGGGGTTTGAGGAACCCCAAGTGGGGTCCTTTTGGCAGCAGGTGTCAGGATAACACCCTTGGGGAAGTGTGTGTGGCCGTCTGGACAGGGTAGATCATGGCTGCTCAGGGTACATGTTTCTGTCAGGCCTTCACCATCATGGAGCAGAACCAGGATGGTTTCATTGACAAGGAGAACATGAGGAACACCTTTACTGCACTGGGTGGGTGATGTAGTAATGGGGAGAACTTGGAGCTGGGCAGGGAGGTGTTGATATGTGCAGGCCACCAATCAGGAATAGGTGACTGAGGACATATCAAGATCAGGGCATTGATTGATGGGCTGTGAGTTTAGTGTTCTTCTGTGCCCATCATACTCTTGCCTCACTTCTCTTCTCCAGGTTGCATCAAGGTCAAAAATGAGGAGTTGGATTCCATGTGAAGGAGGTTCCAGGCCCATCACCATGTTTAGGGAGAAATGTTAGGGTGATGGAGGCTCTCAGGAGGCAGGAGGGGGATAAGGGTAGGTAGTAGACATGTCTCCCTATGGGGCCCTGATGTTTACAGAAGCACAGTTGAGAACCTGGTGTGCCTCTCCCCAAGCACCGTCCCCTAGAAGCGCACACCACCCCAGGCCCTGCATCAGTTTCCACCTAGTCTCATTACGCACAATCAAGACAGCACCTTCCACTTCCTTCCTATTGACTCCACCCTTGCTTTTCTTTTTTTTTTTTTTTTTTTTTTTTGAGGGAGGGTCTCACTGTAGCCCATGCTGACCTGGAATTCACTGTGTAATCTTAGTCAAGCCTCAAAATCACAGTGACCATCCTACCTCAGCCTCCAGAGTGCTGGCATTAAAGACATGTGCCATCATTCCCAGCTTATTTCCCTCATCTACCTGCCTCTTTTGCCTGTCTGTCCCCTTTTGATGGTGAGTGACAGGCAAAGAGCTATGGGGAAAATGGTTCTAAAAATACTCAGCTTTTCCAATTTTGTAGCCACCACAGTCCCAGTGAAAGGATCAGAGAGCTGTGTTCACCAATAAGGTGTCAGAGCATGCTCAGAGAGGTCATGATGGTTGTTCCAGGTGCTCTGTGAAAAGAATAACTGTAATGGAACCACTAACAGTCTCCTGGGACTCGATATCCTGTATGGGGCTAGAAAGTGGGGCCATCTCTGTTACCTTTCTCTCCTGACTCTGGGGTATCCTCTGCATAGTCATCTCCAAGTTGGAGGCAGCTATGACTGAAAGGAAGGGTCAGACTGGGCTGTGGCTGTACAGGGAGGTAGGCAGTGTTGTCACCCTCCCCTCAGGCTGCCTCTGACTGGCCCCAAAGATCAAGATCTGGACTCCGACACACTCAGGGTTGATCTTGGGTGGTCTGAGTTGCTGTTCACACCTTAATATTTCTGTAGAGTGCTTGTCTAGAATCTACCAGAAAGGAGCAGGGGTGGGGCTCAGCAGAACAGCACTTACTGAAATTCCTCCAGTGAGAGGCTGAGGTCTGGCTCAGTTATAGAGCTCCTGTCTAGAAAACCCCAGTGTGGGAGTGTGGGGTGGCTCAGTGGCAGAGCACTTGCCTTGACTCCTCCACTGAGGGGCTGGGCTGTGGCTAAGTGGAAGAGTTTCTGCCTAGAATCCTCTTCTGTGGAGCTGTGGGCATAGCCTATAAGGAGGCACCTTCTGTTCTAATGTGAGTTGGGTACTAGGGGAGAACAGGAATCTAGTTGGGACCCTTTGGGATGCTCATGGGAAGGGAAGAGTGCTTTTTATCTCTGAAGGCCCTCAGCCTGTTTGGTGGATTGAAAAGTAGAAGCTTAAGACTCATAATGCATCTGTCAGGCTTTGGCTAAGCTGGAGCAGTGACCCAGGGCCTTGGTGGGACTACAGTACTGCAGCTTCTCTCTAGTTTTCAGGAACACACGACCTAGGAATCCAGCTGAGTTTGTCATGCAAACTTTGTCAGGGCTGTGTGCAATGATGTTGGGAGAGGCTGGCAGCCAGGAGGTCATCAGGCTGGGGTGGGCACTGTCTTTTCCTCTAATTGTGATAAGGAAATTTTGCAATGAGATGCCCCACAATGGCAAGCAGAGAGTACGCAGGATATTTCATGACACTCACAGCGCTCAGAGCTGAGGGAGGAGGCAGGGTGTCACTGGCTTAGGTGAGTGTCCCACAGCTGTGCCTGGTCCTCAGGAAGCTGAGGGGCCAGCCAAAGTAGTAAGGTCTCTTCACAGACTGGAATTTTCAGCTAGGTGATGAAAACAGGGATGCTGTGGATTTGAAGGCAGTGACCCCACTCAGTCCTGATTAGGACCCTTGCACCACTCCAGCTTCACTGGCTTAAAGTACATGACTCTTCTGCTTGGTCTACCTCGGAGGGCCTGTAGCCCTGGCCCAACTCTACCTGGCCTGAGCTGCAGGGCTGGGGACAGATGCCAAACACCTGCTCAGAGAAGTCAATGTTGTATCTTCCCGGGGCTCCCAGTTTGATGGGGGACACACAGAGGGCCCTGACCCAATGTAATGGGGGAGACACAGAGGAGACCTAGCCAGTCTTGTGGGGAGACATAAAGGTCCTTGACTCAGTCTGATGGGAAGACACAGAGAGCTATGACACGGCCTGGTGGGGGAGACAGGGACAGTCCAAATTCAATCGTATGTGAGGATCTGGACACCCTCGATGTCCACAGGGGGTGGTTACATCTTATTTCTCTTATTAATGTTGCCTCAGTGATAAGTTGAGGTATCATTTCTAGTACCTGGGTGCACTGGGTATGAGGGAACTGAGTGGGAATAATGCCAGCCTGGAGCTGGGCACTCAGATAGGTTCACAGTCCTGATCCATTAGTGTTCATCAAAATCTAAGCATTGAGCCAGGTGTGGAGGCTCATGTGTATAATCCCACCACTTGGGAAGTGGATGAGGAATTCAAGGTCATTCTTAGCCACATGTTGATTTTGATGTCAGCGAGGAATACATTAGACACTTTGTCAATAAAACCTATCCAAGAAACAAACCCAAACCCGTAGCTATTGGTGGCCATCAGCAGGCTGGTCCTATAGGATGGGGGAAAATAGACCTCTGACTGCATGACTTGGAGGGGCTTCCCAGATCCACATTGAGTGGTTGTGGAGCATTATGACCAGGAAAGGGGTCTGGATAGGAGTTGTTAGGTCACCTGCTGTCATCGAAGATCCCAGGAAACCTTGGAAAAGCCCCTTCTTCTCTCTGGGTCTCAGTTTTCCCAATAATATGAGGAAGATATTGGCTATTAAGGCCCATGGTGGACATCAGAATCTTTTCTCCTTCCTCATTCTCCTTTTGGTCCTCTTCTTGTTGTGTTGAACATGGAACCTAGTGCCTTGCCTAAATAGTCAAGTACTGCTATGGCCCAGCCCCTCACTGGGGGATTCTAAGCAGGCTGAGACACACCCACAGCCCCTCATGGATAGATTCTAAGCAAACTCTACAGCTGAGCCATGTCCACAATGTCTCACTGGGGGATTCTAGGAGGTGCTCTGCTACTGAGTCACCCTCAGCCCCTCACTGGAGGATTTTAGCAAGCACTCTAGTGAAGTAGGAATCAGAGCCAGAGAGGAAAACTGAGAGGAAGAAAGGTGGGGAGGGGAAGGCTGCAATTTCCAGGGGGCTCATGAGTGTTGACACGGAAAAGGACCAGTAGGTCAGCATAGAGACAGATATGCTGATGGGAGCCAGGCTTAGGGGAGAACCAAGGGAGATATTCCTAGAATGGATGGAGGCAGGGCTGGGAACAGGAATGACCAGCTTAGCTTATGATGTCAGAATGGGATATGGCCACAGCTAGCTGTAGTGCAGGCCCTTGGACTGACCATGGAGGTGAAGTCCTCTAGCAGTGGTCTATAGTAAGTGTACATAGGGGACTGTTCTAGTGGAGCAGAGAGGCACAGAGCCCAGCGGAAGCCTGCTTTGGACCCTAGAGGCTGGGTCAACCCCTGAGCTATGCTCATGATATCCCTTCCTAGCGTCAATGGGCTTTTGGTGACCCTGGCTGATGATATGTTCCCTCCACACCCAGGGTCACGCTGGTGACCAAGGACAGTGGTGTTTCTGTTCAGGGTTTGAGGATGGCTCCACAGCCTGTCACAGCCTCCACCTATGGGGGAGTGAGAGGAGGCTGGTGGAGCCTGTGGAGGTGGGATTGTCTACTTCCTCTTCTATAACATTATCAAAGGCTGTGAGGCAGAGTTCTGGGCCTACAGAGACACTTCCAAGAGTGTTTCAATCTAGAATCACCCAGTCCATTTATATGGATCCAACCTGCATCTGTGGGACCTGGGACACCCACTTGACAATGGCCTAGACCAACTCATCTCTTAGTGTCATGAGAAGGAAATCCATCTATAGGGGATCCATTTGGGGAAGAGAAGGTACTTCCCATGGCTGTAGGACCCGACAAATGTGGATGCTGGCCATAGAGGCAAAAAAGTAGACTCTGGTTAAAACAGAATCTGTGGAGTTGCCAATTTGGGGACCCAGAAATTTTGACTTTGTTACAGTAACATAAATAATAGAAAATGTGCATAGTCCTTAGTGGGACCTGGTACCACTGGCGACAGAGGATACCCCAAATGCACAGGGCCTCACTCAGCTCTCTCATCCTATCTTTATCACTGAGCATGCTTAAGCCCCACAAATTCCCCATAGTTCCAGGTGACACCAGTCCCCTTCATTCAGGATCCAATGTAGTTCCTAGTTCTGGCCGCTCTGGTAGCTGGAAGCAGATACTTTCCTGGACCCATAGGGACAGATCCCATCTTGCTACATCTTCTGTCTGGTACATCATTTAGTCCTCTCCATCCTCAGTTTCTCTCTTGCTTAAAAGGGATCCTAGCACTCATGTCCCAAAGCTATGAGAGGCCAAGATCTAAGGGGATTGTAGCAGACAGCTTTAGGTTCGCTGAGATGAACTTCCAGACTGGGCACAGTTATGGAGGAAGGGATATTATTTACTGAAGCTTACAGATCCAGGGGAAGTTCCATAAAGGCAGGAAAAGCAGCCTGCTTCCGCAGGACCAAACAGAGAGAGCAAAGCCAACCAGCCACCACAGCACACAGAGCAAAACTACAGCCAAAAAGGTCACACAGCACACTTCAGGAACTCCTGTGCATATCTTTACAATGGAATCTCAAACCCACACCTTAAGACCAGCCCCCAGTGACATTGCCTCTAGCAAGGTGATTGCAGGTGCAAACTATAACTAATAAAACACTGAATATATTGGGGGACATATATTCAAACTACCACATTCCGCCCCTGGCCCCCAATATATTTAGCTCCTGGCCCCCAATAGATTTATAACTATTACACATTGTAAATTGTACTCAGTCCAATTTCAAAGGTCTCACAGTCTTGACCAATTTAAGATAGTCCTGTAAAATCAAACAAGTTAAATACTTTCAACATGTGAAGGCACAGAGTAAACATTTTTAATTGGTAAGGCATAGCAAGGAGAGACTAGAAAAATGCAAACTCAACCACCATCAACAGTCATCAAACTTCTGTAGTTTAAGTTCAATATAACCAGAGACTGACAGTCTCCAGGTTTTTTAATTTCACCCCTCCAGCTGGGCAGAGTCGCCAGGGAAAACTTTGATCCCAGGCCAACACTGCATTCCATGGTAGCCCTTTTGTACAGTCCTGGTATATCCAAAACATCTTTTGGATATGCAAACCACGGTCCCTTTTCCAGAGGCTCTTTTAGCCTATTCCTCAGGGACTTCATGCCTTGTCTCATGCCGCATCTCAGCAGCGGCTCCTGGAACCGTGTGTAATTTATGACCATTTTATGTATTTTTTATATTTCCAAAACTAATACTAGGTGTGCAGGACACAGCCATATTCTTAATCCAGGGAAAAAATAAATCATAGCCTTGAAAAGCAGGTTCTTTTTTCAGTCAGCTCTTTCCAAGAATTTGCATTTTTAACAGTCTTTCCTCAGGCATCCTCTCCATTGTTTTAATGTAAATTATGTCAGGCCACCTTCCTTTCACCTTCCTTCCACCTTCCTTAAGATTGTTAATGCGTTGACAATAGCAGCTCCAGTAACCTAAAACCAGTCTCAGTGCCTCTGTTTTTAACTTGTTTGAGGTTTTCCAACTTAAAATCTTAAAATCTCAGTCCGATATCTTCAGCCAAGCATATCAGTCCATTACAAATTTAACCTTGATCAAACTTTCTGGGCCTGGATAGCAGAACGTAGCCATCCCTTATGCCAGTAGCCCAGTTCCAACAAAGTCCTCTGTAGTCTTTGCTTCCCCTTAGAAACCTCATAAGCCAAGCCTCGAAGTTCAGTACTATCTGCACTTAGCATTCTCAAACTCTCATCAGAATAGTCCATAAAACTTGGCTTACCACTCCAGAAGGCATGTTCAGTTGCAAGCACCAAGTCCATGCCCATTCCTCCAAAACAAAGGTTCCAAAATACGAATATCCACACAGTCAGGTTCATCTCACCCCACTTCTGGTACCACTTTACTGTAGCAGACAGCTTCAGGTTCGCTGAGATGAACTTCCAGACTGGGCACAGTTATGGAGGAAGGGATATTATTTATTGAAGCTTACAGATCCAGGGGAAGTTCCATAAAGGCAGGAAAAGCAGCCTGCTTCCACAGGGCCAAACAGAGAGAGCAAAGCCAACCAGCCACCACAGCACACAGAGCAAAACTACAGCCAAAAGGTCACACAACACACTTCAGGAACTCCTGCTAGGCACATTTGCATATCTTTACAATGGAATCTCAAACCCACCATTAACATCTTAAGACCAGCCCCCAGTGACATTGCCTCTAGCAAGGTGATTGCAGATGCAAACTATAACTAATAAAACACTGAATATATTGGGGACATATATTCAAACTACCTTGTAACGTGGGTACTGAGAGGGTGTCACTGGGTGCAGAGTCTGGGATCCAGAACAAAGGTATGTTTTGGGACAGATCTGAATTCCAGCCCAAAAGTATGCAGAGAGGTTTGAGCTCTGGTGAGGTGTCTGCTTGCTTGTGGTGGTTTCTCTCTCTCTGCTTGGATTTACGAATGGGAGCCAGCTTCTTCCACTGTGGGTAGAACTTCCTATGGATCTGTAAGCTTTAAATAAATCACTGTCTCATACAAACTGTGTCTGTCTTGTCTGTCTGTCTTGGATGTTCATCCCAACAGTGTGAAGCTGTCTCCTCTACACACATTCTCCAGTCATTCCCATCCTAGTGTGCTGAGACACGAATCCATCCACTCTGTCTGCACATTTATTTGTATGTCTCTTCTACACAGTCAATCCAATCCAGGGTCCCAGAGACCAGACAGAAAGCTAGTCTTGAAAGTTCTCAGGCTAGGCTATCAGCCCCCTGCTCATCTGGGAATCCAGAACGAGACTTCCTGAGACGCTCTTACACTATTGCCTTGGTTACCATGACCATATGCTCACCCTGTGGCCACCATGATTGCACTTTGAGAAACACACCCCACTACGTACCTCTCAGGTCTCTCCAACTATTCAATCAAACCCTCTTTGCTCTCAGATACCTTGATAGAAAGTCCCTCAAGTGCAGTTCCTTCTTTTGTAGGTTCCATGCCCATCTGAGTCCCTTCTTGTTGCTCTTTCTTGTTGCTTTTAGGTGGCACCCTCTCTGATAGGCAGGTGCTTTGACAACTGACCCTTGCCCCAGCCCTTCATTGGGGGATTCTAGTCAAATGCTCTGTCACTGAGCCACATGTCCATCTCTGCACTGCAAGATTCTAGACAAATACTCTACCACTGAGCTATGCCATAGTTCCTCACTGATCATAGGCAGGTGCTCTACCACAAATCCATGCCCTTTGCCTTTCATTAGAGGGTTTTTGTCAGGAGCTCTAGCACTGAGGTCCATCACAGCCCTCCTGTAACTTTTACAAGTAAATACTTTATCCACTGAGCCATCTCACCAACCCACCATCTAATACTTTCATTTGGAAACAGTCTCACTAAGTTACTCAGGCTCCTCTTGAACTTGATCTGTAACCCAGACAGATCTTGAACTTTCATTCCTCTTGATTCAACCTCCTGAATAGCTGTGATGCCAAGCTGCATGCCCAGATTCAAAGTGTCTTACTATTGAAAATGCCCAGAGTATGTGTGTTTACTGCACAGAAGATTGACTGAGAGAATTCAAAGTCAGGCCTGAGTGCTGGCACAAGCCTCCTGGGGTGTGACATGTATGATCTGGCTGCAAAATTGGGCCTCTTTCCCTGCCTGTGGCTGCCCCATGCTTCCTGCTTGTCTAGGACCTCCTATGTACATCTGTTACTGGAGGGAACACAGGGATGTCCTGTGGCTTCTTTCGTTGGATGTCAGTATTTTTCCAGCAGAACCACTCAAGGTTTCTGGATCCAGTTCTTTAGGGGACCTCACCACAGGTTGAGCAGATCCAGGCCCCTCAAGAGGCCACACACTCCAAAAATGGCTTCAAGCTTCCTCATAAGCCTTGGGCTCAGTCTAAGCCCTAGGGATCCTCATCCACTCACGTGCATGGCCAGTGGACTTTGGAGTCCTGGGATGACAGCTAATACTGTAACTACAACAGCAGGTACCAACTGACAGTCTCCATCTACAGAAAGGGACTAGTGGTCATTGATCTGGTGGGACAGAAGGCAGGCATACCTAGAGCCTAGGACTAAGCCAGCCCCTCCCACCACTCCCTGCTTTTCAGCAGCCCAGGCTGCCATGGCTTCCACTACTCACAAATCAGGTTGGAACATTTCTCAGTGGGCTGACTTGGGATGTAGGCTTGTTGCCACCTAGGGCGACTACATGATCCCAAACATCACTTTCATTCTCTATATCCAGGAGGCATCCTTGGGAGAAAGCTCAGGCTGTAACAGTAAAGTGAGCACCAGCCCTGATGCCTGCCCTGAGTGATCCTTGCACCCTCTGAGGGCAGCATGACCCTCATCCTGCCTGGGGACAAGCCCTCCTCCTGGACGCATACACCAGTCAGGGGCTGTGTGTTTCAATCTCCATAGCAGCTTCCTCAGGAAGTGTGGCCAGTCTGCTTTACAGATGAGAAACTGAGTTGAGATACAGACAGGTCAGAAGTCTGAGTGCTGAGGTGAGGGCTGTGCTACTGGGAAAAGGGTGAAGGAGGCTGAGTAGGAGGGGCCAACTGACAACAGGTAGTCCACACCTATAGACTGCTATAAGATTTAAGAATTACTATTTTTGAGGCAGTGTCTCACTGTAGCTCAAGATGGCCTATAACGTACACTGTAGCCCAAGGTGTCTTCAAACTCATGTCTGTATTTGTGGAGTCCATAGGTCAGCACTGGGTGTCTTTTTCTATCACTCTTCAACTGTTTTTATTTTATTTTATTTTATTTTATTTTATTTTATTTTATTTTATTTTATTTTATTTTATTTTATAGAGGCAGATAGACACACATACACAGAGAAAGAGAATGGGCATGCCAGGGCCTTCACCCACTGTAAATGAACTCCAGATGCATGTGCTATCTTGTGCATCTGGCTTAAGTGGGTCCTGGGCAATTGAACCTGTCTCCTTTGGCTTCACAGGCAAATGCACTAACCACTAACCCATATCTGCAGTCCCAACTTTATTTATTTATTTATTTATTTATTTATTTATTTATTTATTTATGAGAGAGAAGCAGAGAGAAAGAGTGAATGGGCATGCTAGGGCCTCCAGCCACTGCAAATGAACTCCAGACACATGCCCTGCCCCATGTATGTGGCTCCTGGGGAATCAAACCAGGGTCCTTAGGCTTTGCATGCAAACATTTTCACCGCTAAGCCATTTCCCCAGTCCCCTAACTTAATTTTTGAGATAAGGTCTAGTTACCCAGCAAGCTCCAGGTATCCTCCTATCAACATCTCCACAGCACTGGGATTATAGACACATACTTCTGGGGCTGGCAGGGTGCTGGAAATTGCATTCAGATCTTCCTGTTTGCATAGGTAGCACTTTATCAACTGAGTCATCTCCCAAGACACCATCGAAGGACTTTATAGAAGGAAATGTGATGTGATGCCTTGGTGGAGTGGTCTTTCAAGGTGTTAGGCCAAGTTGACCTCAGAGTGAAAGTGGGGATGTCAGGACCCAGTAAGCTGAATCAAGAGGCAGGGACAAATCACTCTGGGTCATGAGCAGGGTTGGCAGACAAGTACCAGCTGCCCAAGGGGCCTTTCCTCTATTTTCTGACAAAGGCCCATCATTGGTGGGATCTCAACAGCCCTGAGATCCTTTGAGGACAATCAGTTGCCCCAGAAGACAGATCAATTCACTCTGTCTACCCATCCTGGGGCCCTGTACGCACTCTCCTGGTCAGTAGGCAGCTGCAGCTGCCCTTTGGTGTATGACAAAATGCACCTTTTGGTGTATGGATGGATGGGAAGGTGAAATGATGTGGATGGGTGAGTGGGTGTATGGATGGATGGGTGGAAGATGGATGAATGCAAGGAAAGAAAGGAAGATGTATATATGCATGTAGATGTTGATGGGCAGGTGAGGGGGTGTATGGATGGATGGGTGGAAGATGGATGAATGCCAGGAAAGAAAGGAAGATGTATGTAGATGTTGATGGGCAGGTGGATGGTTGGGTGTGTGGATGGATGGTTGGGTGGATGGATGGAAAGATGAGAAGATGTGTGTAGGCATGTAGATATAGATGATGGGTGGGTAAGTGGGATAGATTGAAAGATAGATGGATGGCAGAAGGAAGGACAGGAGGTGTAGAGGTACTTCAGTTACTTAAAGGCACTTGCTTGCAAAGCCTGACAACTCAGCTTCATTGTGGATAAAACCACATCCTGGGGGTACACAGATAGTCAGAGACACAAGTTGGGACATTTTGCACAGAGACATTGCCTCTACCCCCATGCATGACCCTCAATCCCCATGGGGTTGCAGATGTGGCCCTCTAGGGATTTAGGAAGTTGTCAAGTGAAAGGTGCCTTGGAAGGCAAAAGTGTCAGCTATTTTATTTTCCCAACAAATGGAGTTAGGGCTTAACTGTTACAACACAATTTATATTGTAGAGTGGATGCTTCTTTCCCACGTGTGACTGTCATGTGCAGTGTAGGATGTTGAACAGAATCCAGGCACACTCTACACTAGGTTCCAGTTGCCAAATACCACACTCCGTGACCAGAGTAGCACACATTTACAGATAACAGAAAAAGTAGATATGTCAGTAACTAATGTTTTATTTTAGACTTTGAATAGTTTAAAACATTATATTGACTTCATATATGTTTTGTAAAAATGTATCTCAATTCCTTTCCCAAATGTGGGGTAAATTCCTTTGAGATGAAGAAGATTTAAAGATATCATCAAAGTTCATTAGTGGTAATATTTTAGGAAAGCACCACTACATCTACCTTAGAGACATTGAATTCTACTGTCCTTCACTGGTCACTGGACAATTAAATAAATATTAAAAACCCAGACCTATTGAGAAAATAGACTTCTTTTCTAGTGGAATGTTCCTTTGAGTTTGATTGTCCCACAAATAAACAAACTACTCCTGCAAATGCACCAGAGACATGATACTCACCCTGTGGAACATAAGTGACCGGCCCTCAAACTCTGGGCTCACTTAAAGGGCTCTGATTTACATTTTACCAGCTTGTCTTGTTGCATTGATTACATATTTAAGGATAAGAAATTGATGTTACATATCACATGGCTGACAGCTCATGGTTTTTCTTCCACAAAAAGTTAACTTATGTTTGTTTTTTTTCAAGATAGGGTTTTTGCTCTAGCCCAGGATGACCTGGAATTCACTATGTTCTGTCAGGCTGGCCTTGAACTCACTGCCATCCTCTTAGTGCTCTGCCTCCCAAGTGCTGGGATTAAAGGTGTGCATTACTATACCAGGCTTCATAAAGTTAACTTTTATCATTACAAGATAATATCACTATCAACTAGAAGCTCAACCATGAATATGTTTGTTAGTATACATTTGCCAAGTGAAAGCATTGATGATCCTAAGGTGCCACAGATTTTCTTCAGTAGGAAAAGTAAGTCCTTTTCTAACTCAAAAGTTGAGAAGTTTTAAGGTTAAACACTGCAGTTAATGTCTTGGAGCCCAGCTTTGAGAACTACCTACTACCCCAGGGCCCAGGAGTGCTGGCTGAAAATGACTAGAAGGAGAGCTTCCCTGAACCACGTTACTCAACAAAAGGTGGGGCAGCTTGTATCCAATCAATGTGGTTGACTTAGCATGGCAGACGTGCCTCATTTTCAACATCTGTGAAGGGTCACACTTGTATCAATGCTTTCCATGGGAAAGTCAGAGGTTATCACAATTGTACATATGCTTAACTTCTTCCTCTGCCCACTCCCTCAAACACTACCTCCCAGCACTTCCCAGAAAGCTTCCCATGCACCAGAGACATATTGATGGAGACCTGGACCTACAAAAGTTGGTGCCATGAATTTACCACAAAAGAATTATCAAAAAAATTTAAACCTGAGAGCTTCTGGCCTGTTGACTGTACCGTGGATAAAAGGTAAAGTAGACACTACATCAGGAGCGCTACATTATGGTTGCTGAAACTCACTGGTGGGAAACTGGAATGAGTTGCTGCAGTTTTCACTGGTGTAATTACTCTGTCTCTTAACCAACCAGAGATTATTAGATGAAGTTTAGCGATAATCCTGATAGTCACAATTTTTGCTAGGGAGAGATTTGTTAGTGGCATCTAGTGAAAAGCTACCTGGGATGAACCCTAGACCATGGAATATGGCCACTCACATTTAAATTGGGCCTTTTCAATTCAATTAACCAAATATAGGTAATTCCTCAGTCGTGACCAGAGATTTGTTTCCATGAGGATTTTACAACCTGTCAGGTTGGTAATTAAGATTAATCATTACAACCCCACCCCTTGTTCACTTCACACTCAGACACATTATTTTATTTTTTAAAAATATTTTGTTTATTTGAGAGAGAGAGAGAGAGAGAGAGAGAGAGACCAGGGCCTATAGCCACTGCAAAAACACCAAATCTTCAGCTCCATGTTAAGTACTGAGGATCATGATAGAAAAATTGGTGTAAGAAGGGCTCAAATAGCTCTGCCCACCCGCAATGACAGCTGCACCAGTCTCTGTCCAGTCTGCACTTCCCCGCAGAGGATTTCCTATGTTCCTGACACTCTAAATACCTGGGATCTCTATTGCAAGTTATCTTAGAACTTTATGTCTCGTAACACCCTCTCATGGCCTCCACGCAGGAAATAGGACCTTGTCTACACAGGGTCTCTTTGCAGAAATTCAACCCCTGCCACACAATACTGTTCTTAGCTGCTCTTTGTAGCCATGCTGCAAGATCCATGATTGCCTCAATTGTCCATCTTTCATACCTATAAAAATAGCACCATATGGATGATACTGCCAAGTCCTGGTACCAGATTGACCTGCAGGCAGGCCCTCTTCATCCACACATATGGTCCCCCTTGTTATCCTGGGTTGCCGATTTTTGAGCTCATGTTTCCTCATCAACTTTTTTCTATCATTTGCTATATATGTAAATAATATTAGTAAATAGTAACCATGCAACACCCTGAATATAATAATGTTTGGAAATTTCCTTGGCAAAAGAAATTCATCCTTTACTCTGGATTCAGTCTCACATTCTCTGACAAGGGCATAATGAAGACAGATTATTTGTCAAAATAGCACATTAATGTGCTCCAGGCCATTTCCTCATAAATTCCTTTTCTCTCCTGAAACCTCATGAGCTGGGCCATTAATAAACCACATTCCTCTAAAGGTTCTCGTCTTCTAACTTTTCACAAGAACACTCTATTAATTTCTGCATATAGAATTGTAGGGCTTGGGCTGGAGAGATGGCTTAGCGGTTAAGGCAACTGCCTGCTAAGCCTAAGAACACTCATTCAATTCTCAGATCCCACTTGTAGGCACATGCAGAGTGAAGCCAGGGTGCAATGCCACACTTACCCACAAGGGGGCATGTCAGTTTGTTTGCAGTGGCTAAGAGGCTGCTGGCACACCCATTCTCTGTCTCCCTCTTCCTCTCATAGGGCCCCACTGGTGTATTAGTGTCATGAATTTTACAAAGGTAACATTCTTGTCCCTTATTGGATTTGAAGCCTGTTCCACAAGAATTCATCATTTCTACTGAAAATCAGTCAAAAGCCTGTGGCTGGAAGGCCATAGACTCTAGAGGAGATGCTATCACTGAATTTGGTTAAATTAATATGCTGTAGGCATTTAATTGCCCTCTAAATATTTTTGTTTATATTCACAGGTTATTGCAGCTCTCACCTTTGGTCAGGAAGCTACACTCCTGTGGAAACTTGTGAAAGTGCTGAGAATATGAGGCTGCTGAAAGCATGGTCCTAAATGACACATCTCTGTCACACTCTCCAAGACTCAGGAAACACACTGGAAGAAGGATCAGAACCAATTGAAGTAACTGAGGAAATGGAGGAGTGCTTTGGATCTCTGTCTTGTGGGCATGAAGCTGAGTTGTCAGGCTTTGCAAACAAGTGCCTTTAAGTAACTGAAGTACCTCTACACCTCCTGTCCTTCCTTCTGCCATCCATCCATCTTTCCCTCTACCCACTTACCCACCCATCATCTATATCTACATGCCTATACACATCTTCTCATCTTACCATCCATCCATCCATTCATCCATCCACACACCCAACCATCCACCTGCCCATCAACATCTACATGCATACATACATCTTCCTTTCTTTCCTTGCATTCATCCATCTTCCACCCATCCATCCATACACCCACTCACCCATCCACATCATTTCACCTTCCCATCCATCCATACACCAAAAGGTGCATTTTGTCCTTGGCAGCTGACTACTGACCAGGAGAGTGCGTACAGGGCCCCAGCATGGGTAGACAGAGTGAATTGATCTGTCTTCTGGGGCAACTGATTGTCCTCAAAGGATCTCAGGGCTGTTGAGATCTATTGCATTCAGGTTTGCATTGCTGGCAGAAATCACCCAACTAAGAGCAGCTCGTGGGAAAAAAGAGGTTTATTTTGGCTTACAGTCTTGAGGGGGAAGCTCCATGATGGCAGGAAAAACGGTGGCATGAGCAGAGGGTGGACATCACTCTCTGGTCAACATAAGGTGGACAACAGCAACAGGAGAGTGTGCCAAACACTGGCAAGGAGAAGCTGGCTATAATACCCATAAGCCCGCCCCCAACAATACTCTGCCTCCAAGAGGTGTTAATTCCCAAATTGCCATCATCTGGGAACCTAGCATTCAGAACACTTAAGTTTATGGGGGACACCTGAATCAAACCACCACAAGATCCCACCAATGATGGGCCTTGGTCAGAAAATAGAAGAGAGTCCCCTTGGGTAGCTGGTGCTTGTCTGCCAACCCTGCTCTTGACCCAGAGTGATTTGTCCCTGCCTCTTGGTTCAGCTTACTGGGTCCTGACATTCCCACTTTTACTCTGTGGTCAACTTGGCCTAACCTGGAAAACCACTCCACCAATGCATCACATCACATTTCCTTCTATAAATTCCTTTGATGGTGTCTTGGGAGATGACTCAGTGGGTAAAGTGCTTGATATGCAAACATGAGGATCTGAATGCAATTCCCAGCACCCTGCCAGCCCCAGTGGTATGTGCCTGTAATCCCAGTGCTGTGGAGATGTTGATAGGAGGATACCTGGAGCTTGCTGTGTAACTAGACCTTGTCTCAAAAATTAAGTTAGGGGGCTGGGGAAATGGATTAGCAGTGAAGGTGTTTGCATGCAAATCCTAAGGACCCTGGTTTAATTACCCAGGACCCATGTGAGCCAGATACATAGGGGGGCATGTTTCTGGAGTTCATTTGCAGTGGCTGGAGGCCCTAGCATGCCAATTCAGTTTCTCTATGCCTCTCTCTCAGAAAGAAAGAAAGAAAGAAAGAAAAAGAAAGAAAGAAAGAAAGAAAGAAAGAAAGAAAGGACTGTAGATATGTCTTAGTGGTTAATGCATTTGCCTGTGAAGCCAAAGGAGACAGGTTCAATTATCCAGTACCCACTTAAGCCAGATACACAAGGTAGCACATGCATCTGGAATTCATTTACAGTGGCTGAAGAGCCTGGCATGCCCATTCTCTTTCTCTGTGTATGTGTGTCCATCTGCCTCTATCAAATAAAATAAAATAAGTTGAAGAGTGATAGAAAAGACATCCAGTGTTGATCTATGGACTCGACAAATACAGATATGAGTTTGAGGACAGCTTGGGCTACAGTGTATGTTACAGGCCATCTTGAGCTAGAGTGAGACACTGCCTCAAAAATAGTAATACTTAAATCTGATAGGAGTCTATAGGTGTGGACTACCTGTTGTCAGTTGTCCCCTCCTACTCAGCCTCCTTCACCCCTTTTCCCAGCAGCACAGCCCTCACCTCAGCACTCAGACCTCCGACCTGTCTGTATCTCAACTCAGTTTCTCATCTGTAAAGCAGACTGGCCACACTTCCTGAGGAAGCTGCTATGCATATTGAATCACACAGCCCCTGACTGGTGCATGCGTCCAGGAGAAGGGCTCTTCTCAAGGCAGGTTGAGGGTCATGCTGCCCTAGAGGGTGCAAGGATCACTCAGGGCAGACAGCAGGGCTGGTGCTAACTTTACTGTTACAGTCTAAGCTTCCTCCCAGGGATGCCCCCTGGATATAGATAATGAAAGTGATGTTTGGGATCATGTAGTGGCCCTAGGTGGCAACAAGCCTACATCCCCAAGTCAGCACACTGAGAAATGTTCCAACCTGACTTGTGAGCAGTGGAAGCCATGGCAGCCTGGGCTGCTGAAAAGCAGGGAGTGGTGGGAGGGGCTGGCTTAGTCCTAGGCTCTAGGCATGTCTGCCTTCTGTCCCACCAGATCACTGACCACTAGTCCCTTTCTGCAGATGGAGACACTCAGCTGGTACCTGCTGTTGTGGTCACAGTGTTAGCTGTCATCCCAGGACTCCAAAGTCCACTGGCCATGCACGTGAGTGGATGAGGATCCCTAGGGCTGAGACTGAGCCCAAGGCTTATGAGGAAGCTTGAAGCCATTTTTGGAGTGTGTGGCCTCTTGAGGGGCCTGGATCTGCTCAACCTGTGGTGAGGTCCCCTAATGAACTGGATTCAGAAACCTTGAGTGGTTCTGTTGGAAAAATACTGACATCCAAGGAAAGCAGCCACAGGACATCCCTGCGTTCCCTCCAGTAACAGATGTCCATAGGATTTCCCAGACAAGCAGGAAGCATGGGGCAGCCACAGGCAGGGAAAGAGGCCCAATTCTGCAGCCAGATCATACATGTCCTACCCCAGGAGGCTGTGCCAGCACTCAGGCCTGACTTTGAATTCTCTCAGTCAATCTTCTGTGCAGTAAACAAACATCCTCTGGGCATTTACTGGGGCAGTGCCTCAGATTCCTGTGAACTTCCTGTCACCCTTATGTTCAAACCCAAATTTCAATAGTAAGACACTTTCAATCTGGGCATGAAGCTTTGCATCACAGCTATTCAGGAGATTGAATCAAGAGGATTGAAAGTTCAAGGTCTGTCTGGGTTACAGATCAAGTTCAAGAGGAGCCTGGGTAACTTAGTGAGACTGTTTCCAAATGAAAGTATTAGATGGTGGGCTGGTGAGATGGCTCAGTGGATAAAGTATTTACTTGTAAAAGTTATAGGATGGCTTGGATGGACCTCAGTGCTACAGCTCCTGACAAAAACCCTCCAATGAAAGGCTAAGGGCATGGATGTGTGGTAGAGCACCTGCCTATGATCAGTGAGGAGCTGTGGCATAGCTCAGTGGTAGAGTATTTGTCTAGAATCTTTCAGTGAAGGGATGGACATGTGACTCAGTGATAGAGCATTTGACTAGAATCCCCCAGGAAGGGGCTGGGGGCATGGGTCAGTTGTCAAAGCACCTGTCTAAAACCTGCTACTGAGGAGCTGGAGGTGTGGCTGTGTGGGAGAGCACTTGCCTAGAATCCCCCAGTGAGGGGCTGGGATGTGGTTCAGTCTTAGAGCGCCTGCTAAAATCTGCCACTGAGGAGCTGAAGGTGTCTCACAGTGGTGTAGCACCTGCCTAGAATCTCCTAAGGAGGGTCAGGGGCCCAGATTCCATTGCTAGCATGGCAGAAATAAGTCACTTCTGTAAAAAGAGCAAAATCCCCATTAGGAGTCAGAGCTTGGGAGGAACTGGGGTGGAGCTCATCCAAAAGGTGGCATTTGAGGAAGGTGAGAAAGTAAATTTATGGGTTACTAGGTGACCCAGATCACATGGTACATCTCAAACATACTTGCACTGGAGGCAGGGTGTTTGTTTTATAACTAGATCAACACAAAATATTTGGTCCCTAGAAGTCACTACATGGTACAACCCAGCCATCTTCCTACAGCCTGTGAGCAACAGGTGTGCATTGAGGCAGGAGGACAAAAGAACATGTGACCCATGCAAATTCCTCCCTGGTCTATGGTGGATACAGTGAGGTAATGCATATGGACCATTGGCAGTGGCTGGTCCGTGTATTTGTGAAGGAGGAGAGGAAGAAATCCTGGAGGGATTCCTATAGGAGAGGGTGCCACCTAAAAGCAACAAGAAAGAGCAACAAGAAGGGACTCAGGTGCGTATGGAACCTACAACAGAAGGAACTGCACTGGAGGAACTTTCTATCAAGGTATCTGAAGGCAAAGAGGGTTTGATTGAACAGTTGGAGAGACCTGAGAGGTTCATAGTGGGGTGTGTTTCTCAAAGTGCAATCATGGTGGCTGCAGGGTGAGCATATGGTCATGGTAACCAAGGCAATAGTGTAGGAGCATCTCAGGAAGTCTAGTTCTGGATTCCCAGATGAGCAGGGGGCTGATAGACTAGGCTGAAAACTTTCTAAACTCGCTTTCCATCTGGTCTCTGGGACCCAGGATTGGATTGACTGTGTAGATGAGACATGCAAATAAATGTGTAGACAGAGTAGATTAAAACCTATCTCTGGACACGAGGATAGGAATGACTGGAGAATGTGTGTAGAGGAGACAGGTTCACTAGGAACTACATTGGGTCCTGAATGAGGGAGAATGATGTCACCTTGAACTATCAGGGAATTTGTGGGGCTTAAGCAGGCTCAGTGAAAAGATAAGATCAGAGAGCTGAATGAGGCTCTGTGCATTTGGGGTATCCTCTGGTGCCAGTGGTACCAGGTCCCACTAAGGACTATGCTCATTTTCCATTATTTATGTTACTGTGGGGGAAAGTCAATATTTCTTGGTCCCCAAATTGGGGACTGCACAGATTCTGTTTCAACCAGAGTCTACTTTTTGGCCTCTATAACCAGCATCCACATTTGTCAGGTCCTACAGCCATGGGAAGTACCTTCTGTTCCCAAAATTGATCCCCTATAGATGGATTTCCTTCTCATGACACTAAGAGATAAGATGGTCTAGGACATTGTCAAGTGGGTGTCCCAGGTTCCAAAGATGGAGGTGGGATCTGTATAAATGGATTGGGTGATTCTAGATTGAGATACTCTTGGAAGTGTCTCTGTAGACCCAGAACTCTGCCTCACAGCCTTTGATAATGTTATAGAAGAGGAAGTAGACAATCCCACCTCCACAGGCTCCACTAGCCTCCTCTCACTCCCCCATAGGTGGAGGCTGTGACAGGCTGTGGAGCCATCCTCAAACCCTGAACAGAAACACCACTCTCCTTGGCCACCAGCCTGACCCTGGATGTGGAGGGAACATATCATCAGCCAGGGTCACCAAAAGCCCAGTGAGCCTAGGAAGGGATGGCATGAGCATAGCTCAGAGGTTGACCCAGGTTCTAAGGTCCAAATCAGGCTTCTGCTGGGCTCTGAGCCTCTCTGCTCCAGTAGAACAGTCCCCCATGTACACTTACTATAGACCACTGTCACAGGACTTCACCTCCATGGTCAGTCCAAGGGCCTGCACTACAGCTAGCTGTGGCCATATCCCATTCAGACATCATAAGCTAAGCTGATCATTCTAGTTCCCTGCCCTGCCTCCATCCATTCTACTAACAACTGGCTTTGTTCTCCCCTAAGCCTGGCTCCCATCAGCATCTCTGTCTCTATGGTGACATACTGGTCCTTTTCCATGTCGACACTCATGAGCCTCCTGGAAATTGCAGCCTTCCTCTCCCCACCTTTCTTCCTCTCAGTTTGCCTCTCTGGCTCTGATTCCTACTTCACTAGAGTGCTTGATAAAATCCTCCAGTGAGGGGCTGAGCACACCTCTAGAATCTCCCACTGAGACATTGTGATCATGGCTCAGTTGTAGAGTTCTTGCTTAGAGAATCTATCTACGAGGGACTGAGGGTGTGTTTCAGCCTGCTTAGAATCCCCCTGTGAGGGTGATGGGCCATGGTAGAGGACTTGACTATTTGGGCAAGGCACAAGAAGAGGACCAAAAGGAGAATGAGGAAGGAGAAAAGATTCTGATGTCCACCATGGGCCTTAATACCCAATATCTTCCTCATATTATTGGGAAAACTGAGGCCCAGAGAGAAGAAGGGGCTTTTCCAAGGTTTCCTGGGATCTTTGATGACAGCATGTGACCTAACAACTCCTATCCAGACCCCTTTCCTGGTCATGCTGCTCCACAACCACTCAACGTGGACCTGGGAAGCCCCCCAAAGTCATGCGGTCAGAGGTCTATTTTCCCCACCTTATAGGACCAGCCTGCTGATGGCCACCAATAGCTATGGGTTTTGGTTTGTTTCTTGGATAGGTTTTATTGACAAAGGGTCTAATGTATCCCTCGCTGACATCAAAATCAACATGTGGCTAAGAATGACCTTGAATTCCTCATCCACTTCCTGAGTGGTGGGATTACACACATGAGCCACCACACCTGGCTCAATGCTTAGATTTTGATTAACACTAATGGGCCAGGACTGTGAACCTATCTGAGTGCCCAGCTCCAGGATGGCATTATTCCCACTCAGTTCCCTTCATACCCAGTGCACCCAGGTAGTAGACATGATACCTCAACTTATCACTGAGGCAACATTAATAAGAGAAATGGGATGTAACCACCCCTGTGGACATCCAGGGTGTCCAGATCCTCACATACGATTGAGTTTGGACTGTCCCTGTCTCACACACCAGGCCAGGTCATAGGTCTCTGTGTCTTTCCATCAGACTGAGTCAAGGTCCTTTTGTCTCCCCAAAAGACTGGGTAAGCCTCCTCTGTGTCTCCCCATTACATTGGGTCAGGCCCTCTGTGTGTCCCCATCAGACTGGGAGATCTGGGAAGATACAACATTGACTTCTCTGAGCAGGTGTTTGGCATCTGTCCCCAGCCCTGCAGCTCAGGCCAGGTGGAGTTGGGCCAGGGCTGCAGGCCCTCCGAGGTAGACCAAGCAGAAGAGTCATGGACTTTAAGGCAGTGAAGCTGGAGTGGTGCAAAGGTCCTGATCAGGAATGAGTGGGGTCACTGCCTTTAAATCCACAGCATCCCTGTTTTCATCACCTAGCTGAAAATTCCAGTCTGTGAAGAGACCTTACTACTGTGGCTGGCCCCTCAGCTTCCTGAGGACCAGGCACAGTTGTCGACACTCACCTTAGCCAGTGACACCCTGCCTCCTCCTTCAGCTCTGAGCGCTATGAGCGTCATAAAATAGCTTGTGTACTGTCTGCTTGCCATTGTGGGGCATCTCATTGCAAAATTTCCTTATCTCAATTAGAGGAAAAGACAGTGCCCACCCCAGCCTGCTGCCCTCCTGGCTGCCAGCCTCTCCCAACATCATTGCACACAGCCCTGACAAAGTTTGCATGACAAGCTCAGCTGGATTACTAAGTCGTGTGTTCCTGAAAACTAGAGAGAAGCTGCAGTACTGTAGTCCCACCAAGGCCCTGGGTCACTGCTCCAGCTTAGTCAAAGCCTGACAGATGCATCATGAGCCTTAAGCTTCTACCTTTCAATCCACCAAACAGGCTGAGGGCCTTCAAAGATAAAAAAAAAACTCTTCCCTTCCCATGAGCATCCCAAAGGATCCCAACTAAATTCCTGTTTTCCTCTAGTACTCAATTCACATTACAGCAGAAGGTGCCTCCTTATAGGCTATGCCCACAGCTCCTCAGTGGGGGATTCTAGGCAGAAACTCTTCCACTTAGCCACACCCCAGCCCCTCAGTGGAGGAGTCAAGGCAAGTGCTCTGCCACTGAGCCACCCCACACTCCCACACTGGGGTTTTCTAGGCAGGAGCTCTGTATAACTGAGCCAGACCTCAGCCTCTCACTGGAGGAATTTCAGTAAGTGCTGTCCTGCTGAGCCACACCCCTGCTTCTTTCTGGGAGATTCTAGACAAGCACTCTATAGAAATATTAAGGTGTAAACAGCAACTCAGACCACCCAAGATCAACCCTGAGTGTGTTGGAGTCCAGATCTTGATTTTAAGGGCCAGTCAGAGGCAGCCTGAGGGGAGGTGACCACACTGCCTACCTCCCTGTACACGCACAGCCCAGTCTGACCCTTCCTTTCAGTCATAGCAGTCATAGCACATCTCAACTTGGAGATGACTATGCAGAGGATACCCCAGAGTCAGGAGATAAAGGGAACAGAGATGGCCCCATTTTCTAACCCCAGACAGGATATTGAGTCCCAGGAAACTGTTAGTGGTCCCATTATAGTTATTCTTTTCTCAGAGCACCTGGAACAACCATCATGACCTCTCTGAGCATGCTCCGACTCCTTATTGGTGAACACAGCTCTCTGATCTTTTCACTGGGACTGTGGTGGCTACAAAATTGGACAAGGTGAATATTTTTAGAACCATTTTCCCCATATCTCTTTGCCTGTCACTCACCATCAAAAGGGGACAGACAGGCAAAAGAGGCAGGTAGATGAGGGAAATAAGCTGGGAATGATGGCACATGTCTTTAATGCCAGCACCCAGGAGGCTGAGGTAGGATGGTCACTGTGATTTCAAGGCTTGCCTAAGATTACACAGTGAATTCCAGGTCAGCCTGGGCTAGAGTGAGACCCTCCCTCAAAAAAAAAAAAAAAAAAAAAAAAAAAAGCAGGGGTGGAATCCTAATGGGAAGGAAGTGGAAGGTGCTGTCTTGATTGTGGGTAATGAGCCTAGGTGGAAACTGATGCAGGGCCTGGGGTGGTGTGTGCTTCCAGGGGACGGTGCTTGGGGAGAGGCACACCAGGTTCTCAACTGTGCTTCTGTAAACATCAGGGCCCCATAGGGAGACATGTCTACTACCTACCCTTATCCCCCCCCTGCCTCCTGAGAGCCTCCACTCACCCTAACATTTCTCCCTAAACATGGTGATGGGCCTGGAACCTCCTTCTCATGGCATCCAACTACTCATTTTTGACATTGATGCAACCTGGAGAAGAGGGGCAAGTGGATGGGCACAAGAACAAAGCTCACAAGCCCATCAATCAATGCCCTGATCTTGATATGTCCCTGTGTAGTTTGAATATATGTCCCCAATATATTCAGTAAGCTCATCTGTAAGCCCATCAATCAATGTCCTGGGGCTGAGATTCCATTGTAAAGATATGCAAATGTGCCCCAGTTCAAATGTGCTGTATTTTGATTGGTGGCTGGTCTGCACATAGGCTGCTTTTCCTGCCTTTATGGAACTTCCCTGGATCACCTCCTGAAAGTTCATCTCAGTGAACGGGAAGCTGTCTGCTACAGTCCCCAGTCACCTATTCCCCTGCCCACCTCCAAGTTTTCCCCATTACTACATCATCCAGCCAGTGCAGTAAAGCTGTTCCTCATGTCCTCCTTGTCAATGAAACCATCCTGATTCTGCTCCATGATGGTGAAGTGCTGACAGAAACATGAACCCTGAGCAGCCATGATCTACCCTGTCCAGATGGCCACACACACCTTTCCCCAAGGGTGTTCTCCTGACACCTGCTGCCAAAAGGACCCCATTTGGGGCTCCTCAAACCCCCAGCCCTGTGGTCTACTGTGTCTCAGTGCTTACTGGAATTCAGCATGCTGGGAGGCTCCACACTCAGTCCCTCATTTCATGACCACACCAACCCAGAGAGGGAAGCTGAGGCTCAGAGAGGGAAAGGCCTTGCCTGAGGTCACATGACATACACTCAGGTATATGTAGAGGGTCAGCAAGTCACATCTCCAGGCAAGGTGACATGCCATGATGGCCATGGAAAATGATGACAACATGCAGCCACTGAGGTCTCCTTGAATAAATTTCTCTTTTAGAAATTCTTTATTCATTTATTTGCAAGGGAGAGAGAGAATAGTGTAGCCAGATGCATGAGGGTTTCTTGCCACTGCAAACAAACTCCAGACACACAAACCAGTTTGTGCATCTGGCTGTACATGGATACTGGGGAACTGAACCCAGGCCATGAAGCTTTGCAAGCAAGCACCTTAACTGCTGAGCCATCTCTCCAGCCCTCCTTCAATAATTTTCATGTGTTCTGTTAATCCCCACAAAGGTCCTCTCAACCTAGTTAAACTTCTGGTTCTGAGTCTGATTGAACATTGAGAAGACACTGGAGCAGGCTCCACCTTCTGCTCTCTTCCAGGCTCTGCTTGGTTACCTGTAAGGGACCAGTTGTCACTTTCTCAAGAGGTCAGCCAGAACCAGAGCCAGGACTCAAGTCTCAAAGCATCACAATTCTGACTGACAGCCCCACCCTCCTGGCACCCACAGCACAGCCAGGATAATTAGGACATTTCTCAATCAAGGCAGGAAATCTGCAGTGTCTGGCATGCAGGCCTAGGTACCTGCTGCAGGCCCAGTCATTTCATCCCAGTCCAGGCCACTTTTCTCTGTGGCCCAGATGGGCTTATTTCTGACCTTGGGCCCTAGGGAGGGTTTTTTTTTTTCACTACTCCTGCCACCCTCTGCCCAGCTGGAATATGGCCTGTTCAGCTGCTAAAAGTTTCCAGACTGTTCTAAGCATAATCTTTGGGCCTTTTTGTTCTACAAGATCCATCCATGGACAGGATCTCAGGGCTACTCTTCTTTTCTTCCTGGAGCTCCTAGCTCCTACACTCTAAACCTGCTTTAACCAGATTTCTCTCCCAACATCTTTTTCTCTCCCCAAAGGATTCTTTATTGTTAAAAATGTGATAGAGGGGCTGGAGAGATGGCTTACTGGTTAAGGTGCTTGCCTGAAAAGCCCTAACAACCCATGTTTGATTCCATCACACCCACCTAAAAAATGAGGTCCACATGTGTCTGGAATGCATTGGTAGTGGATGGGGGCCCTGGAGTGCCTAGCCTATCTGTCTGTCTTCTTCTCTACCTCTCTCTGTTTGTAAATAATTTTTTTAAAAAATGAAAATAAAAATGTGATATGTGTGTGGATGTGTGTTTGTATGTTTTCATGTGTGCAGTGCTTGTGTGTATGCAAGTATACATGCATACAGGCAGTGGGGACGAAAGACAATTTTGTGTGTTATTCCCAGGAATGCCATTGGCAGTTTTTGAGATAGGGCCTCTCACTGGCCTGGAACTCACCAAATAGTCTATACTGGCTGGCCACTCAGCCCCAGGGACTCTCCTATCTCATCTCCCCAGTGCTAGGATTACAAGGCTGCAGCACCACACCTGGCTATTTTATATGGATTCTGTGGATCAAACTCAGGTCTTTAGCTTACAAGGCAAACACTACCCAATGAGCTTCATCCCCAAGAATATTTTTTTGGGAACAGGTCTTTCTATACATATCCCAGGCAGCCTTTGAACTCATGATCCTCCTGTCTCTGCTTCCTGCATGCTGGGATAACAGGTGAGTGTCACTGTGCCCATCTGCACAGATCCCCAGCCTTGTCCTCCAAGAAGTCTTCCTGTATCCCAGACCACTTCCCACACTGCCATTGCCCATGCCCCCATCATCATTCCTCGATATGTCTGCCTCCAAATTTACAGACCTCAAGAGTAAGATCCCTTGCCCCCTTGTCTGCCTGGACTTAGCTCTGAGCTGCATCACCTCAAGTTTGTAAGCAGCTGCTCAGAATCCAGGTTTCACCTACACCACCCATGAAGCTATGCCTCCCATGTCTCTATCCTCACTTCCTACTTCTAGATGTTTCTTACAAAATATCCTGTTGTCCAAGAGACACTTTCCTCCCCACACTGGACATTCACCAAGTTAATTGTCTCCAGAGCCCACTGAGGGACTTTTCCAATCATCATTCCAGCCCACAGCCTTAAACAGTGAGAGAGGAATGTCTGAGATCAGCACTCCCATCCCAGGAACAATACCTTCCTGGCCAAGCCCTGTCTAGTTTCCCCAGTAGGGGCTTCCCCAGATTCTTCACCTCCACTTAAGCTCCTGTGTGTGGTCTTCCCAGTCTCCCCCCTTCACTTCCCTCAGACTCATGGACCTGGTAGGAGCAGCAGTGCCCAGCTAATTGTAATTAACCTTTACTGGGTGCTTTGTCTCTGCTATTCCTTTGAAAGGGGGCTGACAGGGCAGCAAAGGCCACAACACTAGGTGCTGTAAAGCTTCTGTACTATTTATAAATCCCTTCAGACATCATAAAGATAGGAACTTCCCTGTGGTGTTCATCTCTTGTAATTATACATATAATGTAAATATACATTCCACACTATTGTGTATTCACTTCTGTTGGTGAGATATTTTACCTCTTCTCAGGGCTGCTTTCCATCTCATCACTCTCACACACACACACACACACACACACACACACACACACACACACACACACACACACACCCTTCTCCATCCCAGCTTTTTCCTGTCTATCTCATGCCTTTCCTGTGTGCCAAAACTTTGCAGGGGAGGAAGGCAATATTTTGACTGCACAGAGGAGACATGAGATGGAGTCCTCACCAGGCCTTGAGCTCACAGCAAGCCAGAGATAAAGGGAGAAAGGGAAGAGGAAAGGAGGGAAGAAGAAAGAAAAAAAAAAGGGAAGAGAAAAGAAAGGAAGGAAGAAAAAGAAAAATGAGTGGGAAAGGGAGGAGAAGAATAGAAAAAAAAGGAGAAAAAGGGGAAAGGTGATGAGTGGCAGGATGAAAGGGTGAAAAAGAGAGGAGAAATGAAGAATGGAAAGAAGTAGAGAAAGGAAGGAGGGAGTAAGGAAGAGAAGAAAGAATGGCAGAAAAAAAAAGAGGGTTAAATGGAGAAGAATTGGAAGGAAGGAAGGAAGGAAGGAAGGAAGGAAGGAAGGAAGGAAGGGGAAGGAAGGAAGGAAGGACAAGGAGAGGGAGGGCAGGTCTGCAGATCCCTGGCCTGAGCACAGTCAATCCCTGTGGACTGACCATAGTGTTTCATGCACACACAGTAGGCCTTATGGGATCTTCTGGCCCCACAAATCACACCATCACACCAGGCCTCCTCAGGCCCCAGGAGTCCTGCACATGTTCTCTGGGTAACCTGTGAGCTGCAAAGCTTCTGCTTTATTATAGCTGCACCCTAGGTACCAGGAACCCCTGCATCTGCTCTCTGGGTATGTGCAAGGGGTGGGACACAAGCTCTGTGAACTGCAAAGTCCCTGCTTCAGCACAGCTGCACCCCAGTGTCCATCAAAAGACACAGCTCTCACCTCAAAGGGGATTAGACATAGTTTAGTCTAGGGCCAAATGTGAGTGACCATGGCCCAGGAACACAGATTTATGTTACCCAAAATTCCCTGTCCAAATGTTTTAACAGTTTCATGAAGTTTTCATAGTTACATAAGTCAGATCATAAATCAAGGCACTTTTCAAATACATTGGTTGACCATCAGGTAGGCAGGTTTTAGCAAAGCAGGGAAATCTCCACCATAGTCTTCACATGCTATCTGATGACATTGTTAAACCTTGGGTTGGTGGAAGCTGGTGGTCTGTCAGTACACACAGCTGCACCTCAGGTCTCAGGAGCCCCTGCATCTGCTCTCTGAGTGTTTGGGGGGGGAGAGGCACAAGCTCTATTGGCTGCAAAGTCCCTGCTCCAATACAGCTGCAGCCCACTCATCTCCTGCCAGCCGCCCTCCCCTCCTGACCCATGGGCGGCTCCGGCCTCCCCCGCGTTGTAGGCAGGTGGAACTGCCCGTGACGTCACAATGCTGCGCCTCACCCAGAGCGTCCTTAGCGCAGTTATAAACTTTCAAAAGGCGGGAGCAGCGGAGTTCATTCTCCTGAGCCTCTCTCCAGCAGCTCAGCGGGGCAGGGAGGCAGAGGCTGTGGCTGTGGCGGTGGCGGTGTGTGTCTGTGTGTGTGTCAGGTGCCAGGGAAACCGCTCAGCAGATTGTAAACTGAAAGGCGGGTCGGCGTGAGCAGTGCGGAGGAAGCAGCGGAGTTCATTTTCCGAGCCTCCATCCTGCGGGATGGCGGAGGAGGCGGCCATGGCGAGTCTGGGGGCGAGTGAGAGCGATCGGCAGCAGGTAGGAGGATCGCGCTGGGCTGAGGGGTCACGGGGCTCCCCGGGAGGTGCTGCAAGAAAGCCAGGCAAAGGGCTGGCCAGGCCCACACCCAGCTCCAGCGCACCGCCCTGGAACATGAGTCCAAATCCACACAAACCACACACACACACACACACACACACACACACACACACACACACACACACACACGCACACATAACATGCCCCCTCCCCCAAACATCTGGGTGCAGTGCACTACCACTCAGTGGGAGGCTGAGGTAGGAGCTTCAAGGGTTGAGGGAAAGTCTGGACTATATAGAGCCTGTCTCAAAACAGAAGAGCAAAAAGGAAAGGAGAGGGGAGATAAAGGGAGGAAGGGAAGGAAAGAGGAAAGGGAGACAGGGAGGGGGGAAAAGGGCAAAGGAAAGAGGAAAAAAGGAGAAAGGGAGACAAATGGGAAGAAGAAAGAAAAAGGGGAAGGAAGGTAGAAAAAGGGGGAAAAGGGTGAAGAATAGAAAGAAGGAATGAAGATGGGAAGGAAAAGTAAAAAGAAAGGAAAGAAGAAAAGGAAAAAAGAGGGGAAAGGGAGGAGGAAATAAAGGAAGGAAGGAAAAAAAGGGGGAAATAAGAATGGAAAGAAGGAAGGAGAGAGAGGAGGGAGGGGGAACAAGGAAGCAGGGAGAGAGGAAAGGAAGGAAGGAGCAGAGTGGGAGAGAAAGAAGGAAGGGGGAGAAAAGAGGGGAAATGGAAGACAAGAAAGGGAGGAAGAAAGGAAGGAAGAGCAAGGGAAGCAGGGCAGGGCTGCAGAACCCAGGCCTGAGTGCAGTCAGTCCCTGTGGGTTGACCATAGTGTTGTCAGGCACACACAGTGGGCCTGTGGAATCTTCTGGCCAGGAGTCCCTTTTCCCATGAGGAGGCTCCTCAGGCCCCAGGAGTCCTGCATCTGCTCTATGGGTAGGTGGGAGGAAAGATCCCTGTGAGCTGCAAAGTCCCTGCTTCAGTACAGCTGCATCCCACTCCCCTCTGCAAGCCGCCCTCCTGTCAGGAATGGTGGATGGCTCTGCCCTTCCCCCATACCCAGGCAAGTGGAACAGCCCATGATGTCACACTGCTGCACTGCTACCAGAGCACTGGGGAAATTGTAAACTTAAAGGCAGGGAGGAGCAAATGGTGAAGAGGTAGCAGCAGAGTTCATTTTCCTGATCCTCTGTCTGGTGAGATGGTGGTGGAGGAGGTAACGATGGTGATCTGCTTGCAAGTCAGACCTCTCTGCATCAGGTAGGGGAGTCAGGCCAAGTAGAGGGGTCACATGGACTCCCTGGTGGCACTGTGAGGATCCCTGGTGATAATAGGCACGGCTTCAGACCAAAGCCAGCGTGCCACCCACAAGTGTCTTCACCTCTCCATGCCGAGTTTCTAACCTCAGTGTGGTGTGCTTACAGACATTGCCTTCATTTTCCTGTGTATATGGACAGAAAGTGAAAACCAACAGTGTTAGGTACTAAATACTAGAAGGAAAAGCAGGAAGGAGAATAAGTGAGGTCTTGGCTTTACTAGCCTCTGGCCTTAACACAAAATTTTAAAAGCCTTTGGGGTGTGAGAAACAAATATCCAACACTACTGAGTGTGATTAATTAAACTGAGAATGTCCTAAGTTCAATAAGCTCACTGTAATTTGGGAGAAGGTGTTTACCTAAGGCACCATGGTGATAGGCAGGTAGAGATTGTTAGAGAGTCACTAGACCTGTGAAGAAATGACAGTTTGGGAGGGGCAGGCTGGTGTCAGGAAAATCCTGACACTTCATGAATGGAAGACTAGGTTAGTTACTGAATGGAAAGGAAGCTCAGAGTATTCCAGGAACAGAGATGACTACCTGTTATTTGGATGAGATCTTCAGATTGGTTGGTTAATGTGATACTACTTAGTGTGTATATAGGAATTTAGAAGATGCCATTAAAGAGAGAAGTGATGTGATTCAAGTATCTTCTGTGTGAATTAGCATGTGCATGCCCCAGAGTACATGTGGAGTTCTGAGGACAACTTCCACTTTGCTTGACACAGGGTTTCACTTGTTTTACTGGGTGTGCTGTCTGTCTGTTTTTTTCTGCTTCATGGGCACCATTCTCGCTGGCCTGCAAGCTTCTGGGTTCTCCTGCCTCCACTTCTCATTGACTTGGAGTGGGTATGCTGTGTGCACGTGCCTTTATGTGGATGGTGGGGAATTGAACTGGAGCTGTTAAGTTTGCAAGGAAATACCTTTAACAATCTCCTTAGATCCTTCATTTGATATGTGGGTGTGAGATGTACTGACCTTCCTGAAATGGCACATATCAAACCTCCTGAACAAGGATGTTTTCTGTAATATAGTAAACATGGTGGCCTGAATCATGCAGCCCAAATATGAGGCAAAGGCAGGGTGCCCTAGGACCTACATGAAGATCATATGTATGATGTGGCATCCAGCCCCTGGAGAGGAGAAAGGAGACAGTCGGTGGGTAGAGCTCCAAAGATAAACAAACCCATCACCCCATTTCTCACAGTGAGGACATCCTGAGAAGCTGGGCCCTGGGTTTATACTCTGAGAGATGGCACTCTGAGTTAGCAATAGGATCTGCAAAGACAAGACTAGGACATGGAGTGTGTGGAATTCAGACCACCAGGATAGAAGTAGGTGGGTGTGGGCTTCCTTATAGGGAGGAGAGGCACATGCCTTGTGCAGGATGAGTGACCATTCTCAACCCACCTTCCCCATTCTGGAAATTGGTGCTGGGTTGGTTCTCAGAACTGTGTCTGGTCATCATGGTGATGGGGAGGAAGGAGTAACCAGGTGGAGAAGCAGGGAGCCAAGCTCACACTGCCTGGGAAGCAGGGACAATGCTCAGGGCTCTGATGCATCTATCTCTTGAGGGTCTAATGCATGAGACATTGGCTTTGTGTATGAAGTCTGTGTTCCATCATTTCCCTCTCACCCCACTGACTGGTGACTTCACAATATCCTGACTTTTCTTCCCACAACTGTCATCTGTACCAGTCACTGTGTGTTTCTGAAACCAGAATTCAGTCCTTGATACTTGTACTTTCAGAGGCAAGTGAGCAAAGACAGGAATTCAACCTTAAATCTGTGCTGTATTGAGAGAGCTGGAAATTTGGGATAAGAAAGGATTCTTAGAGATATCTTATATTTCATCTATAGCTAACAGTAAATATAGGAGGGGAAAGAAAGGCAATCATTTCATTTTTTTTTGGTCAAGTAATTAGTCATGACTCTGAGATTTAAGGTGTTAATGGTTCTCTATGTCTCCTTGTGGACCTATGGACTCTTCTCTCCATGTAGTGAGGGTTTCATATACACCAAAGCCATTCCTCTGAATCTCTGTTTAAATCAAAAGTTTATCTAAAACATGTCTCTATTTTCCCCTTATTACTGTTATCCGTATGATGTGAGAAAGTGAGTAGTCCAACCCACTCTGAGCCCTCATATTCTTCTCCACTCTCACCTGTGTTTTCTTGCCTGTTTCTTCACATTGAGGCTCGGACCTGTCTTTCAGTTGTTCACTTGGTGGCCACTTGCAGTTGTTCAGCTCCTTCCCTGACAGAATTAAACCAAATTCACAACATGTCTCCAATTTCCACGTTGCCCCTGTGCTTCTCCCTGAACTGGTCTGGTAATACCAGAAAAATGGTACAGACTGTGTTGCTGGTGTTGATCTCAGGAGGAATGAGTTTGTTTTAACCATTCAATGATATTTTGTGATGTCAGGGGTCATTTTTTTATTATTTAATTGAGGGTGGAGCATACAATGCTGCACCTGACCTTGTGGGTGGGTACAGGGATGTTGCTGAGCACCCTGCAGTTTGCATGTCATTTTCAAAAGTAAGTCTATCTGACTCAAATTGTCAGTAGGGTGATGAGAATGTCAAGTGCAGTGGTATGGACATGTGAAAGAACCTGAAACTCTCAGGGGAGAACTGGAGCTGATTTTGTTATTGTTGTTGTTGTTGTTTTGTTTTTTTGTTTTTTTTTGAGGTAGGGTTTCACTCTGGTCCAGGTTGACCTGGAATTGACTATGTAGTCTCAGGGAGCCCTCAAACTCATGGCAATCCCCTACCTCTGCCTCCCAAGTGCTGGGATTAAAGGTGTGTGCCACCACACCCGGCTCTGGAGCTGATTTTTTCATTTTCATTTTTTTTTTATATTGTGGTGTTGGGATGTCAAACCCCAGTTCTTACCTCAAGTGCATAATGAATACTTTATTCTGAGACAAATCTGAGAGCTGATGGCCTGGGAACAGGTCTAGGTTACATCAAATATGATGTTTCAACATGGTAAAAGTTTCAGAATTTTTGGTTTCATTTCTTAAGCCTGGTCTCACTCTAGCCTGGCTGACCTGGAACTCAATCTGTCAACCAAGATAGCCTTAAACTCACAGTGATCCTCCTACTTTAGCCTCTTTTTGTACTGGGAGTAAAAATGTGGGCCCCCTTACCTGACTCATGGAATATTTATGGTAATAGAATGAAAAAGTTATAAATCTAGGCATTTTAAGTACATTCATGGAAACATCAAGGAGGAGTTTTCAAAGCAGAGAAGTCTCTGCTAGAGGCCTCAGGTGTTTTGTGATGCCATCCTTAGCCTATGGGTTGGTGGAAACTAAGATGTTTGTTTGAACATTCCAATAAGAATTTTACCTGATAGTAATGGCAATGTTAGATCAAGTGGTGAGGTAGACTATAAGTACTATTTATGGGACTGAAGGTCACCCAACAAAATTAGGTTATAAACCTGTAACAGACAGCTTTCTACTACCACAGACTTTCTATACATTCAATCAGCTATGTAGTATGGTTAACTCAGGAATTACTTTTTTTTTTTTTCTGGGAACTTGTTCATGAATCCAGAGCTTCACACATCCCAGGTAAACAATGAATCCACCACTGAGCCACACCTCCAGCCTGGATACACCATTTCAATGGCTGAACTAGCAAAATGTGTGTGAATAGTGAGTGTGAACAAGGCTACTGAGAAGCATGTGCCAAACTGATAAGGGAGCTAAGATGGTGCTTCATAATAATAACTCAGGTTGTCTGGACATGGTTATAGTAAAGAGGAGGGGGGACCATTGCATGAAATAGAGAATGCATGGGGAACAGATGGGGATAGGGTGTGTGTGTGTGTGTGTGTGTGTGTGTGTGTGTGTGTGTGTGTGTGATCAAACACAGGGCCTTGCACAAACCAGGCAAGTGATCTGTCAAGGGGACAAGTGTTAACAACTGCCCTGTTTCAGTTACCCTCAGAGGTGCCTCATGAGCACATACATGTTCAAACCTGCCATCCAGTGGAAAGTGCAGAGCTAGCATATATGTTTCAGAGACTTCAACATGTTACTGTCTTTTGAGACCCTGGGTGTGGATAAGGTGATCTAGAGGGAATGCAGACAAAGAAGTGAGTGCAGTGAACCTGGCTTGGTGGCACATGCCTGTAAACTCAGTACATATGTTGAACATTTTATCTCATGCCTCCACCTGCCAAGTACTGAGTTCACAGGTATGTGCCATCACTCCAGGTCACTTTGAGTCCAGCCTGGGTTATGGGAGACCCTATTTCAAAATCAAACAAAGAAAAACCACACAGAGAACAAGGAGTGTATGGAGGGCAAGGCCAGGGCAGCAGAGCCTGAGTAGGGCTTCATAGAAACTGCACAGGCTCGTGAGTGCACATCCCTCTTTGCAGGCAGTTTTTCTCATCTCTTCTGGCCATTTGGACACTTCTCATTTTCTTTCATGAAACCATCCTCTTCAACTGTTTTTTTCACTATTTTTTCCATTTTGATATTTTTCTTATAAATATTTTATTATTTATTTATTTGAGAGAGATATAGGGAGAAAGAGAGAGAGAGAGAGAGAGAGAGAGAGCTGGAGGGAGGGAGAATGGGTGACCAGGGCTTTCAGCTATGCAAACGAACTCCAGATGCATGCACCACCTTGTGCATCTAGCTTATGTGGGTCCTGGGGAATCGAATCTGGATCCTTTGGCTTTGTGGGCAAATGCCTTAACCACTAGGCTATCCCTCTAGCCTGCATTTTGGTATTTTAATACATATATAACATATTTTGATCTTATGCCTAGAAATCCACTGTCTTACCAGTCTCCACCTCTCACTAACACATTTCTTCATTCCTATGACTCCCCATCTTACTTTTGTTCCTTTTAAAAAAATGTTTATTATTATTATTAACAACATGTTTTGTATAGATAAATCATGTATTGGTACCCTTTTTTCCCTCATCCCTGCTCCCACTCCATTAGGGACGCTCCTCAGTGGGGTTGCAGGTATTCCTCATTCCATTTTTTTTTTTTTTAACCCCATTGAGTTAAATTAGGGTTTCTTGCATGATCATGGTGATATAACAGGATGGGCAACTTACCAGTAGGTACACAACTGATGAACATGACTCCCCTTTCCCAGCAATCATTAGGTGCAATTAGCTTCTCTAGAGGTGTGGAGTCACATGTATCCTTCCCCCATGAAGGTGATGTATTGGCAGGCTTAATGTTTGCAGGAAATTTAACCTGCTATGAATTCATGGGTATAATGGCTATGTGTACCCCAAAACAGCACTTCAGAGTGCTCCTCCCCACCATACAGGAATCTCTGTGAGACTCAGGAAGTTAGAGAAGCCATGCTCAGGAAGTGGAAAAAACCTGAAAATCTCAGAAAGCCCCTAAAATTCACAAGCTTCACAAGCTCCCTCCATAAGGTTAAATAAACAGTAACAATTTCTGGGAAGAGGAGACATTCCAAATGGTCAAGCCCCCTTCACATTTTACAAGCATCTCCAGGGATACAGCTTTCATGACTTGTCACCCATGGGAGGTGGAACTTTTACCAATGCAGGTACTTTCCAGTCATCCATGTGCCTGTAAATATCCCCTCATCCATATTCCTCTAAATAACCCCAATATACTCACTGGCTCACTGGGCTGGACTTGAATGACATTATTTCTTTGGTCTGCCATTGGCACCTTATTTGGGGTGAATAAATATTTGCTCACATCTCTGCAGAAGTTGAAGCAATGATAGTTTGGCTGTGCTATGGAGATGTGTATATTTTTACAGGACATTGCCCAGGACTAAGGAGAGGAGGAGACTATTCCCTTGTCTTTCTTGCCTGCAGCGCTTGGTGCACACCTTTGGTCTCCCTCACAGCTGAGCCCCGTGTGCAGGGAGTAATAATGTCAGAACACTTCATGTTCTGTGTACACATCAAGCCTTGTGCTGCTGGCCTCCATGCACTCTCTCTCCAGAAGGCAAAGCATTTTTACTCTTATTTGGAGCTAAATTGGAGTAACTGTCAGTGCTTATCCTCTGTTCCTGGCTATCAAACCCAGGGTCTAGTGTGTGCTAAGCAAGTTCTTTTTTGCACTGAGCTACACCATCAGCTCTTTTTATTTTTACTTAGAGGTGAGGTCGCATTATGTATCACTGGCTGGCTCCAACTCAGGATGTTCCTGCCTCAGCCTCCTCTATGGGAATTACAGGTGTGCACAATGATGCTCATCTCTCTCTCACATATACTCTTTATTTTTATAAAAATATTTATTTACAAGGAGAGAGAAAGGGAATGGCCATGCCAGGGCCTGTAGCCACTGCAGATGAACTCCAGATGCATGTGCTCTTTTGTGCATCTGTCTTTATATGGGTACAGGGAATTGAACCTGGCTTGTTGGGCTTTGCAGGCAAGTGCCTTTACCACTGAACCATCTCTCCAGCCCCAATACATATATTTAAAAAAAATTTTATTTATTTATTTATTTATGAGAGTGAGAATGGGCACACCAGGGTCTGTAGTCACTGCAAATGAATGCCTCCAGATGCATGCACCTCTGGGGTGTTTGATTCAGGTGTCCCTCATAAACTTAGGTGTTCAGACTGCTAGGTTCCCAGCTGGTGGAGATTTGGAAATTAAAGCCCCTGGAGGCAGTGTATTGTTGGGGATAGGCTTATGGGTATTAAAGCCACTTTCTCCTTGCCAGTGCTTGGCACACTCTCCTGTTGCTGTTGTCCATCTGATGTTGGTCAGTAGGTGTTGTCCATCTTTCCTCATGCTGTCATTTTTTTCCTGCCATCATGGAGCTTCCCCTTGAGTTTGTAATCCCAAATAAAGTGTTTTTTTTCCTACAAGCTGTTCTTGCTCAGGTGCTTTCTGCCAGCAATGCAAACCTGACTAAAACAGCCACCTTGTGTATCTGGCTTATGTGGGTATTAGGGGAAATGAACCTGGGTCCTTAGGCTTCACAGGAAAGCACCTTAATTGGAAGCCATCTCTCCAGCCCCATTACATATATTCTTATACATGATGGTGGCTAGTCATTGAATGTAATGTTTAGAATAGTTAATATGTACTTTAGTTTATGTCAGTATGTTAAAAAACATAATATCAAACTTATCCTTTAAATCATTTTAAAAAAGTAAACTTCTGGGGCTTGAAATACGTAAGCATCACAACCATCTATCTCTTGAGCTTTTTTCAGCTTCCCAAACAGGAACTGTACAAATGTACAATTTCTCCACATCCTTGCCAACAATTTATTTATTTATTTATTTACTCATTTATGTTTATTTTCAACGTAGAGTCTTGGTCTAGCCCAGGCTGGCTTAAAATTTACTATGTAGTTTCAGGCCAGCCTTGAACTCACAATGATCTCCTATTTTAGCCTTCCAATTGCTGGAATTAAAGCCATGTGCCAACATTCATGACCATTTTTCTATTTTTCTTTTGTCTTTGTTTTTCTAAAAATGGGTTCAGTTTTTTTAGTTTTAAAATTTATTTGAGAGGGAGGAGAGAGAGAGGAGAGACAGAATATTGGTATGCCAGGGTCCCCAACCACTGCAAATGAACTCCAGATACATGTGCCGCCTTGTGCATCTGGCTTCCATGGGTTCTGTGGAATTGAACCTGGGTCCTTTGACTTTTCAGACAAGTGCCTTAACTGCTAAGCCATTGCTCCACCCCTGGTTTCAGATTTTACTGAAAACAATGGACACAACTAATGCTGAAGAATGTATTTGAAGTTCCAATATGTGTACAATAATTTTTATTTACCACCACAGTAGCAGGTATCATGCATGCATATTTTCATAGGAGCCATGAGAGGCAGCCTGCAGAGTGCAGTGTTGGTGCAGGACTGTTCACAGGCCTGCCAGAGAGGGTGGAGGATTGAGGGAAAGAACCTAAGTAAGAGAAGAGTGCCAGGGAGGAACAGTGCATGCTTTGAGCATGTATGATTTGACAGTATAATCTGTACATAATCATCCTTGCTTTAACAGGTTTGGGATGTGGCTCAGTTGGTAGAGTGCTTGTGATGGTGCTGCCCACAGTTAGGTGGGTTCTCTTATGTGGTATTCTGCTCTTCCCTGCTGCAGGTCCCACTCCTCTCAGAAAACAGTGTCCCTTGTAAGAACGGTGGATGGCATAGTCCCTGTCCTAGGTTGTTCCCCCCTCTGGGAACCTTACCCGTCTCTGGGCACTATGCCTCTAGCCCGTTGACCACTCCACGCCCTGTCTTAGGTTGTCTCAGCCTGTCTGAGAGCTTCCCCATCATTGGTTCGATGGAGGGCGGGGGAGGGATGTTAGGTGGATAGCCAGTAAGTGGAAAAGCCATTGTCTTTGAGTCGCAAACCTGTGGTGCCTTGGCCTGATGAAGTTTAATTGCCTCAAGCTGTTGGTGAATGAATTGTGTAATCTTATTAATTACACAGGGCCCAAGAGTGAGGATAAGGGAGAAGGAGGGGTTCAGGGGGAGGGAGAAGGTAGGGTAAAGAGCAAGAAGAAGGAGGGGTCCAAGGGGAGGGAGAAGGTGGAATAAAAAGCCATGTAAGCTCGTCTACAGCAGGTTGTCTTAGGAGTCCCGACTCCTCTTCTGTAAATCTTTCTGGAGCTTTTCTGGCTTCATTCAGGTCTAGTAGCATCCACACCTTCAGTTGTTCCTGGGAAGAAACAGAGGCATAGTTCTCAGGGTGTGACACTCCCTGGAAAATTGATTATTATCATCCCCTTGTTGGGGTAAATATTTTAAGTCTCTTGCCGGTACCCAAATAGGTCTTTTTTCCTCTTGAGGAAAGACACATCCAAATCCTCTCCCTGCTGTGAGGAGGGGGTCTGGTCCCCTCCAGGCCCCAGTTAATGGGTCCCTCCATTTGACCCAGATGGAGCTGTAGGTGACAGCTGAGGTCCAATGTTTTTGAAAAGGGGACAAGTGTCTATCTTCTTTAGAAAAATTTAAAATATTTAGGGTTAATAATGCCTTTTTTAGTTGGTCATGTGGGGGTAGAGATTCCCCCTTTTGTTTTTGTAATTGAGATTTGAGAGTTTGATGATATCTTTCCACGATGGCTTGGCCCCGGGTTATATGGGATGCCTGTGGAAAGTGAGATTTTCCAGGTTTGGAGGAAA